>OY747111.1:19828669-20428669 GCA_963556455.1 Epiblema foenella
TGTCATCTTGCTCGAATTTGGAGCAGCCCAACTGGGAAAGTACCTCCGCCTTGCAGAAGACCACAGCCATAATAACATTATCTACTATACAAGTATGTAGTGTTGTGTTCCTGGAGGTGAGCAAGGTTGCCAGAGCTCACGAGGATGCACTGTGTTGAGAGCGAGGGACCTAAATGTGTTCCTTTTGCTGTCAACACAGTGCATCCTCAAATTTTATAAAGAGTGGGCAACGCGTACGTGACTCCTTTGGAGTCGCGAGCGTCTATAGACTGCGGTGGCCGCTTACCATCAGGTGGACCGTAAGCTTGTTTGCCACCGGCGTTGTATAAAAAAAAATGATGAATGAGAGATGAATGAACGAATGAGTGAAATAGACAGAGGATAGATTATTAGTAAAACAGTTGAGATGGAAATAAACGCATTATGGCCGAATCCTTGTTTCTTCTATTTACAATTCATTTTTGAGAACATTATGTATGTACGGAAAAATCTCCATGAATTCAAACTTAACAGCGAAATCCACGACTACAACACAAGAAGTAAAAACAAGCTCGCAGTGGCAGCCTGTCGTCTCCGTAAAGTTAGCACGTCCTTCGTGGGGAACTGTATACGCTTTTATAATAAAATACCCATGGATGTAGTGAATTTGCCCTTCAACAGATTTAAGTGTCACGTTAAAAGTCACTTGGTAAGCAAGGCGTATTATTCCGTCAATGTTTTTTTAAACGATCAAGAAGCTTTTAAGCCAGTTGTCTAATTTACTAGAATTAATAATGGTTTATAATGTAGACATGTATAACTACAATTTTAGTCTGGACTTTTACTGTTCTAAAATCATTTCATGTACATTGGAGCACATCATGAGGTATCTCATTATATTCGATATTTTATTATTAAGTACTACTTTGATTATAAATGTCCTGCAGCTTGAATATGTCATGCTCGCCTAAAGGTCTTTGCTTACGGTGGCGTCGTTGATCGGGTCGCAACCTTCCCTAACATATGGTCGAGGGAGGCGATGGCTGAGATACGCGTCATACTCGTGAACGCGTGCTGGTTGTGGGGTCCGGTCTGTTCATGTTTGCAAGGACTAGTAACTTCGTACTAGTGTTCAGTGGAATTGACATGATGAGAGACTTCGCTCTGTTCTCATTTGATTTTATTTTTAGACTGACGCATGACGCTCAGAGACCTTATACATCTCTGAGAATATTTATTTATTAGATTTTATTGTTTTCATGTTGACGCTATATCTAGCTCAAAATATTTTATTATGATTAGTGTACCTGCTTTATTACCTTTTATCTTGACGCTTAGAGACCTTATACATCTCTAACAAATCTCGATTGTTATTAGTTTCTTAGTCTTATTTTTGACATGTAACACTACATTTAATTAATCCTACTTTGATTATTGTATTATTTTTATTTGATGTACCTAGATAGATTTTGACTTGTAAAAGTGCCCTTGAGGCCTATTTGCAGAATAAATGTTTTGATTTTGATTAAATAAATACATCACCTAGTTGACTATTACCTAACATGTCCCTAAACATGGTCTTGCATTATCCTCAAAATTATTTCGAAATCGGTTATGGCTTGCTGGGTAGTCTCGAATGTAAATTCTACGGTCTTCACCGTATTATCTGTCATCAGCGCCATTGTTAAGAAATCTAATTAAAGCGATAATAATGAACTCAAGCGCACAATATTGAAGCCATAAATTGTTAACGAGTTTATTGTGTGCGAAACATTGTATAGATCTATTTATTTAAACAAACGAGTTGTGAGCGAGGTTTTTCTTTGTCATAGTTAGGGCTGTCAGTGACAAAACTTCAGTCAGAAACACTGCCTACCTTTTAGTGTTAGCAAAAAACGGAGTCGTTTCGATGTTACTAGAACAAATATGCAATTTGTATTGATACAAATAAACTAGGGTTCTGTAAGCGGTACACTCGCGAGTTTTTTCTTTTTGAAATTTTCCAAAAACTGACCCTTCAAAACCAACCTATATAATTACCGAACCTGCTCAAAAAATTTCATGAGAATCGGTTCAGAAATGCCACTTGTAGAGGAGAACAACCGGAATTCGGACATACGAAAGAATTTTTGTCGAAGCTGAATCGGAGGCCTTCGTTTCACTCGGTCAATAAGACAAGCGTTCACCTGGCAAATTAGTTAGGACATACGATTACATTTCACCTAGCCTTTGTGAAAGCTTCTCTCTACGAAATTTATTAATTAATTTTATAGCTAAAATAGGGTTATTAGGATTAACTGTCGCTTTTCGAGTATTAATCAATTAATCAGTTCAATAGATTTTACTTAAATGTTAATTTAAATTAGTATACTATTAGTATACTAGGGACCTTTGCGCCGGGTAGTGATAGGAACGAGGAATCCCCCCTTCTCACTCACTATACTCATTTCATATAGTTGTGCAAAAAATATTGATTTACATTTGCAGAATAAATATTATAATCCCACAGGTAATTGCGTTATCCAGAAATTGTAATCCGTGTAATTGTAATACATGATGAATACAAAATAACACGTATTTAAATTTTAGTTAACTTAAGTAGTGTGTAAGTATAAAGTTAACAAATAATAAATCGTCGTGAATAAATAATCAAAATAGCAAACAATTTATTATTGTAAGTTTGACTAGACTGTTTTGCAGATAAAATTAACATTATATATTTGCTTCAGAACTCACAAATGTTTAAATAGAAAGTTTTAAAGTGTTGCAAAACAATCCTAACGAACCATGTCAGCAACAAGAGATTAAACAAATTACTCTCATTTGCCCGCACAGTGACAACCCTGAAGAGTAACGGCCCGAAACGCAGGTGACAACCCTCGCCAATTTGATGCCTCCAACCGAAAAATGGCGCAAATTTTGAGTGCAAACAGTTTCCAACGTGGAGTGAAAAATCGTTGCAGTGGCGGTGGTTGTATGGCGATTGTAAAAGGCACTTATGGGAGAAATATGACGGTGATAATACTGGATTTTACAGGCCAGATATAGAATGTCCCACGACTAATATAAACGATTGGAGGTTTTATAAGATTTCAAGCTCACATGGTCATTTACATTAGAATTACGATTTGAAATGGGATATTTACCATGTATATTTTGTATTGGTGAGTTCCCGATATTTCGGCACTGTTGCAAGCGCCATTATCAAGGATTAACTGACGTGCTGCGATTTTTAGTTGTGGTCTATCCACACACCATAGCGATCTACCCAAAACTATTATTTATTATAGTCAGACTTTCTTAAATTGTAAATTAATATTTTGACATGTAAAAGTGCCCTTGTGGCCTATTTGCAGAATAAATGTTTGATTTTGATTTCAAAACATTTTAAAACTCTTAACACAGTCTGAAATCTTAAATGCAGCTGATGAACCCAAAGATTATTCTTATAAATGATTAAGTCTGAATATTATTAATTTTGTAACAACGTTTTACCTAAGTAGCAGTCATGATTTTGATTTTGATTTCATGCACTGTGGAAAACCGTGGGCTATATCATCCCTTTAATGTGTCAGTTGATATTGGAGTGACTGTACAAGTTATTACAATCGTGTCGGTGTCGTGTCGCGAGCGCGGGCCGTTGCGTAACGCCGGGCTCCGTACACCACACGCCACACCCCCCACACGTGGCGTGGCGCAAGGCACACGCTGACATGCAAACATTAAATTTAATCATTTTGGCGCACAGCTTATCTGGCGTGATAATCTCGTAACTTTATGTAGTTTAGATTTTAATGACAAATTTTAATTGTCAGCTCATACTTAGGTTTCATATAGACGACCGCCTTAGCCTATTTGGTAGTGACCCTGCCTACGAAGCTGGAGGTCCCGGGTTCGAATCCCGGTCAAGGAATTTATTTGTATGATGAACACGAGTATTTGTTCCTGAGTCTTGGATGTTTTCTTTGTATTTAAGTATATATTTATATATATAAGTATGTATATCGTCGCCTAATACCCATAGTACAAGCTTTGTTTAGTTTAGGACTAGGTCGATTCGTGTAAGGTTGTCCACAAATATTTATTTATTTATTTATTATTGTATTAACTATATATTTATCTATATAACTATGTATATCGTCGCCTAGTACCCATAGTACAAGCTTTGTTTAGTTTAGGACTAGGTCGATTCGTATAAGATTGTCCACAAATATTTATTTATTTATTTATTTATTTATATGTATTAACTCTGCACTACCTGCTATGAATCGTTATGATTAGATTTCATTTCCGCTACCCTAAGGTTGTCTGGAAGAAATCGTTCTTTAACGATAAGACCGCCTGTTGTTTGCCTCTGCTCATTGTATTTTTTGTATAGTACTATATCCTTTAATTGAAGTGTGCAATAAAGAGTATTGTATTGTTGTATTGTATACATGTATATTTCTGAGAGTAAAATCTATCCACCGTTAGTAAATAAAGTTACGTGATTCGCCTGCTTAAAAAAACCACCAGTAATGCCTTAGCTCTATTCAAAACTGTCAAATTGACTGTTAGATTTAATATTACTTCTTTACACATTGGCGTCTCATTTGATAACTAATATCTCTCTTGGGATATAAACGTAACAGTTAAAACTGTATTGAGAGGGAGTTTAGAGTAACTGGGCTTATAAGATGGTGATCTACCACTAAGATAACGACATCTTACTTAATGTTATTATGGCTATGTTTATTGCAATCATCATCCTTTTGTAGATTCGTTTTTATTATCAGTGACTTAGAGACCATATACATCTCTAACAATATTAAATTATTGACGCTCAGAGACCATGTACATCTCTGGGATATTACATTAATTTCATTATACTCCTTGTTTAATCTTGAGACCTTATATATCTGTAACTTTAGTGATGTTGTAATATTTCACTGTATGACATTAATTTTGTTATAATTGTAAACTCGAAATTATTATTCTTTCTTGAACTGTAAATTAATATTTTGACATGAAAAATGGCAGTGCCCCGCCTAGCCCTGACGCGTCAGTGGCTTGCGCCGCCGCACTTCATTACTCGCTCAACGAACGAGTATATCGAATTTAAATAATTCATTGCTTGTATGTTGTGCATTGTTTCGCAACTCTGTTTGTAACTCCCAACTTGTTCAGTTGTATGTACGATCCTAATGTTTTTTGTTGAACAAGCTGTGTCAAGCGTTGGAGGGTGGCAAAGACGAATTTCATCTTTCGGATTGGAGCTTACCTCCACTAGAAAAGCACTGACTTCACAAAACGCAGGAATATGGTAAGGCGCCATAGTTTTACGGTGGCTGTTCCGAAAACTCGCACGAAGCGTTTTGCTTCCACCTTTATTGTGAGAACCGCCAAGCTGTGGAACTCCTTGTCGGAATCCTTGTTCCCCGTGAACTACAACCCTTTAGACTTCAAAGCGAGAGTGAGTCGAGTGTGTCGAGTGAGTGAGTGAGTGATACTTAGTTATTGTATTTATATATGTATGTAGGTTTACATATCTATGTATTTATGTAAGCTTATGGTGCTTCTTATAGTCATAGTTAGTATTATAGGTTGTTTATACTCTATTTTTCTGTTTCACCTACTCAAGTATTTTAAATTTTCTAGCTTAGTTTCTACTACCCAAAGGTTGTCTGGAAGAGATCGCTTGTTAGCGATAAGACCGCCTGTTGTCTACCACTGTTACATGTATTTTAATTTCTGCGGTTCTTTGAATGTACTTCGTATGGTGAGTAATAAAGAATATTTGTATTGTATTGTATTGTGAGTCGGTTTTTACTAGGTAAGCGCGTTCCATCCTAGACCACAATATTGCTTACCATCAGGTGATTTGTGGTCAAGCGCAAACCATTTAGAATATAAAAAAAGGGAACGACATTTTCTCAAGGCCGACTTTAACCAATTGGAAGCCCTGGGCACACTAGGGTAATGCGGCCCCTATGCCCTTGACAGATCACTAAATATTGGTTATCGTTTGGTGATCTGGCAGTAAGTAGTGGGCCCCTATCGATCGCGGGGCCCTGGGCAAGTGCCCTTAGTGGGAAAGACGGCCCTGCATTTTCTTAATCTACACCGGTGACACACAAGCTTCTTATTCTCTTCTTAGTCGATCGTAATCGCAGCCAGTTGTCTTCCATGCAGTTTGGTTCCTCGTCAAGTGGACCGCGTGGGAAATACTGCATTTAGCAGTATTCTTGACTGCATCGGTCTAGCGCACCGGAATTCTTCCTCTTGGGCGCTTGCCAACAAGCTTACAACCTACCTGATTGTAAGTAGATACATTAGGGTTGCCATAAGCATGAGGTCGAGCACCGGGACATTTAAAGAAAAAATAGTATAGGTAGAGATCACGAAGAAAAATTGGAAGGACATCAGCGCAATGCCTCATCCCCAAAGTCAAAGCAGATGTGGGAGCGGGTCCGGTTTTTGCCATGGGACGGTATCCTTCATGCGCGCGCGCCACGCAGGCACTGCCTGTCTTAAGCGTTAGGCTTATAGCCGTCCGTACTACGTACATGCATAAGTACTTATTCACCTAGCTGCTGGTCCCTACTAATTAACTATGTTTTTCAAACCGGGACAATTTGCTTAATGGGCGGGACACTGGGACAACACGCTTCAAACCGGGACATGTCCCGGCATACCGGGACGTATGGCATCCCTAAGATACATGGACGCTTGTGACTCCAAAAAAAATCGCAGAGTCGTTGCGGACATTTAATGCATTTGAGGATTTGTTTTGTTGACAGATATAGACAAAATGCAAGTAATTCACTCTCAGCACAGAGCATCCAACAACACGTATCTACAGAGCAAGTAAATAGATATACACGGTATACATAGGTGTCGAAACTCTTGGTCCGTGGGGTCCCAGCGCGCACCAGCTAATTACTGAAGTCGCGAAGCGTTTGGTTGACGTAACTGGTGACCGAAGAGCTGGCGACTTCCTCGCACAACGTATCAGCATTGCGATACAGCGAGGAAATGCCGCCAGCATCCTCGGTACAATGCCCCAAGGGCCTGTTTTAGATTTAAGTTAGTTGTAATATTATTTAAGTTATTGTTATTAAACTATTATTACCGTCTGTAAATTAATTGGGTTCCACGTGTGCTTTTTCATAAAGATGACTGCAAATTTGAGTTTTAAATTGTAACATTCAGCAATAGTATTTAAGAAAGTAATAATAAATTCAATTTTGTAAAAGAATGCAATTAATAAAAATCACTATGCCAATGTCATCATTAATAAATAAACATACAATATTTTAAATTCTCCATCAAACTAACTACTAAAAGCTATGGCGATTTTTTTCCGTTTCAAAAACTCGTCAATATAGAATAGAATAGAACGATATTTATTCGGATAATACAACAAATATCTTATTAAACAACACCTTAAAACTAACAAACAGAGACGGGCTACCGAAAAGGTCTCCACTCAGCAATGCAGTTGACACAGCACTCACAGCAGTGCCAACGGCGCTGGTATTCTGTGGATCCTATATAGTAGAAACATTCGTTCTGAAACCAGTTTGGGAGAGCATTAAATATTCGAATACCCATCCAGACGATAAGTATCAAGTGTATGTAATCGTAGGCATTATCACTGGACATTGCCCACTCAACAAACATTTATATGTTCTAAGTACGACCGACAGCCCCCTATGCAGGGGATGCCTGTCGGCCGATGAAACAGCCCCCCACGTCATCCTGGAATGCGAAGGTGTAGCTGCACAACGGACTCAAATCTGCCGTCCTATGTGTTAGGGTTCGTCTGTAGTAGTTTTAAATTAAATTGTTTTTTTAATTTCGTTGATAAAATAATACCAAATTGTCTATGACATATGGCGCGAAAATACTGTGCTAGGATTGGTCAACGTTATTGATTGGTCGGGCAGAATTTTAAAGTGGGGTGGGGGTTAACGGTTGGGAGTTTTTTGGGACGAGGCCAGTTGCGACATTCTCGGTTGGACGGTCAAAGAAATATTATCTCGGCATAAGCTTGTAAATTAAAATAAAAAGTAAATTAGTGTGGAGCCTGAGTTTTTACTATCTTCTCCCGAGTCCAGAACCACTGCAGCCCGAAGTAAGAGTGTGTGAGTCTTATATTTCAGCAAGTGGGATTTCGCAGCCAAAACGTAAGTACACACCCACATTTAATGTAACCTTAATAGTCGTATGATTTTGAACCTACCGTTTTATGAACCCTGCTAGTCGATGTTTCACAAAAATTAATGATATCCAACATTCGTAGTTTTAAGCATATTGCACCGGTTTTCGAGACATCGCTAAGTTGCAATGGTTCCGCTTAGCTTAAGTTTAATAAGACGATTATATAAGCATTGCAAGGGTGATGTCAAGAAAAGTGGTTGGTATCGGTTCATTGTTCGTGATTCGGTTTAACAAGTACGATGAGTAAGCATAGACAAGCATAGCACTTTTACATACCGGAACATATCAAATTATTTTATTTTCTTTATGAAGGTAGGTACCAAATTATTTTAAATGTGGAGTTCTTAGACTAATTGAGTTTTTGTGGTAATCAATAGATTACGAACGAGTAATTTACACAATTGAAGTAAATTAAGCCTCCTTAATTTAGCTATGTGTAAGATTTCCTAATAAATCTAATAATTTAGCTTCGTAGAACATATAGCGATGTAGGTACATATTTCTCATCATTCTCTTTATTTTTTCAAACTTAATTTCAAATAAACTACGCTCTAGTTTAAGATGAATAAACGAGGTTCATATTAGTAGTGATAGCGTTTCCCTTAAGATCGAATGCACCCACTACTGTGGGTACTGCCTATCCTGAAATGAACATAGTATCGTCACTAATATACAACCTTTAAATAGGTAACATGTGCTATTATTGTACTTGTATTCTCTAGTAAGCACCTTACCATTGGGTTTTATAATGTTATTTACATGTCTTTGTCTCGAGTTTCAGGAAACATGGACTCTTCGGAACCTCCGGATCGAGGTGAATGTCACCGGAGGCTTGCGACTCCCGGTCGAGGCGAGCGCCGTGCAGACACGCGGAGTCGAAGTCGCAGTCCCGCGCTTCACCCTCGTCGGGAACCAGAGGACGGCACCAGGCGGTTTCACATGCTGGAAGGAGAACTACGAAGAGAACAAGAAAGATTGCGGGACGCCGAGGGCCGGCGACGCTCTGCCCGACGCGACCGCGAGAGGCAGTCAACGAGCCGGAGTCATCGCAGCCGGTCTACCAATGGTCGACGCCTCATCGAGCAACACGCCACGCATCATGCAGAGCAACACGCCGCGCGCCATGCAGAGCAACACGCCGCGCGCCATGCAGAGCAACACGCCGCGCGCCATGCAGAGCAACACGCCGCGCGCCATGCAGAGCAACACGCCGCGCGCCATGCAGAGCAACACGCCGCGCGCCATGCAGAGCAACACGCCGCGCGCCATGCAGAGCAACACGCCGCGCGCCATGCAGAGCAACACGCCGCGCGCCATGCAGAGCAACACGCCGCGCGCCATGCAGAGCAACACGCCGCGCGCCATGCAGAGCAACACGCCGCGCGCCATGCAGAGCAACACGCCGCGCGCCATACAGAGCAACACGCCGCGCGCCATGGAGAGCATCATGCTGAGCAACGCAACGACGCTAGACGAGTAACAAGGTCACGTAGCCCTTCTTTTTCAAAAAAAGACTTGTTTAATATTTTCTTGCAATTGAGAGATGGTCTCACATCGCAACCACCTGCACAGAGTGCGCAACAGCCCTTGCAGAAAATAGACCACAAGAATATTTTACCCAATTTTGACCCCTCCACCAGAAATCAACGAATGGATATCTGGTTGAAGAAGGTCAATGAATGCGCGGCTGTGTATGGTTGGGATGAGCGGACCACTACTCACTTTGCCATGCAAAAATTGCAGGGTCTGGCCAAAACTTGGTACGAGAGCCTAAATACCATTATGTTTAGCTGGCAGGAGTGGCAAACAAAATTATTAGACGCGTTCCCTTGTGACCAAAACTATGGCCAGATCCTGGAAGACATGCTCAAAAGGAAAAGCAAATTTAATGAACCCATAGAAGTTTACTATTACGATAAATTGAGTCTCATTAACCAGTGCGATATTGTAGGGAAGCGTGCTGCAGACTGTATAATCCACGGCATTACTGATCGAACGCTTAGGTCTGGCGCTCTAGCTATGCGTTGCTCTCATCCGGATCAACTACTACCTTACTTGATGAGCTATAAAGAGTCCAATCAGATTAGTACAGATCGATACCATGTCAGGAATAGAAACAACACAGATGCCTCTCACGTCGGGGGAAATAGTAATATGCAGCCTAAGCAAAACTTCAGAGTAGGTCAACAAGTAGGATGCTATAACTGCAAGGAAAAGGGTCATAGTTACTTATATTGTACTAAACCAATTATAAAGTGCACGAAGTGTAGTAGGGTAGGGCACATAGCGGATAACTGTCTTACGAAACTGGGGGATAGGACGGCTATCACTAACAACACTGCCACTATACCAAAAACGATGAGAATTGATTTTGTGGAAACAAATGTTGTCTCGAGTCCAAATTCTAAATTTATGAAGGATGTGTTAGTATGTGGCAGAACCCTCAGGGCCTTTATTGATTTTGGAAGTGACGTAACCTTAATCACGGAATCAACTGTTAAGGAGTTAGGTATTTCTCATGACCAAACTCCAACACTCATGAAGGGTTTCGGCAATGAAGTTATTCAGTCGCTGGGTAGTGTGGCTCTTGATCTCTCTGTTGATGCCGTAGAAGCGAAAGTAACTTTTAGAGTCGTGAATGACGAATTATTGGAGGTCCCCGTTCTGGTAGGGCAGTCGTTCACTGAGCAGCCCCACATATCAGTTTATAAGGATGTGAACAAGTTACAGTTCTTCAATATCGGCAGTGAACTACCCTGTTCTGATGTAGCTGAAGACGAGTCCTTGCTTGAGTATTTCACTCCCGGTATTGTGGAGCTCCATGGTGTTGCTTCAGTTAAAGTAAAAACTAAACCGGCATTTGATGGTAGTGTACTCATAAAGCATACCGTGGCCGGCAAACCTAACCAACAATATGTCATAGGCGGTGGTCTACATTGTTCTGATAAGGGTCGCATACATGCACTAGTGATGCCCTGTGCGAATTCTTGTCGAATTCTGCCTAACGTTATTTTTTGCCGTGCAGAACGGGTAGACGTAGTAAATCAAGTTAGTCAGGACACCAAAAGTGCATGTGTGGGTACTGAATTTGATGAGGAACAGGTGCGGATAGGTGAAGGAGTATCTGTCGATGATAGGGAACGTTTGCTTAATTTGTTGAAGAAATATCAACATTGTTTCGCTACTTCTCTTGGTGGCCTGGGATGCACCACCGCTGCAGAGATGAATATTGAATTAAGCAGTCAACGTCCGGTCGTTTATCGTCCTTATAGACTTTCACACCATGAGCGAGAGAAGGTGCGATCCATGGTAGGAGAGATGCTAGATGCTGGCATAGTCAGAGAGTCTGTATCCGATTACGCCAGTCCCATTCTACTTGTTCGAAAAAAGGATGGGTCTTTAAGATTATGTGTCGACTACCGTAAATTAAATTCGGTGACTGTGAAAGAAAGGTACCCGATGCCCATTATCGAGGACGAGATAGCCCGTCTTTCTGGGCAAGCTTGCTTCATCACTCTCGATCTCGCTTCTGGGTATTACCAGGTGCCTATTTCGGAGCAGAGTAGGCATCTCACTTCTTTTGTCACACCGGACGGCCAATTCGAGTTCAACCGGATGCCATTTGGTTTAGCCAACGCGCCGGCCGTCTTCCAGCGCATGATAAATGCAGTTTTAGGGTCTGCTCGATTTAACAAAGCAACGGCATACATCGATGACATTCTTATTTATGGTAAGGATACGTTAGAATGTTTGGAGCGCCTTGAAGAAGTATTAAAAGCTATCGAAGATGCCAATCTCACCCTCAATTTGTCTAAGTGCGACTTTCTGCGCCAGGAGATCGAATATTTGGGCTACGAAATAGGCGCTAGTGGAGTCAGACCGGGCAAAAAGAAGATCTTGAGTGTAGCAAACTTTCCGCGGCCCGAGAACGTTCACAACGTACGCCAATTTTTAGGGTTAGCGGGTTATTTTCGCAAGTTCGTTAGAAATTTCGCTCAAATTTCGTACCCACTTAGCAAATTGTTAAAAAAGAACGCAAATTGGGAGTGGGGTGTTGATCAGGAGCAGGCGTTTGAAGATTTAAAGGCCAAATTAGTAGAGAGACCCATTCTTTCCATTTACGATCCGGCAGCTGAAACGGAGTTGCACACCGACGCTAGTCGGGTAGGTGTCGGAGCTATACTGATGCAACGGTGTTCCGAGAGTGAGTCGTTTCATCCCGTAGCCTATTTCAGTCGTCAAACTTCGCCGGAAGAGAAAAATTTCCACTCATACGAGTTGGAAACTCTGGCAGTAGTTTCCGCTCTTCGAAAATTCAGGGTTTATCTTTTAGGTCGAGAATTCAAAATAGTCACTGACTGTAGCGCTCTGCGCTCTACATTCTCAAAACGAGATCTTATACCTAGGATAGCACGTTGGTGGTTGACATTACAGGAATTCGATTGTTCTATTGAATATAGGTCTGGATCGAAAATGGGTCACGTCGACGCTCTTTCCCGTAATCCTATCGAGGGGCAATCGGATATTCTCTTAGATCAGTTCCCAATAGTAATGTCGATCAACGAAAAAGACTGGTTACATACACTCCAGCTAGGCGACTCAGAGTTGAGTAGGATAAAAAACATTTTGTCTAGCGGCATGGATGAAAAGGGCTTACTTCACATTAGAGACAATTACGTGTTAAAGGATAATCAATTATATCGTTATGTAGATGGCGATAGGAGTCAAGTAAGATGGGTGGTGCCGAAGGGTGCACGGTGGCAACTGTGTCGACTAAATCATGACGAAATTGGTCACTTTGGGGTGGAGAAAACCCTGGAGAGAATTAAAAATAATTATTGGTTCCCCAAGATGACCAGATTCGTTAAAAAGTACGTAGACGCGTGTTTAGAATGTGCCTACGGGAAAAATAATGCCGGTTCTAGAGAGGGTCTCCTTCACCCCATTAAAAAGGCTGAAGTGCCATTTCACACGTTACATGTTGACCACCTTGGACCATTCGTCAAGTCTAACAGGGGTTTCTCTCATTTACTTGTTGTTGTAGATGGGTTCACAAAGTTCTGTTTTCTAAAGCCTGTTCGAAATACTAACACACAAAACTCTATCAGAGCGCTAGAAGACATTTTTAGCACATTTAGGAACCCGGACCGCCTTATCAGTGATCGTGGCAGCTGTTTCACCTCCCACGCATTCAAACGGTACTGTCTTGATAAAGGAATTAAGCACATTTTAAACGCGGTTGCTAGCCCTAGATCAAATGGTCAAGTTGAGCGGTATAACCGCACTATACTTGACTCTCTCAGAACGCTCAGTGTCAAGTATGGGGAAAAGACCTGGGATAGCCACTTGGGGAAAGTACAATGGGGCCTTAATAATACCGTTCAAAAGACTACAGGGCGGACGCCTTCAGAAATTATGTTCGGATCCTGCATGAATAGTGAAGTAAACCCCACGTTAAATGTCGTAACGCAGAGTACAGAAGGGGGTGGGGACATTTCTGGAATTCATAGGGAGGTAAAAGCTAGGATAGATAGAGAGCAGTGTAAACAGAAATATAATTATGACAAAGGTAGAAAACCCGCTCGCCTGTACAATGAAGGAGAGCTAGTCAAATTAACTAGGACTTGTTTTAACAATGACGGCCAGAGTAAAAAACTTATGCCCTCATTTATAGGGCCTTATCGTGTCACCAAAGTATTGGGTATGGATAGGTACACAGTTGCACCTGTACCAGGGCTCTCTAGTATGGAAAATAAGCGACCTACAACGGTTGCTGCAGATCGAATGAGGCCCTGGATTAATATTGCCGCGTTGGAGGTTAATGACAACGACAGCAGCAGTGACGATGACGACGCTAGCTGTCATGCATTCGACTAATTAAATAGTGAACTTGTTTGTTTTATTTATTTATTTTTATTTTTAAATTCATTCGTTACAACATGTTACTACAGAATGTTTCATGCATTGTTTCAGATCAAAACACGGCAATCGATCGGCTTGTGTTTTGATGCTGCAATGGCTCACGAAGTCCTTCCGCGCCTGTTACGAGTATTCGATCGGCTCGTTCGGCCAACGGTGAGGCAACCCGATAATCGATCGGTCGGGATATTGAAATGGTTCACGAAGTCCTTCAGCGCCTGTTACGAGTATTCGATCGGCTCGTCAGGCCAACGGTGAGGCAACCCGATAATCGATCGGTCGGTATGTTTGCTATTAGTTTCTCCGTTAGTCGATCGGACGGGAAGTAAGATTTAAGTAGCAACCCATTAATCAATTGTTGGGGAATCCATTATATATATATATATATAATCTAATCCACTATATATATATATAATCTTATATAGTTTAATCTTGCAAATCGATCGGCAGGATATCTACGTGTTTATGTAGCTTACAATATTGCTTTGCCTTTTGAACATAATTAACTAGATATTGTATTGTAACTATTTGTTTTTGACTGAAATCATTGTAATACAAACATTAATAATTAGATTCACTTGAAAATGTATGCCTTAATAATTTTAATAGACAAACTTTAGAAGTTAAATACCTTTATACTTTGGAATTGCAATCACATGATACAGTTATATCGAATATATTGTATATATTTACAATGATTAGATTATATATAAATTGCCTATAAGAATTTTGTAAAGTTTGTGCAACTGGCCAAGACCCCGATTGTTAGGGTTCCCACCGGGAGGCGTGTGCCGGGGCGGACACGTCATCAGGATGGTCGATTGTTAGGGTTCGTCTGTAGTAGTTTTAAATTAAATTGTTTTTTTAATTTCGTTGATAAAATAATACCAAATTGTCTATGACATATGGCGCGAAAATACTGTGCTAGGATTGGTCAACGTTATTGATTGGTCGGGCAGAATTTTAAAGTGGGGTGGGGGTTAACGGTTGGGAGTTTTTTGGGACGAGGCCAGTTGCGACATTCTCGGTTGGACGGTCAAAGAAATATTATCTCGGCATAAGCTTGTAAATTAAAATAAAAAGTAAATTAGTGTGGAGCCTGAGTTTTTACTATCTTCTCCCGAGTCCAGAACCACTGCAGCCCGAAGTAAGAGTGTGTGAGTCTTATATATGTCTAAAACTGATCAAAGCTGCTTTATAGCAGTTTTCTGTAGTTTACATTGGCTAAAAGAGAAAGAAAAGCTCTATCGAATGGTTTTGGAATCATATTTTTATCATTTGTAGTTGCGAAGATACTGAGTCGACCTACCACGTTAAGTGCATGATAGTTTGAGACTTTACAATACTATATAATCGCAAACCAACATTACTACACTATAAGTACTCTAAAAGCCCCTAGCTGTTGTTTAATTTAATAAATCACTAGCATGATTCACAGCTAAAAAACCGTTATTAGAAAAAAACTTCATAAAGCGCCGTTAAAGTCCTTTTACCTTTTTCTTACCTTCTTTTATACATATAATTTCTTATCAAATACTACACAAAAAAACAGTTACTACGCTTATACATGGCAAAACACCCTTAGCCCTGTATTTGTAAGACTTTGCTTGCGATTCCTATTGCAAATACAACACTAAAACCTAGTAACTGTAACTAATCCGTGACTACCTACATTAAAAAACATAATAATGCAACTCTTAAACCCGGCTAACCAGCAATGCTACGCTAAAACCTAGCTATACGCAAAATATTATCCCTCCGATTTTACGGCATGCGGCCAGTCAACCGAGCGGCGCGTGCGCAGGACGTTGTGTCTAGTTGTGTAGTGAGTGATGATATTAATTATCGTCACAAAATGTCAGGAAACCATCCTTCAAACCGTTTCATAGCCAGCTACCATATGGAAATATAAAATCCCGTTTAGTAGGTAGATACGAAACGAGACTTTCTTTACCATTTTGTAGCCAGCAACCGTATGGGAATTTAAAATCCTGTTTAGTAGCTGGATACGGAACGGGAAGTGGTAAAGGAGATCGTCGATTTGTACCCACTGAAAATTGTAACGTTTCAAATTCAAAACTCAGATAGGACCTCAGAACTCAGGTCAGATTCTAGACTTATTTAGATGAATTTAGGAGGTAAAACTCTAAATACCAAATTTTATCAAAATCGTTAGCCCTGTTTTTGAGATAGCAGGGTATCTAATATACAAGATTATCTGGTTAAAAGTACTGTTAGTTGAATTTACCTATGCTATTTTGCCAAAGAGTAGTCGAAATATTTATGCTGATCACACAAAAAATAAATGTGTTTATTTGATATGTATACATTTCATTACTATACGTTACAATTTGTCGTGGACCCTCTGGTCCTATCGCCGAACATAATCGACGGTCTTCTCTATAGTAATTGAACCTATTTGAATGCATCGCAATAAAATTGGAAAAAAATGCAGTAGATATGAGTTTTCAACGCTGTCTTGCTATCATATCATCAGAAGTTTTAGATTGGATATTGATATTCTAATTTTCACTGCTTATTTGAGTTGATTGCTGAGAACACTATAACAATGCATTATTCATATGAATATTGTGAGCCGCCTACTTCATCAAGCGTGTTAGAAGATGATTTAAACAAATTACAGCTTATTCCTTCTAAAAGAGGAGCATAAATACTGTTAATCAATGGCCGTAAATATTACCGGAAAAAAGTGTACAAAAAATACTGTGGTAGTACACCAGCGTGCAAGGGAAATGTTACACAGGACTCCGGCTGGAAAGGTATTATAAAAAGCAAATACCATGTAACGTAATGCATAACAAATATAACAAAAGACAAAAGAAGAAGTAATAAAAAGAGATTGCTGGGTTGAAAAAAGATGTGCAAATAATTACGAACCAATCCAGAAGCAGTATACTTAAATGATATGATCTTCAGAAAAAAAACATTCATCTTCACTATTAACTTCCAAAATTCAATATTGATAAATCTTCGGCATATCGACAGAGAAAAAAGAATCTAGAAGTCTACTTTTTTATTTAAGAGTTGACTATAATTACTCTTGTCGATTGACTAGGTACTCTAGAAGAATTAAAATTAAAATGTTGTACGCCCGAAGAATGTCAAATACTAAGGCAATTTGCCGATTTCCTACTCGTTGACGACAACTGCGATGGAAAACGGTATTATTGGTGTTTGCTTAAAGTGATTGTAAAATCCAGATAAACAAAATACACCACTTCACTGCGGATGGTACTTTCAAGTCTTGTCCTCCTCCATTTTCACAAATTTACAGTTTGCACGGCTTAAATGAACAAACATAACGTAGGTATAACCCTATTGATTTATGCATTTTTGCATAACAAGAACATAAAAACGTATGAAATTTTGCTGAGGGTAATAAAATCACAAAGGTCGGATTGAAATCCCAATAAAACAACTTTAGACTTCGAAAGCTCTGCAATGAAAGCTTTCACTTATATATTTCCCGATATTGTTGTTAAGGCTGTTGGTTTTACTTCACTTAAATAAAAATCTTTGAAAAAAAGTACGAGATCTAAAACTTAAATTGAGACTAGGCCGAAGACATGACTGTAGCACGGTGTGCTTCAATTGCCTAGTTACCCATGAGTTAGATCTATGAAGGATTCCGATATATATATTAAACATAACTAAGACAACGACGGAGACAAATAAATTTCGTATCTACTAAACGAGATTGTATATTCCGATAAAGCTGGCTATGAAACGGTTCGAAGAAGATTTGTTTCTTTTTTTGTAAACAAATAGATACATCTATACAGATTTTACATATTTATTAAAAATATTGAATTACTTTTAAAACTTACTTCTATAACAGTGTGGATTAACGTGGTTTTACCAAAAAACTAAACCTTTTTTCCACAAGATTACACGACTAAAACCCAGTTAGAGGCGATGGTTCGTTATCTAACGTGTTTTTAAATTAGGAACGCATACAACTTGCTTGAATATTTGCAGTTATTGCAAAGCTACAAAACGGTTACAGTCCAATAACGTGCTTATTTAAAGTTTTTCAGTGTAATCTGCTCACAACTACAAGTACTATAAAATTGTTAAGTGACTTAGCCGTTATTTAGCTATGTTCTGTTTGTTATGCAATGCTAAAGAACGGCTAAGGTATACTTAACGGTGTTTTAAGTGTAATATCGTTGGTACTTTAGTAATTATTTGCAACAGTAAAACACAAAAACCTTATTATCAAAATAAATATTCATTCTTTTACGGAGTAATGCAATAAAAAAGCAAGTATAAATTTAGTTTTAATTTTTACGTAAAAGAAATCTGGAATAAATATACACATTTCCTAGAAATTTTTATGTTAACGTTTTTTGCTCATATCTCAAAACTATAATTTGTGGGTTAGTTTGGTTTTAGACATAGGACGGCAGAAATCCTCAACACACCGAGGTCACTCCGCGAAGCCTGTGGTGACACCAGGAAGATCCTGCGCTTCTGGTCGGAGTTAGGCTGGCTAGATCCCTAGCTGGCATTCACCCACGCACAATGGTCCGACTACACGGACTAAGTGCAGAAAAAGGAGTCCATAACCATAACCATAAGTATCAAATGTGTAATTTCGTTTTACCAAAGGCGTTGTAATTGACTTTGAAGAATTATAAACATTGGATACCTTATACTTACCAAAAACAATAACGAGTGACAAAACATTGTATTTGTACAATAAATAAGTAACAGCTTTTCTACAATAGCTTGCTGATGGCGTTTCTAATTTAATATTAATGGGAAATTTGCACGGCTTTGAACACGATCCAATCTAAAAAGTGTAGGTACACTTTTGAGTTGTACTCCCCAGCTCTAAGTACACTCGTCTCCCGATACACAATTATATTACATGTGTATAAACACGACTGTATCTTTATTTGGTTGTATAAAATTGCGGAGTCTATGTTTGCCGAGACCAACCCAGTTTAAATTTACCTGTTAGCTCAAAAAATATATTTTACATGCTATAGATTGTTGTCATATTTACGTAATAAATTGAGCTTTTGACTCACATAAGCAAAAAAGACTAGTAAAATGTACGCGTATATATTGAGTGGAGATTAAGATTAATAGGCAAACCGAGAAACATGTACAAAACTAATACAATATTATCTTAATAACAATACAATAATATATATAACTAAACGCCGAACTATAAATACCTAATATAAGAATACATAAATAAATAAGTGCAGACATAATGTAATAAATAACTGCCAGAAAAAACAGTTGGATACGTGGCGGTAGGCTTCTATATTAATTGGTATGGAGTAAATAGAGAGTATCTGCATCTATGCTCGGTTTTAGTTACTTACTTTTACTTACATAAGTAGTTTTTGTTAAAATCGCAGTTTCTTTTAACGCGACGTTTATTAGCATGGAAAATCCTGCTTATATATCTAATGCAATATTATCATAATTTTCACTACTATCTGCTAATACGCTTCACTCTTCCGATAGATGAAATAAAAAAAAAGTTTGTCTATTCAAGAAAAAAATATAGGTATATTGATAGCTTCCAGTTTTTTCTTTCTCTTATATCTCTTATATTCCGAAATTAACATTGCCTAAACGTTTCCACAGGAATCCCTCGAACCAGAAATGAATTTAATTAATCAATCTAAATTACAATCCCTTCCGATTAACTTGCAAGTTATTAATGTCATTCGACATTAATCCGATTAAATATGGGAAAAGTTGCCTCGTTTCAACGTATTTATATTTAATTAAACTTTCGACTCCGCCATGTCGTCTTGGGACATAATCCAAGATGGCCGATATCTGTCCGCGAAATGGCGGTTCTAACAGAATTATTATTTTATGAGCTTAAAGATATTATAGGAGACAAGGATGAAGGATACAAGGAAGGATAAATACTCATTATTTATGTACCAATAGGTTTTTTAATATATGTTTAGAACAAACAACCTCATGAATGTATGATGGTAAAATGCATTTGCAGATTAAAAAGATTTTTCTTAAAAATTGTAAGATTTTTGACGCTTCAACTATCGTATTGAATAGTTTCAAATTATATTCCCAGTTTTATTCGTTGTGAAATGATTATTTGGGTAAATAATATCTGTGTATGTGTGCCCAATTTTATCAAAATCCCTTAACCAATTCTTGCATAATTCATCAATTCGACTTGTGGAGTGTTCTCATATTATGTACAATCTAATTACCTTAAACCAGCATATCCTGCTCTTCCCAATTTTCATAATCAGCACCATGTTATCGAAAAGGATAATAAGGGATTTACATTATTACGGGCGTGTTTTTTTTTCTTAAATTTTCTGGTTATTATTACAGCACATACTCCAAAACTGCTCACGATAAATAATTCTACATCGCCTGACTTTGAAGAGGCCTCCATGCGTAAAAAGTTTATAACGTTGAATAAAAGTAGATTCCTTCTAAAAATAAGTCTATTACGTGGAAACTTTCAAGTTCGCAATAAAACGTTTAGTGAAAGTAAAACAAAGAGTGTTTTTTGATTGTTTTAAGCGTTTGCATAAAAACGCGGGTGTAAATAAATTGAATTTATGTTCTAAGATTATGTTAAAGGTGATTTATTAAAGAAAGTAGTACTTTCCTCGAAAGATGTTCTATTTTTATATGATCTTATTTCATAGAAAACCTTTAGAAAACGAAGTAGTTAAGTAACTAGTAGCGTAGAACAAAACGGATTTTTCTGTCCGGTTTGTCCTACGATGTGAACAAAACGGATTTTTATGTCCGGTTTGTCCTACGATGTGAACAAAATCGCAGGACAAAACGGACTACTTCTTAGAAAACGTCTTGTTTGGACTCGGTAGGTAGCTTAACGCTTTTCATATAATATATTTTGCTGACGAACAGACTAAGATTTCGACAAACTTCACTTGTTACTTTGGCTGTTCACTTTCATTAAATGTATTAAACAGGCTTTAAAGTAATTTATGTCACACCTGGCCATAAAGTGGCAATTACCGCACGCTCCGCGAATCCGAATCCCTCTTCCTGGCCAGGGGGTGACATAAAATTTTGTACTTACCTCGGGCGGTAATTAAGAAAGCCTCAGATCGCATAATTATCGCCCTTGCCTTCGGCTCGGGCGTCAAATACCTGCGATCTGAGACATTCTTTATTTTACCGCCCTTGGTAAGTAATGTACTATTGTTTGCCCAGGTTTAATTACACTCTACGCACACGCCTATCGGCGTTAAAAGAGTTTTTATGTCTATCCAACAATACGCTAAACCGTAAAATACCTACTGCAGTGAATTTTAATCCGCTTTCGCCAGTTAACCAAACAATTAATTTGAATAAAACCCGCATTTTATTTACTATCTGAAGATTAACCTCGGTGCACTGACCTGTAAGTCCGGTAGGTTCAATCTATAGCAATTTCTGTACAATTTATATTTTAAATCCACTGGCGTGTAATGCCTCGTTTATTGGTTCATCTGTTTTTATTTTCGCGTCAATGGGCTTAATATTTTTCCGGGAAAAAAACAATTTCAATTGAGATCGGTGTATTGTTTCCGCGGGGCAGCCGATTTTAAAATAGCATTTCTTTTAATATCTTTGAAATCTTGGCACAGAAAAGAGGTATATTGGCCTAGTCCAATTGTACTAATTTTAATAGTATGAAATATGTATTGACAGTACATATCATTATAAGTAGATAGGCAGGTATCATTCAACACAAAAATGTGAGTTGAACCATTCTAATTTTTCATGTAGGTACAAATTATAATATAAATACATAATAAAACAAATAATCTAATTAAAATTAAAATTATAAATAAAAAATTTGACCCAGATCGCTGTCAAATGGTAGGGTGCCCAGAAGGCTGGCTGTATTTCCTCGCTGCACGGCAATACTTATTCGCTGAGCGAAATAGAAGCCAGCCCTCTGGTCACCAGAAGCCTCTATTAGGCGCTTCGACAGATCTTTATATAGTCGACAAAAAATATTAAGCCCATTGACGCGAAAATAAAAACAGATGAACCAATAAACGAGGCATTACACGCCAGTGGATTTAAGATATAAATTTTAATAGTTCGTAGAGGGATTATGTCAGTGGAAGTATTCCAAAATTTATGTTTAACGACCGCTTTAGCCTAGTGAGGACCGCTTTAGCCTAGTTGGTAGTGACCCTGCCTTCGAAGCTGGAGGTCCCGGGTTCGAATCCCGGTCAGGGCATGTATTTGTGTGATGAACACGAATATTTTTACCTGAGTCTTGGATGTTTTCTATGTATTTAAGTATCTATTTATCTATATAAGTATGTATATCGTCACTACCATAGTACAAGCTTAGTTTGGGACTAGGTTGATTTGTGTAAAAAAAAAATTATTTATTTATTTAAGTTTTCGCAGACGGAGCAAGCCTAATTGTAGGTAGATAGCGGGATAAATTGTACCTTTTAAATCATGGCCATAAAAAATAGTCTCAGTCCGAACATAAATATGATTTGACACATTTGAAAGAGAACATGTTACACATGAACAGGATGGACATCCACAAAATAAAAACAGCAGGCGAATCACGTAACTTTATGCACTAACGGTAGATAGATTTTACTGGCCATTTTGAAGTATAAATGTATGAGCTGACAGTTAAGATTTGACATTAAAATCTATCTAACGGTAGTATAAACGTTACGTGATCACCCCGCAGTATTACATAGCAATTGTTTTTTTTTTATACAAACGCCTTAAGGGAACGGTACTGCTTAATACGAAGGAACGGTTGATGAATTTGGAACTGGGTAGCGATTGCACCTATAGCTCAGTTGGCTAGAGCGACTGGCCGCGAGTGCTGGGAGGTCGCAGGTTCGAATCCTGCTCGGTGCCTAAATTTTTAATTTTTTCCTTATTCTAAATTTACATAGCAATTGATTCAAAAAGCAGCAGACATACCTGGTATTCATAAACTTGCCAAACATTTCAAAAATGACATCAGAGCTGACATGTAAACAAAGCCAAATGTCATTTAGTCTGTTGCCATACAAATCAGAATAATAGCGACCTCTTGACAAGGGTCATATATTTCTGGTCTGGCTTTAACTAGTTCTATGGGACCAACACCGTTCATACCATACTGTAATGCATACTTTAATTTCAGCACCGCAATTTTTTTTCTACAACGTGGTACGAGAATACTTTTTACGTCAATATTGCTTATTTTTGTTCAATATTAATAGTATTTTTTTTTTGTCTTCGTCAATATAATTGTCGCAGTTAATAATTCGAATAATTACATACCAGGATAAAGGTCAATTTCATCATCTATTCTATTATACGAGCCAAATAAGTTTTTAATTAAATATTTCTCGTTATTAGCCTACAAAAATAAAGGATCCCTTATTAAATTCTCTCCAAAACGAGACATATTTTAGGGGCACATTATCCCTTATTCCAGGATACGCGCCTACGCGTGTAAAAGGTCTTTCTGCTCCTATTTTGGATCGGAATGATGTATATTAATATCGAGACGGAGGGTAATGAGTTACTTACATATTTGTCATACAAAAAATATATTCACGTGTTTCAAATGTCTGGTTGGACTGAAAATCCGCATAAGCGGTGTCTCCGCTTCTATTAAGGGTCCTTATCCGTTAAAAGATACGCGTCATACTCGTGATCGGGTGCTATTTGTGGAGTCCGGTCTGTTCATGCTTGCTAGGACATAGTGACTACGTTAATACTAGTGTCCTTTTATAGGGGATTGACGAGAGACATCATCCTGTTGTGGATTCGTTTTTATTATAGTGACTTAGAGACCATATACATCTCTAACAATATTAAATTAATATTAATTTTGACGCTCAGAGACCATGTACATCTCTGGGATATTATATTAATTTCATTATACTCCTTGTTTAATCTTGAGACCTTATTTATACATCTCTAACTTTACTGATGTTGTAATATTTGTAGTAGATAACTTTTCAAGTTTATCTTCACTGTATGACATTAATTTTGTTATAATTGTAAACTCTAAATTATTATTCCTTCTTGAACTGTAAATTAATATTTGGACATGAAAAATGTATTACTTATTATAGTCAGACTTTCTTAAATTGTAAATTAATATTTTGACATGTAAAAGTACCCTTGTGGCCTATTTGCAGAATAAATGTTTGATTTTGATTTTAAAAAAGCTCATCTATGTATGCCATTTTCTGTTTGAATTGAGTCGGATCTTGACATTTTCTCAATGTTACTATCTAGAACAGGACTCCTTCGACCTTATCTCATAAACTTTAAATGTATTTTTTGGATTTTTCATTGAGATATACAGGGCGTCCCACGGCTATGCCACATGGAGGGCAAGTACCTTAAATATTGTAGATGGAACATTTTACTGAAAGAAGACATTATTTAAATCTAAAAAACATTTTAAACTACATTGCCAGATATATAAATAATTTTATGGTTGAACCGGGAATCGGACCTGTTACGCGTGAAAAATTGATAATTTTTGTATTAAAAATGTTAAAATTCATGGTCTTCCTTTTATTTCTGACACTATGTTACTTAGCAAAAAATAATCCTTATGATGAAGCCTTTCGATCGGTATGATAAAGCTACAGGGTAATTATTTTTCTCGTGTAACGGGTTCGATTCCCGGTTCAACCATAAAATTATTTAAATATCTGTGAATGCAGTTTAAATTGTTTTTTAAATTCAAATAATGTCTTCTTTCATTAAAATGTCCCATCTACAATATTCAAAGTACTTTCCCTCCATGTGGCATAGCCGTGGGACGCCCTATATAGTTTCAAACATCACTCCAAATCGACCATTTTCACGCTAAAAACTTGTTTTTTCCTCTTAAATTGTACTACACACAATAAAATCAAAAAATGGCTATGTTACTATCGAGAACATTAATAAAATCATCGTATCCTTTAATCACTTTATTGGTATTAACAATACTTTTGTCAAAATTTGATATCAAAACATTTTAAAACTTATAAGTCCTCTTAGACCGGGTTTAATAAAAATCCGTTAGACCAAATGTCAGATCAAATTTCAGTAACTCAGTACATTTTTTGACATAACAAACCGACATAAGGTCTAACGGATCTTTATGAAACCGAGGCTTAATCCATGTCACTAAAACATAACCTATATGTACACACGCGATCGACCACAGGAGAGACGACTTTTGTTTTTGCAACTGTGTATGGCACATTCCAGTTTATCTTTCCCTCACAATTGCTATGAGAGGTAAGAAATAGCTCTCAACTACTTAAGTCGCTGGACTCTCTCGAGTAGCATCTATCATTGTTACGTTACTGTTCACGACAAGTTAGTACATATTTTTTTGGTATATTAATCAACAACATTTGTTGGCGCTAAGTCTAAGAACATTAGAAAGAAAGAAATAAAGAAAAAAACATTTATTCGCGGCACAGACACAGTACAAATTAACATAACATCAAAATACAGAAAATAGCCACGAAATGGCCCCAAATCAGCATAGTACTAGCCATTGGCTAGCGCTGGTCTTCCTTTGGGACCACGAGAAGCCACGAAAGACAAAAAACACTGAAGTGACAAACAACATAACAAACATAACACAATTTAAACAGACAAGAACAGATAAACATGAAGGCGACCTTAAACAAAATTCAAACATCTGTGGTCTGTCACAAGTCGCAACTAGCGCCAGCGGGCAACCACTAAAACAGTGACAGATTACGCGATTTCGTGAAATGAGAATGGAGGCATTAGGTTAGCGACATATTATTATAACAATATTAAAATTACTGATTAAAACTAGACACATGAGCAAATGAAATGTCTGCGTTGTACTCGTTGTAGTCACAAAACGAGACAGAGAATAGCAATCAATTAATGAGATGGCAGCGCCAAATTGCTCAACCATTAATGAATAATGACTGAGTTGTTAGTACCACCAGAGCTGAGGTCACCCCAAGTAACACAGCATGCTGAATAAGGTTTGAGTAATAGCAATTCGCAAATGTTTACACCTCTTATCAGCAATAATTTCCATATTATTATTATTATTATTAAGAGCCTCAAGTGTCCCACTGCTGGGCAAAGGCCTCCCTCTTTTCTTTCCACGCGTCCCTTTCTTGTGCAGTCTCCCACCACTTCTGATCCGAGACGTCAAGTTCGTCTCTCCATCTCCGCCGAGGTCTGCCGCGACGCCGCGCTCGGTTTTGTGGGACCCACTTGGTGGCGATTTTAGCCCACATGTCTTCCGGCATGCGGCAGACGTGCCCAGCCCAGTCCCATTTAAGTTTGGCGGCGGTGTGAGCTACGTCAGCTATTTGGGTTTTGGAACGCAGTATTGTATTTTTAATGCGATCTGTTAATTTCACGCTCAAAATACTGCGTTCCATGGCTCTCTGGCAAACCTTGAGGGCAGATTTCTGAACCTTTGTCAATGACCAAGTCTGTGCTCCATAGGTAAGGATTGGAAGAATGCACATGTCCATGAGTTTCCGTTAATAATTTCCATAATGTAAAAAAAAAAAATTGTGGACAATCTTACACAAATCAACCTGCAGGTGAATCACGTAACTTTATGTACTAACGGTAGATAGATTTTACTGTCAATTTTGAAGTATAAATGTATGAGGTGACAATTAAAATTTGACATTAAAATCTACCTAACGGTAGTAAAAAAGTTACGTGATTACCCTGCTGGTCCCAAACTAAGCAAAGCTTGTACTATGGGTACTAGGCGACGATATACATACTTATATAGATAAATAAATACTTAAATACATAGAAAACATCCAAGACTCGGGAACAAATATTCGTGTTCATCACACAAAGAAATACCCTGACCGGGATTGGAACCCGGGACCTCCAGCTTCGAAGGCAGGGTCACTACCAACTAGGCTAAAGCGGTCGGGTAATGTGTGAGTAAATGCTATTAATATAGCCAAATTGTGAATAGTATTCTCATTAAATCTTTAATACCTCTTCAAGCTTAGTAAATTTGAATTAAGGTGGGTATCATATCACAGCATTACTAAGCTATATATCGCCCAGACTTTAAATCGCTATTATACAGGCGAAAGCATTTAAAAATGTACACATTGCTTGAATAACAGCTGAACAGACATTTACTCAAACTTAATTCAATATGACTGTACTCATACTCATACTCATTTATTCGTAAAGCCAATTTACATGTCAAAAGAATTTTAACCAATATCAATATTTCATTACAATATCAAAATCAAATAATAATTTGATTTTGATATTATCGTATTTTTCATAATGTGACATAATAATGTCACATTATGAAAATTACGATAGATTATAAAAAATGATAATTAAAATAGCTCAATAGAGAAAATAAAGATCATAATAATACATAACGTGGTCAAATACGAATAAAATCTGTATTCCTTGGGACGCACACAACATGTCATGTAATGACAGTGGGATTTTGATATTACTTTTCTTTTTTAGTACCGATAGCAAGTTCAACAGGGAATTGCAAGATAGACCAAAACGTTTCTTTCAACTATTTTGTTAAGTATTGTTTACATAAATACATCGAACTCAAACAAAACAGAAATCTAGGTACTTTTTCAATATTTATAGATACCGATTCAAATAGTTTAATTTTAACAATTTAATAATTTTTGTCTCTTTAATATATTCATTTTTAAGTTACTGTTTGATAAGTTTATTAAATAAAAAACTGATATTACAAAATTCACGAGATTGTCCAAAGATATTATTTCTATAAGTTTAATTGTTATAGGTAACAATGTAATGTTTATTGTTATAAAAACTTAAAAAAATATTACAGTTAAAGTTTTAGGCATTGCAATATTCAGCGTTTAAGTTTAGTTCATAATAGCATAGTAAGTACCTAACATTAGTTAAATGAGCGCGATCTCGCCAACAACCTGTTATGGCAGTTTGGCGAGAAATTAAAAGGTTTTTTTAACAAATGAGTTGTATGAATAAATAAAGGTCAAATGTGTTTTTACACTATGTGTGTTTTTCATTTAATTCATTCACTTTTATTACCAGTGACTTAGAGGCTATATACATCTCTAACAATATTAAATTAATTTTAATTTTGACGCTCAGAGACCATGTACATCTCTGGGATATTATATTAATTTCATTATACTCCTTGTTTAATCTTGAGACCTTATACGCCTCTAACTTTACTGATGTTGTAATATTTGTAATAGATAACTTTGCAAGTCTATCTTCACTGTATGACATTAATTTTGTTATCATTGTAAAATCGAAATTATTATTCCTTCTTGAACTGTAAATTAATATTTTGACATGAAAAATGTATTACTTATTATTGTCAGACATTCTTATATTTTAAATTAATATTTTGACATGTAAAAGTGCCCTTGTGGCCTATTTGCACTATAAATGTTTGATTTTGATTTTAAAAAACGCTCATCTATTTATGCCATTTTCTGTTTGAATTGAGTCGGATCTTGACATTTTTTCAATGTTACTATCTAGAACAGAACTCTTTCGACCTTATCTTATAAACGTTAAATGTATTTTTTGGATTTTTCATTGAGATATATAGTTTCAAACATCACTCCAAATCGACCATTTTCATGCTAAAAACTTGTTTTTTCCATTTAAATTGTACTACACACAATAAAATCAAAAAATGGCTATGTTACTATCGAGAACATTAATAAAATCATCGTATCCTTTAATCAATTTATTGGTGTTAACAATACTTTTGTCATAATTTGAAATCAAAACATTTTAAAACTTATAAGTCCTCTTAGGCCGGGTTTTATAAAGATCCGTTAGACCAAATGTCAGATCTTTCAGTAACTGAGTACATTTTTTGATATAACAAACCGACATAAGGTCTAACGGATCTTTATGAAACCGAAGCTTAATCCATGTCACTAAAACATAACCTACATGTACACACGCGATCGACCACAGGAGAGACGACTTTTGTTTTTGCACCTTTGTATGGCTCATTCCGGTTTATCTTTCCTGCTCCCAATTGCTATGATAGGTAAGAAATAGCTCTCAACTACTAAAGTCGCTGGACTCTCTTGAGTAGCATCTATTATTGTTACGTTAGGGGGCGTCCATAAATTACGTGAGGTATTTTTTTAAATTTTCTGTCCCTATCTCCCCCCCTGGTGAGATGTCGTGAGATTTTATTCAACCCCCTCCCCCATCCCCCAATCTCACGTGAGATTTTTTTAAATGTGGGTTTCTTAGGTAAACGCGTTGGATTGTTATTGTAAAAAGAAAAAAAAAATTCTTCGTGCTTTTATTTACGACTAGTTAAGATTAGTAATGAATATTGCTGAGAGTTAACGTCGAAGTACGAATGAAATTATTCTCTTTCGAACGAATTAGTGAATAATCTTAATCGTATTACGATTAAGCTTAAGACTAAATCTTATAAGCATGTACAATTTGGATTAAATGGACCAAAATAGTATAATTTTTAATTGTTTCAATCAGAAAAAAAATTGCGTGATATATGCCGAGAACCCCCCTTTCTCCAACGTAAGATTAGATGAGATTTGACTCGACCCCCTCCCCCCCCCCCTTAAACATCTCACGTAATTTATGGACGCCCCCTTACTGTTCACGACAAGTTAGTACATATTTTTTGGTCTATTAATCAACAACATTTGTTGGCGCTAAGTCTAAGAACATTAATGAGATGGCCGCGCCAAACTGCTCAACCATTAATGAATGATGACTGAGATGTTAGTACCACCAGAGCTGAGGTCACCCCAAGTAACACAGCATGCTGAATAAGGTTTGAGTAATAGCAATTCGCAAATGTTTACACCTCTTATTAGCAATAATCTCCATAATGTAAAAAAAAAATATTTGTGGACAATCTTACACAAATCAACCTGGTCCGAAACTAAGCAAAACTTGTACTATGGGTACTAGGCGACGATATACATACTTATATACAAAAACAAAAATATCTTTATTGCACAAATGTGTAGGTACATCTTACTGCTTACTGCTACTATTACTACTAAATGTTAGTTGCTGTTTTCAAGGTAAGAACTGGATACCCAAGACCGGCCAGTAGTAGACCCTATGTCGTGGCCATAAGGTGTACTAACGGTTATATAGATAAATATATACTTAAATACATAGAAAACATCCAAGACTCAGGAACAAATATTCGTGTTCATCACACAAATAAATGCCCTGACCGGGATTCGAACCCGGGACCTCCAGCTTCGAAGGCAGGGTCACTACCAACTAGGCTAAAGCGGTCGGGTAATGTGTGAGTAAATGCTATTAATATAGCCAAAATGTGAATAATATTCTCTTTAAATCTTTAATACCTCTTCAAGCTTAGTTGAATTAAGGTGGGTATCATATCACAGTATTACTAAGCTATTACCCAGACTTTACATCGCCGTTATACAGGCTAAGCATTTAAAAATGTACCCAAATTGCTTGAATAACAGCTGAATAGACATTTACTCAAACTTAATTCAACATGGCTGTAATTACTTGGGACGCACACAACATGTCATGTAATGACAGTGGGATTTTCATATTACTCTTCTTTTTTCGTAGCGATAGCAAGTTCAACAGAGAATAGCAGATAGACCAAAACGTTTCTTTCAACTATTTTGTTAAGTATTGTTTACATAAATACATCGAATTCAAACAAAACGGAAAATAAATATTTATTTATAAATATTTTTTGACGACCGCTTTAGCCTAGTTGGTAGTGACCTTGCCTTCGAAGCTGGAGGTCCCGGGTTCGAATCCCGGTCAGGGCATTTATTTGTGTGATGAACATGGAATTTGTTCCTGAGTCTTGGATGTTTTCTATGTATTTAAGTATCTATTTATCTATATAAGTATTTATATCGTCACTTGGTACCCATAGTACAAGCTTTGCTTAGTTTGGGACTAGGTTGATTTGTGTAGATTGTCCACAAATATTTATTTTTATTTTATTTATTTTGATCTACTTTTTTTCAATATTTATAGATACCGATTCAAATAGTTTTATTTAAAGAAATGAGTTGTATAAAAAGGATCCCTTATTAAATTATTTCAAAGATGAGACAAATATATACGTTATGTAATTTTATTTTTATTTTATTGATCGTCGGTGGCAAACAAGCTTACGGTCCACCTGATGGTAAGCGGCCACCGCAGCCTATAGACGCTCGCAACTCCAAAGGAGTATATATATATATGTTTGTGTTTTTATTTACTCATTCATTTCATTCACTGTTTTTGAAATTTAGCTGTGTGTCTAATCGTTCACCTAAACTCTCGTGGTACTACCTATATCACATATGGCATTTTATTGGCTACGTGAAATTCAACTCTATGTCAAAGTTATAGACTACCAGGAAAACTACACTCACTTTCTGTAGAGTCATCCTTAAATACCCCATTAAAAGTATAGTCACCGTAGTCAAGGAAAGCGTCCACTTATTCCCAACAATTTCACTTTTGATTCTTTCAACACATCTCCCTGTTGGCGCTCTCAAATAGCCAATTTGGCCAGTAATGACCCATTTATCCCACGGTACGCAAACCTTTTTTATTACCCACGGATATTAAACCTTCTTTGTTACGTTTCAATGACGCTTTAAATAAATTTGCTGTAATTTAGGGGACTGTTTTTTCGAGTTCAAAAGGTTTGAGGCATGGATTTATTACATTATAATTTTGCGTAAGACTGGAACGCGCATTATTGTCGAAGAAACGAGATGAAAGGTACGTATTATCGAACATGAATAGGGGAGATTAGTGAGTTCCAAATGAAAAAAAAACGAATTGTCAGGGAGAACGTCAAAAATCGCGGAAGTATATCAAAATCCGTTTCTTTTAATAAATTCACAAATACATCTGCAATGGCATTATTAAGTGACATAAGAATATACATCTACATTCGCATAGATAATATGTATTTTTAACTTTTGTATTTGAACTGGTATATTTATATTTTAGACATTAATGAATATGAAACATTATTTATTGATAAATACATAACAAAAATATAAAATACAGACCACGGCAATGAGGGACAAAAACAAAAACTTGGGGCAGAGGGGGAGGTTGGTTAGAACATTAATTAATTAAAGTGACATGTGTTTTGATAATGTATAAAAATAATAATGTAAATAATAATATCAAAAATAATTAATTGTATAATGAATTAGACCAATCCAATAATTTTATATAGATGTGGTAGTTAAAAATATTTCATAATTATTCAATGTATATATTGATTATAAATTTTAATTTTAAATATGAAGTATTTTGCTATACCCTATCAGGGTCCATGAGATAACTAAACAAAATGTAACACCTGTACTGTACCATGGTTGCAAATAAATGAATTATGAATTATTAATTTTCCGAAAATTGAAGGTGCGAAAAAAATTGTTTTACTGATGCCAATTCCTCAATGTTGACCCTCAGGACTTATTTTAAAATATATATATAATAGGCGATTCTACTTTTTCATGTACATAATTTTCAGATACTTTATTTTTGAATAGTTGGCCCTCACTTCATATTGTTGTATTGTTATTTAGAAAGAGGTTTAATTGCAGTATCACTTACGACAGTTTTGGTAATTAACCAACCACAGCTAATATCCATAAATCGAGTAACACAGTGGTCCTTGGATGTCTCATCATTTGTGTGAATAAATGGTTTTTAGTACCCACCTTTTACAGCAATATGAAACGTATTTTTACCTATAAATTCCTTTTATTAGGTTCAGGTACTATTTCTAAATCCTATGTTTGTGCGCTAATCAATACATATCATAGATTTTTTTTGTAATAGAAAACTGGTGATGAAAAAGTAGAGTCACCCTAATATGCATCCTCGGTACAATGCCTCAAGGGTCCGTTTTTAAATTTTTTATTTATTTCAGCCCTAATCATTCAAAAGAGCTCTTTCCAGTTGTACATAGTGGTAATTCCATGTCTGCGCCTGGTCCTGTCTCTGTCACTCGTCCAAATGTCAAAAGAAAGCGTCTACCTTTATCTAGCTTTCAATGCTTAATGCTACAAAATTTGAACGTAAATTAAAATCTTACATCAACAAGGTATTTTATTTGTACCTACTTTTGATAAATATTATTTTGCAGAAATTTCTCCCAAGGATTATAAAATATTTACAAATATAACTTATAATAATAGAACTTTCAAGTCATAGATCCATATGATGATGTGGTTTCTTATAGGTATCAAAACATTACAAAAACGTAAATAACAAATTTTTTTTATAGACTAGTGAATATCGCATGATATTAAACGTAAATTTCAAAATTATATGAACTGATATATTGTAAAGAGGTGAAGTTAGCTATGTACGGTATGGGATTTAAATATAGAAAAACAAATACCCTAACGTACGTTTCAGTCATGAAATGTTTATAGTTATAAATATTTTTTTGTCATGGTATGGCATTTTGTAGCTAAGCCAAAATACAATTTTTTTATACAACGCCGGTGGCAAACAAGCTTACGGTCCACCTGATGGCAAGCGGCCTCCGCAGCCTATAGACGCCCGCAACTCCAAAGGTGTCACGTATTCTAAGGGTCGGTTGCACCAACATACGATCACAGGCCGGTCATCGTTAAATATGGCGCCGGCAGCTGTCATCCTATAGAAACTTGTCAAACTTTCCATACAATCAGATTTTAACGAACACCGCTTACGATTACAGACGGTTTGGTGCAACCCGCTCTTATTCTGTGACCAAAGTTACTAGTGAAAATTAATCAGAATAATGTGTGCCCACTACGCAAACATTGCAATCCATTTCCGTCGTCGCGTCGATCTAGTTCACACGGATTTTAACAGATTTTGTGCACTAGTGTAGCATTACTGGCTCCGGTAAAACGGGTTTCGTGGGAAATGAATTTGAATAAGATTCGCTTCTGAATCATATAAAAATTATGTGTTAGCGTGTGTACTCAAATTGAGTAATATAATGGGCTGTTAAAACAATAATTATATCCTCACAGTGGAAACTGAAATTAAAACTACAAAGTCGGGTAGTTATTCATTGTTACGAGCATAGATAATCTTGTTGTCGACACAGACAAAAAGAGTTGATTGATATTTGAATTTTCCTATTGTGAATTATGTGTTTTATAACCTAAATTATACAGTGCCTTGGTTTCGACTGTAATGCTGTATATGTTTTGTTTGCAATAAATAAATAAATAAAATAAACACAGACTTATGACTCCTTCGACTCCGGCGTTTTGAGCGTCAGTGGCTTACGGTGTTGTCTCTTGATAGGTTGGTATAAAATGTAATGTTCTGATCCTGGCTAGTGAGGTATGGTGAGAGCACGTGACTACAGGGCTAGGTAAGGCCACCCTTGGAGCAGAGAACCACCAAAACTTATTAAAGAGGGCGCCAGGCGATTCTCCGACAAACGAAAGATATATTTAAAGGAAAACAATTTACAAGACACATTAGTTAAGTTTGTTTTTAAATTCTTTTGTTTCCACCCTGAAGACGGCAAACTTTTATCCGTTTCTAACCAGTTCCATAAATACCTCAAGAAAACATACACGTGCCATTTATATAGGTCAAACCCTCCACCACCTCATGGTCTTTCCTGCCTCGTGGCGTACAGACCGAAACGCGGGCGACGCACTGCTATCTTTTTTTTATGTTATAGGGGGCAAACGATCAGACGGATCGCCTGATGGTAAGCAATTACCGTCGCCCATAAACACCTGCAACACCAGAGGAGTCGCAAGTGCGTTGCCGGCCTTTCAGAAGGGAATACGCTCTTTTCTTGAAGGTTTTAAGGTCATATCAGTCACATACAGCACAAAGCGGCAAGTGCTGACGAAGTCCTACAAATTCTATATTTAATCCCCGCCTTTCTCCCTTACTGGGCAGGCTCTACTAGAAAGTAAGAAACATTTCATCATCATCATCATCATTTCAGCCGAAAGACGTCCACTGCTGAACATAGGCCTCCCCCAAGGCTCGCCATTTAGACCGGTCCTGTGCCGTTCGTTTCCACCGGATTCCCGCGACCTTCACCAGGTCATCACTCCACACAAACAACATTTATTCAACAAGAAACATTTATTCATGACAAACACATGACAATACTATGCTTCGTTCTCTGCCGAATGGGGCGCGACAGCACAGAACGTTGCTCAGCACTCACTGTCCAAAAGATGTACTTGCTGTCCTCAATCCTCAAAAACTCTTCGCTTGGCACACCATGTGTAAGCAAACTTGCGCAGCGCTCTCCAAAATTCTCCCCCCACGAAACTAGTTCCTCCTAGAATACTGGGCCAACTATTGTCCTCTTTAGTGCGTCCAGCATCTCTGATCTCTCCGCATACAGCATACATTCCCAATGCATGATCTCTGGTTTAAGAATTTTATTCTTCTCATGGAGAATTTCAAATTCTCTCGGCTGGAATAATCTCGGCCCCCGTTGTCATCTATATATTTTTTTATATATTCCGCAGAAGAACGAGGGTTACCGACATAGCTCAGAGAATCTGCAAGTTGAAGTGGCAGTGGGCGGGCCACATTGCTCGTAGAACCGATAACCGTTGGGGAAGAAAGGTTCTCGAGTGGCGGCCTTGCACGGGAAGACGGAGCGTTGGACGGCCTCCCACTAGGTGGACTGATGACTTGGTCAAGGCAGCGGGGAGTCGCTGGATGCGGGTGGCTCGCGACCGTGTGCTGTGGCGCTCCTTGGGGGAGGCCTATATCCAGCAGTGGATGTCTTCCGGCTGAATGATGAATGATGATGATATGATAAAAAATTACACCTCGCTGAGTTTCTTACGCCGGTTCTTCTCAAGGCAGAGGTTTATTTTATAAACCGGTGGTAGTTTTTTGACATTCATAAGTGCATGTAACATGCCTAAATTGAAGAATAAATGATTTCATTTCATTTCATTTCATTTCATTGCATATAGGTCAGTAAGAGCAATCACTGCAGTGGAGTTAAAGCCGACATCAGGAGCATTCATCATTCCAAAGGGCGTGCCCAGAATACGAGTACGCACAGTCCGCTGAGGGCTCCTCACGCGCAGGGCTCGGAAACTGGTTTCGTCTTCATGAAATTAACCGGTTAAAAATTGTGTTTTTTTTTATACAACGCCGGTGGCAAACAAGCATACGGACCACCTGATGGTAAGCGGCCACCGCAGCCTATAGACGCTTGCAACTCCAAAAGAGTCACGTGCGCGTTGCCGACCCTTAATATGATTTGAGGATGCACTGTGTTGATAGCAGAAGGAACACGTTTAGGACCCTCGCTCTCAACACAGTGCATCCTCGGGAGCTCTGGCAACCTTGCTCACCTCCAGGAACACAACACTACATACTCGTATAGTAGATAATGTTATTATGGCTATGGTCTTCTGCAAGGCGGAGGTACTTCCCCAGTTGGACTGCTCCAAATTCGAGCAAGATGACATTTTGCTGTGCCCTACTTCTTACTTATTCTAATCGTGATTTTAGCAAACAAATAGTAAAATTTAGTTACAAATAAAGAAAATGTCAAGCCACATCTTCAGTTTTATTCTATTCGATTTGCTCTATCCAATATGTTCTGGAATCCCAGAGCTTTAAGTTCAATACAATGTCATAACTCAGCGCCTCCCGTTCCGAAAGTTTCAAGTTAAATCATTACCGTGCCTTGTCTGAGCCGATACAAACGGGGGTTGCCAACTATTCGGCAAAAAACGCGAATAAAAACCACCCCACCCCCGATAGAATTATCACGGAACTTTTATATTAAATTTCTTGAGCGAAGTTGTTTTGTAAGGGCAAATACAGACGGGAGACTTGGCCGCTGTTAAACCAATATTGGAATTATCTTTGAATCGGAAATCTCTTTAATTTTAAACCGTGTTTAATATTGATTTATGAAACTTCTTTACTTGTGGTCAGACTGATTTAGGTTTTGCTGAAACTTGTGGTAAATTGCTCTATTACTTAACCTTGTTATTTTTAATGGAGTAGATTACTACTACTTACTATATAGCCTATTGGCTGTCCCACTGCTGGGCAAAGGCCTCTCCCCATGTTTTCCAGGTCTCCCTATTGAGCGCTTCTTCCTCCCAATTCTTGGCAAATGCATCCAGATAATCCCGCCATCTCCGTCTGCGTCGTCTATCATGTGGCACCCACTTGGTGGATACATTAGCCCACCTATCTGGATGCATGCGACAGACGTGTCCGGCTCAGTCCCACTTGAGCCTGGCAGTTTTTTTACCTACGTCAGCAATGCGTGTTTTAGAGCGCAGTGTAGTGTTTCGGACACGATCCGTCCTTTTGACACCCAAAATGCTGCGCTCCATAGCGCGCTGGCAAACCTTCAATTGGGTTTTTTTTTTGGATGGAGTGGATTAGAAGGTAATAAAAGACCGGACTAAATTCACTCATATTTAAGGTTGAATATGTGTTGGAAACTCTTTGCTATAGCCATAGTTGGCTAGTATTTAAGCAAGTTATTGCTTGCTCGTGTGGTTGCAGTAAAAGAGCAACATCACTTAATATATGTGATAATCCATATTGAAAGGAACCTTGTGGCGGCCGGCACTTACGCCTTTATTGCCGCTGTTCCAATAGTGAATAGGTGCAACGTAAGCGCCTGCCGCCATAAGGTCCCTTTCGATGTGGATTATCACATATAACAATAACATAACTTCTTTTACTAGTTTATTGTTATTGCCGCTGCAATTGGCATTGGGATTTAGAGCACGATAATTAAGTTCGTTTTCCATTGAATTGTCTTTCTTAAATTGGGTCGTATTATAATAAAATTATAATGTCCCTAATTCAAGTATCGGTGCCATTTGCCACTAGATAGAGCGCAAACTCTTAGAGAATTCCACTGTGAGTGCAAACGCTTAGAGCATTCCAGTGTTCCAAACCACACGGGTGGTCGTGTCGGAGATTTTCCCCTAGATTTTCCCCAAGCTACTCTCCAACCGCGCACTCTTATGGCTTTATTGGGCCCGGCCTATAAAGCCACAGTCCAGTTAAAAAAAGCCACTCGATAGTCGAAATAAAAAAAAGACTATCAATTATCATCATCCGGATTATTCTCGGTAATTCCTATTGGCTATTCTTTCCAAGGAACATTGCCAAGTTAAGAATAGGGTAAGTAATACATCGGTTAGTTAAAAAAAAGTACATGTGTTTTAAATCTCCCCTAATAATTAAATTAAATTTTGACTAACCTTTAACTTAACTCTTAACATTGTAATTTTAATTGTAGTATAATTTGCATGCCCAGTAGCAGGCAGAATACATTGTACGAATATTACCATTATTAACATCCGCTTGACTGTATTCTAGCAAATAAATTACTTTTGACTTTGACTTTTGACTTTGATAGCTCTCAGTCGTTCGTCTGCACTGTGAAACGTCAGTTCATGGTGTGTGACGTCACGAGCTGCCGCGCCTGCCGCTGGCCTCAAAGATATGGCGTTCAGGGCCGTGCTGTCTCTTGCTTTTATTTAAGGAGACACTAGACAGGGCTGTTATTCACAAACCGACTCGTCTTCACCTGTCACCTCACCCTGTTTAATCTTGAGACCACATCTCTAACTTTACTGATGTTGTAATATTTGTAATAGATAACTTTGCAAGTTTATCTTCACTGTATGATATTAATTTTGTTATAATTGTAAACTCGAAATTATTATTCCTTCTTGAACTGTAAATTAATATTTTGACATGTAAAAGTGCCCTTGTGACCTATTTGCAGAATAAATGTTTGATTTTGATAATGGAGAGAATTGATTCGAGCCCTACAGCCCTAGAGGGTAACGGGATAAAGAAAAAGAAGATTCACATAGAAACCGCATATACACCACTAGGCAACTAAAGTTTTTAGTAAAGGAATTTCGGCCCGGGTGACGGTTGCACCTATAGCTCAGTTGGCTAGAGCGACTGGCCGCGAGTGCCGGGAGGTCGCAGGTTCCAATCCTGCTCGGTGCCTAAATTTTTAATTTTTTTCTTTATTTCTAAATTAATGTATATACGTTTTATATTGTAGCATTTTAATTCTGTAGTATTATGATAGGTACTATTATTTTATATACATAGTATATACATAGTATATAAAATAACAGTATTTAGATGTATTACATAATAGTGGCAGCTTTACTGGTCGATGTATCTAGTGTAAGTTATAATTTTAAGTATTATTTGTACCGTTGTTTGCCCAAATAAACATTAAAACATATTGTTTTGAAAAAATGACACCTCGCCGAGTTTCTTACGCCGGTTCTTCTCGCGGCAGAGGATTATTTTATGAAGCGGTGGTAGTTTTTTGACATTCATATGTGCATGTAATGTGCCTAAATTGAAGAATATATGATTTCATTTCAGTTCACTTACCTGGGCTGTCGTTTTTTCAGTTTGCGTGTCTTTGGAGTCGGCGTACTCGATTCCCGGTGAGGAAGAGGGTGTTACTGTCGACAAACGAAACAGCAATAATCAGTAAAACAATTGGGTATTTGATCAAAAACATTTTCACACCTGCTATTCAGAAAAGAGTTATTGCTGCCTTCGAATGAGGGATCAAAGCTGTACTTTCTTCCCTCATTTGAGGGCAACAATGACTCTTTTCCTCATAGGTGTGAAAATCAGTATGTGACACTCTGTTGTAATATCATTTGTAAGATATTTCATGTTTTTAGCAGCAGGCCTCATAGACGGTGTGAACAGCAGTATGTGTCACACGGTAGCAAAATTATTTCCGTCTTGGGCGTAAACACTTGAATCCCTCGCTATACGCTCAAGATTCTACTTTAGAATCCCTCGCTGCGCTCAGGATTCTATTGTGGAATCTTTCGCTTCACTCAGAATTCAATATACCGCCCTCGCCGTAAATATATCATTTTGCTCCCTTGAGATACAATCTACTATTTATGGTGCCATTCGTACCAGATTTTAGAGACGATCATATACTTGTATGGGACTAACTACAATTAGAAGAACACAAAAGACGAAAACGAGAGGTAAAGTACAAAATAGCTGTCGAGCACTGAAAACGCTCTATCAATAGGCAGTGAATGTCTCACATGTAATGCCACAGTTCATGTCACAGTGTAATGCCTCGTAATCATATTGTATGGAAAATGAGTAATTTGCCATTTTACTCGTGAAAAATAGGTATGTTGACACCAAATAAGAAAATCAATAATTTAGAATTCTCTCGAAAAATGATCAAATGCTTTTTTTTATACAACGCCGGTGGCAAACAAGCTTACGGTCCACCTGATGGTAAGCGGCTTCCGCAGCCTATAGACGCCCGCAACTCCAAAGGAGTCACGTCACGTACGCGTTGCTGACCCTTATAAAATTTGAGGATGCACTGTGCTGACAACAGAAGGGACAAATTTAGGTCCCTCGCTCTCAACACAGTGCATCCTCGGGAGCTCTGGCAACCTTGCTCACCTCTAGGAACACAACATTACATACTTGTATAGTAGATAATGTTATTATGGCTGTGGTCTTCTGCAAGGCGGAGGTACTTCCCCAGTTGGGCTGCTCCAAATTCGAGCAAGATGACATTTTGCTGAGCCCTACCTCTCTCAAGCTCTCTCTGCTTAATCTAATGGGGAGAAAAGTAGCTCAAAAGAATAAATAATTACATAATTATAAGTCTCTAAAGTTTTAAGAGGGGGCATAATCTGTCCCTTTTTCGCAAAACGCACTTTTGTATTGGAACGATCGTCATTTACTGTGGCGCTCGTGGTCAATGACGTCACTGATCTGTTTCGCTTTTTCACTCTAACCAGCAACATTAAAACGGTTGTAGCTTCGTTAGTTTTTGAGATATTTGAATAGGATTTTCACCATTTGGCATATTTATTTGCCTATTATTTCTTTTAGAGTAGTCTTGTCACAAATATTTATTATTATTATTATTTACCTGTCGGTAAAATGGCGGGTGCTCTCTTCTCAACCGCGCTTCCTTCTGCTCTCCGCTCCGTCCTGCTGTCTTCCTTCTGCTTACTTCTAGCTAGTTCTGCGTGGCACGCGGCCACTAGTAGTACGGTCACCACCTAAATTAAACAGGATAAATTTAGACTTATTCCTTTGTTTTTTTTATTGCGAATGGGTTTGTTATTGGCCAGTACCTTATAGGCCAAGGATGAAGACGAGGCCTAAGATGGATTTAAAAATTATGGGTCATTGTCAGTTGTAAAAACAAAAGTTGCCCACCCGGTGGTCAATAGTTATCGGCTTATGTACATGTAAGTTATGTTTTTATTACATGGATTTATAGTTACGGAAACACCGTTTATGCGGGTTACTAGGTCAATCCAAAATTAAGCTTTGTGGCCCTTAACTTTCGATATGTCCACCGAAAAGACGCGAACCTAAATTTGACAATGACCCTTATAGTAAAGGCAAACATCAGGAGCGCTCTTGGCCCAGCGGCACCCGCATACCGCATGCGGTATGCGAGGTTAACCAACGTGGACCGAGGTCAGTTCTTGGGTGATCACTTTGAGGGGTTATTAACTTAGCGCTCCCGTGCACGTTAAGCCGTTGAACCTGGCTGCTGTCTATGATAGCAGTCGTTAAGCCAAGTTAGAGGCCTTCGGGCGGCTTGAGAACTTCTAACAAGTTGCCCACTCACTTGATAAGCCTAATTCCAATAGGGTCATTGTCAGATTTTATTTTCCATTTTATTTACCAGAGCATTCAAGATTAATAACCATTTACCTAGTTCTGTAACCACATTAAATGACATCAAATACAAATTATACCTTAAGAATGTTTTAGGCATGGTTTTATAAAGATCCGTTAGACCTTATGTCGGTTTGTTATGTCAAAAATGTACTGAGTTACTGAAATTTGATCTGACATTTGGTCTAACGGATCTTTATAAAACCCGGCCTTAACGGATAATCCACTGTATAATATAAAAGAGTTTTATGACATTGAATTCAAATTAGGTTCAATTATTAATATTCTCTAAGCCTAGACTTAAGACGTGTGTCTAGTGCATATTGTATTTCAATGTAATAAATGATTTTGACTTTGACTTCATGGATCTTGAAATCACTACATAGTATAAAACAAAGTCGTTTTCTCTGTCCCTATATCCCTATGTATGCTTAAATCTTTAAAACTACGCAACGGATTTTGATGCGATTTTTTTAATACATAGAGTGATTAAAGAGGAAGGTTCATATGTATAATAACATCTACTAAATAGTGCACCCGTGCGAAGCCGGGGCGGGTCGTAATGAAATAAATGAACTTTATTATGCAAATTTAGAATGAAGGAAAAATTGAAAAATTTAGGCACCGAGCAGGATTCGAACCTGCGACCTCCCGGCACTCGCGGCCAGTCGCTCTAGCCAACTGAGCTATGGGTGCAATCACTACCCAGTTCTAAATTCATCAACCGTTCCTTCGTATTAAGCAGTACGGCTGCTAACGTAAACTATTCGGTTTATACAAACGCCTTAAGGCTTATTGTGCAAGTTGGCCGCAATGGCACTTTTAAAGGTCAAAAATTACTTGCGTTTTTCAAAAGATCACTGCCGAGAAGAAACACCGAAAGAAACTCGACAGTCAATCATTTTCTCCCTCTGTCTTCTTTTTTTGTCCCTGACTGTGGCTTTATAGGCCAGGCCCAATGAGTCCAGCAAGAAAATCAACTAGACCCGACCTGGGTCGGACTGACAACCCGGTGTGTGGCGGTACCGGGACGAATAGGGAATGTATGATGATGTATTGTATTTTAGGTACCCTTTGAGCAAATTTTGTTGTTATTTCATTAGTGGAAACTGTTTTGGCTCATGTATCAGTTCATAAATTTTTATATTATGTATAATTTTTAAGCTGTTTATTTCCCAATAAAATAAAATAAAAAATAAAATAAATGTGTCAGTGTTGTCGCGATCACACGATATACGCCCCCGCCTCCTTTTACCCTACTTAAGTAACTCTGAGTGGTAAACAACAAAAGGAAATAAAAACAGGACGCAAAAAAAATCAATATGTATTTACAATGCGTAGTTCCACAAGAGAACGTGTCGAGACTGTAAACGCGTTACCAAATAAGGTAAATAATGATGATGAAAAATATTTCCCCTAGACAGGCTAGACATTAAATTCAATAGTTTGATGTGTTTCTTGCTGGATTCTTCTCAGTTAGGCTAGGTTTAGTGTAGCTCGATACCACTCACACCTCAGATTCGGTTGAACCCGCTCAACCAATCTCACTGGAGCGCAAACTCTTAGAGTATTCCAGTGTTCCAAACCACACGCGTGGTCGTGTCGGAGGTTTTCCCCTGGATTTTCCCCAGTCTACTTTCCAACCGCGCACTCCTATCGTTTTATTGGGCCCGGCCTATAAAGCCACAGTCAGGTTAAAAAAAAAAGTTTGATGTGTTCTCTTACAATAACTGTGTTAACTAAATACAATGAAAATATACATAAATCTTTACGCTATTTAGGTATTTAGTTTGGGAAATGAGTTTCTGTCTGTTAAAATAGTCCTCTTAAATCTATTAAGCCCCATAATACCGATAATGTAGTCTTTATAATCCCCCTTTGTGTCGCTGAAATCTGTGGCACTTTTTTATCCACAAAAGACTATGAGCGGAGCGATCAAAAGGATAATCTGCATTTATTTTAATGCTTTGATAAAACTAATCTCCAAGAATGCCCATATGATGTGCATAGAAATATACAACAAATCACCAGACTCCTTTAAAGATCTGAACCTCAGCAGATTTAGACGGGTTACAAAACAGTGGCTAGTTGACAAATGTTTTTATTGTTTAAATGATTATTTTATGCACATATTTTAATTTATATAATAATGTATTAATTAGTTCCACTCATTATAATAATATTATTAGACATGAATTCTGACATAGCCCCTATTTAATATGATTTAATTATCTTTTATCTTGTTTAGTTTTATAATGTGTAATGTGTGTACACCTGTCATGGTAATATTTAATGGGACCAGTTGTGTAGCAACTTTAGCAATAAGACCCGCAAAATTGGAAACCTAAATATGTCACACAATAAAATTTCATTTCATTTCATTTTTTTCATTTCATTTCAAAAATGTTAATTAGGTTTTGTTTCAGCCTTGGTACTTGATAGGTGGACTTCGGGCGCACCACGTGTCGGCTCAGACCATATCAACACTTATTTTATACAATGACTTATATTTAAATATTTTTGAGTTGTATTTAAATATGTTTTTAACACCTCTAGGTGTTTAAAGTTTAGAAGTCTATTCGAGAAATGTTGAATTTAATTTCGGCAGGCAGGTATCAAAGCGCAATCTATTTTATTTAAACATTAAAATTATTACGATGGGTCAGCAAGTTTTGGCTATATTTATATCGCTTTAGAGGCTGTGGGTCAGTATATTAAGCAACTAATCTACTGTTTTTCATGCGATTACGCATGTACTTTCTAGACAATGTCTAGAACGTTAGGGACTAAAATTTATATTTTTTGATTTGTATTCTTGAAATCGCTCTTTCGCGATAAGACCACCTGTTGTTTGTCTTTACACATTGTGATTTTACTTTACTGTGTCCTTTAATTGAGGTGTTCAATAAAGAGTATTTAATTTTGTATTGTATTTACTACACACACAAGTACTGATATTCTGCTACGCCATGATAAACGATTTCTTTTAATGCAGCGTTTTTGCAACTTGAATGTGAAAGCACTGTTATTCCTGTGTATAATTATGTATGTACGTCTTCATTCGCCCTTTGAAACGATGTGTAACCTAAGCTTTAAGTATTTTAATATTCAAAGTACGCATGTAAAAACAGTTTTAGCTTTTTATATAACCTACAAAGAGTCTGTTTGTTAGAAAAATATGTATATCTACTTTTAAGTAACTAACTACCTTTCTTGTTAAAATATATAGGTTCGCTATTGGGGACGTCCACGGCGCGATCGCGACAACACTGACACATATAGTCCCTATTCGTCCCGGTACCGCCGCACACCGCGTAGAGTCAGACCGACCAAGGTCGGGCCTAGCTGAGTTATTTGCTACTCTTTTCAGCTAGGTTAGGTATAGCGACCCAGCGACAAAACTCCTAGTAGCTCGATTCCACTCACACCTCAGATTCGATTGAAACCGCTCAACAAATCTCACTGGAGCGTAAACTCTTAGTGTTTCAAACCGCACACGTGGTCTTGTCGGAGGTTATCCCCTAAATTTTCCCCAGGCTACTCTCCAACCGCGCACTCCTATCGCTTTATTGGGCCCGGCCTATAAAGCCACAGTCAGGTTAAAAAAAAAGGTTCGCTGATTAAAGTTCACTGATTAAATCCGGTTTGCGTTAGGGTTAAATAATTCTGTTGCAATATCGTTACTTGCGCTACACGGTTTGAACTTTAACTGGAGGTAAGGCATAAAACAATGTTAATGCTTATGACAGTTTGACATTCGAGACACGTTCGCAGTTCTCAATCTTACAGAATATTTCAAAAGTGAAGATTATTCTTATCTGCGACAAATTGAATTTGTTCTTATTGACAACTCGAGACAAGATGATCTGTCAAATATTAATTGTATTTGATGGTGGTATATACGGCCCGCCTGTACCTTTACCATGAGTTTACATGACCGTACTCGCTAGCGACTGCGTAAACATTTGTATGGGCAAAAGTACAGCGCCTCTGGCGGTTACGCAATAAAACTAAGAATCGGCATTCTAAATTGTTTACGCAGTCGCTAGCGAGTACGGTCATGCAAACTCATGGTAAAGGCACTGATGGTAAGCGGTTACCGTAGCCTGTGGACGCCGGCAACTCCGTGGATCCATTTAAAAAGCTTGTACACTCCTTTATTGAAGAAGCTCTGTCAAAATTATTATTTTTAATGAGGCCATGTAAATTGATAGATATCAAAGTGAATATTTCGCAATTTTGACATTATTTCACAGAAGGGCGAATATTCAGCGTTTTACGGCGGTTATTTTACGTCATTGTCGTTTCATTAAATATTGTTAAAGGAGACGATGATCTGAGTAAACTTTTGTTAAAAGCGTAAACCAATGTCGGGTCCGAGTCTTATTTGATCAATGTTTTCGCCGGTTTATCCCAACTTTGGGTAGATAATCTTGAGTCGACAATGACTTTAGAAACGAGCGTTTCAAACGCTCGGAGAATCGACGAGAAATACATCTAATCGGCGATATAAGGGTAACTTTAATCCATGAAAAGTACTGTACTTAAAAAAAGCAAAGTAAAAAAAAAGAAAAAGAAACAAACAATTGAGAACAGAAGACGAAAGATGTTTGGATACACACGACGAAGTCATAAAAAAAATTGTGGAAGGGAAAGTGGAAGTAAGACGGAAGCGCGGGAAACCGAGAAGAACATACATGGAACCAACTTAAGGAAACCATAAATATCGTGTCGTACCACTCAAACAAAAGGCTTAAGAAAGAGACAAATGGCAATTGCTCCGACAAGATCCTGGCTCTTAATTGATGACTGTACTTTAACGATTATGGAAGCATCACGTCCGATGTGCGATTGTAAATGTCAGTTCACTTGGTCTAATTACACATTTAACTGTAGTACGTCAAGTAAACGGCAAATTCCAAATGTCAAGAATATTGTGATTTGTGATATCGCTGCCATCTTATTAATGTCTAAAACAAAGTTGAATATTATTCTTTGACGACCGGTTTAGCCTAGTGGGTAGTGCACCTGCCTGTGAAGCTGACGGTCCTGGGTTCGAATCCCGGTCAGGGCAATTATTTGTGTGATGAGCATGAATATTTGTTTCTGAGTCTTGGATGTTTTCTATGTATTTAAGTATTTATATCTATTAAATATATCGTCGTCTAGCACCCATAACACAAGCCTTCTTGAGCTTACTGTGGGGCTAGTTCGATTTGTGTAAGATTGTCCTCTAATATTTATTTTATTATTTATTCCATACTAGCTTTTGCCCGCGACTTCGTTTCGATTAAACTTATTAGTGAAGGTTGTACTGGAATCTATTGGCTAGTTTTCGCGTGATGGTGAGACAAATAAACAGACAGACAAACAGACACAAATTTTAAAAACTGATGAAATGTGATCTATTATCGATTCTAAGACCCCTCAATCGATTTTTTTGCTAATATCTTCAATGTACAGATTTTCGAACCTCTACAGTTTTATTATATGTATAGATAAATAATGGTATCATCAGGCGAATCAAGTAAGTTTATGTACTAACGGTAGATAGATTTTACTGTCAATTTTGAAGCATAAATGTATCAGCGGACAATTGTGATATAGAAATCTACCTAATGGCAGTACATAAACTTAGGTGATTACCCCGCTTTATAGAGGCGACATTTCGTTTGCCTCTGTCATAGATTAGAATGTGTCTATCTCACTTGTTAGGAGATAACTAAGTAGTTTTTGGGCTAAGATTCGTCTTTTTGTTGATGCGACCGTGTTGACATCGTTTGAGTGGTAACTTGCAAAATGGTACACAACAATACAATACAAATACTCTTTATTTCACACATCAATAAAAATACAAAGCAGGTCACATAACATAGCGAGATATAAGCAGAGGTAGACAACAGGCGGTCTTATCGCTAAACAGCGATCTCATCCAGACAACCTTTGGGTTATAATGATCAGACAGTTTAACAATAGTTTGAACTATAATCGAGTCTGCCAAGAACTGTTTTTTACGGTCTTATATTAATAATTAGACGATTGCATCGATCTATAGTGAAGTGAATTCAACATGTCTACAATGAAGTTTAAGAAAGAAAGAAAGACAGAAAGAAAATATTTATTTGTGATGAAACCCAAAAGAGGTATACACAAAATAAAAATAACGTAAAACATTTCGTCACAAAAAGGTCTAGAAACCTTTAAGATTTTGATATCTCGGTGAAGTCTGAGATCTGATAGATCTTTGTTATTTTGCCATATTGGCCATAAAGAACTTAAATAAGTAGCCTTTATTATTTATTTTATACTAGCATAGAACTAATAAAAATAAATAAAATTAAATTAAATTAAGACGTATCTAGCCTAACCTAGGTAAGGCTACGTTAGGTCCCCCAAGTCTGATCCCTGCGGAACGGTGCCCATAAGGCTGGCTGCATTCCCCCGTTGAATGGCGATGCCTATACAAATGTTTATCAGTTCCATAAATAGTACAGGAGAACACAATTAATATGGCGCGCGTCAAAGCTCTTAAGTAGTTGACTGAGAGACTATTATTGCTTAATCCACATGCCTTATTACTTGGGTCGTGCTATACAGGGCAGTGGCGAGGAGTCCATAAGAATCGTTTTCCACCAGCCTCCTTCTAAAAATCTGCATACAAAATGTAAGTCGCACGAACCCTGTATTGTCTGCGTACGTTTGACGCTTTGTCAATGTAATTGAGCATCCCGAAGGACTCCAGTCTAAATCAATTTTAAGATTACGTTTATTTTCGATTTGGTAAGTATCAACATTTATTAATAAACTACTTCCGATGCATTAAAGACTTTCAAATAATCGGATTAAAAATTAAAACCAGGAACAAAGATTAAGATTACTACTTATATACTTAAGATTATAATAGACTCATGGATCAGTCAAACTGTGCAAACAGTTTTGTGGGACGTTGTATTTAATTTTAAGTCAACTCATTTGCTTTACTGAATATATATAAAAAATTAGGTGTATTTTCTAACAATGCAATAGTTAACGGTTTAGGTACATAAGTATGTACCGATGATTCTACGTAGAATTCGCAAAAGCAGTACCTGCCTCTATGGGTCCAGCACCAAAATTAGGCCTCAAAAACCATAAAAAATTGTATGTGTCCATAGAAAAAAACTAAACGCCAACTCATACTAAAAATGTTTTCGACCCGATCATTCAATGTCTTGACTGACATTGAGTGATTGGTCACACATTAACACACTACAATCAGATGTTATACTCTGATTGGAGCCCTAATTTATGAAACTAATAATGTTTTTTTGGACTTTAATAATAAATAAATATTAGAGGACAATCTAACACAAATCGAACTAGCCCCACAGTAAGCTCAAGAAGGCTTGTGTTATGGGTACTAGACGACGATATATTTAATAGATATAAATACTTAAATACATAGAAAACATCCAAGACTCAGAAACAAATTCATGCTCATCACACAAATATTTGCCCTGACCGGGATTCGAACCAAGGACCGTCAGCTTCACAGGCAGGTGCACTACCCACTAGGCTAAAACGGTCGTCATTCAATAATGCTTCGTATTACCCATTACCCGTAGTTTCTGTTCAATCACTCAATCACTTAATTGATGTTAGTATCACCCAATAACTTGCACTATGAATTAACACCAGCACAACACTGACCGCTTTTGTCTATGTTTATGATTAATTTTGTGTATTATTGGGGAGTGATTAAGAAAAGTATTGTATTATAACACTGACCATAAGCTTCATGTTCGCTGTCGAGGTGCGTCGCGTGTGTGCGCGCGCCGCCGCGTGCGCGCTTATATGCGCAGACGCAGCGTGCGCGGGATCGTGCAGTGCGGCCTGGGAGGATTGGTCACTTCACTCTAATATAACGTTATGGAGCGCGATACCAACGAATCCTACTTATACAGTTTATTTGTTTGGATGTTTATTATTTTTTTTTTTTTTTTCGAAAGGTACATAAAACAGACAGTAATCGAAACGTACAGTGAAATAATATATATAAGAAGACACACATGACTAGATTACAGTCCAAAAATATATGTACACATCATGGCTATGAGTTATAATTTAGAGAGAAAATAAAAAAGTAGTTTGAATTACAGAGAAAAAGAATAGCAAAAGGCGATCAAACAGTTATTCAATCATTTTAAATTATTTGTAGCTAAAAATACAGATTTTTTGAATTGAGTGATTGGAAACATAAACATTAAGATCCTTACAGACGCGAACCAAGTCATCAAACCCCCGACACATGCGAACAATTGGATTATAATATGAAGTATTATTTCGGTATACAGCCAGAGTAAAAGTTTTTGGAGAACGAGTCCTGTAAACTATATTGATATTTAGATGTTTGTTACTCAATCATAAGAAAACGGCTGAACGGATTATGATGAAAGTTGGTATACAAGGAGTCTATAGCCTAGACTAACATAAATAATACTTTTTATGCCGAACATCATCTCTTGTCGGGAATAGGAATAGGGAGTGGAAGTTTACGCTGATGAATCGCGGGCAAAAGTTAGTGAAGTGTACAATGTAGTAATTGGTCTGAATTATTTAAAGTATTAGCAAAGTATTAGTCACTATTAGGTAATTATATAAAATTGAAATGAAGAAAGAATAACCATTTATTCGCGACAAATTACTCTAAAAGAAATTCTACCTACATTCACCCTGAACGTTAGTATTCAAAATGTCGGGAAATTTTCATTTATTTAATTTTTTCAAAAATCATTTTTTTTATGAAATTTTATTGCTTTACAGGCGGTAATAATAGTTGAATAACAATAACTTAAATAATATTACAACTAACTTAAATCTAAAACAGGCCCTTGGGGCATTGTACCGAGGATGCTATTTCCTCGCAGTATCGCAATGCTGATACGTTGTGCGAGGAAGTTGCCAGCTCTTCGGTCACCAATTACGTCAACCAAACACTTCGCGATTTCAGTAAATAACTTGTGCCCATAAAATCTGATATCTTTTTAATATTGTAACACTAGGGATTACCTTAGGGGTCCTTAGCTACAGGAATAGGGTCGTGGGCAATGAAACCATGAGTTAGCCACTATAACTATAATATCCGTTCCCAATAGCACTAGGCGACAAGAGTAAGCGCGCACCAATATAAGAGACACTGGCCTGACAAGGGGTCAGCAGAAGAGAGCTTCTAAGATCTGCGCTTCGTCAGCAAGGCCTCACAGGGCGAGGAGGCAACCTAGCGTTGAGTGCAATTAAAACAAGGTTCCGTACATAACTAACAATCAAGCAAATATTATATATAATAACTTACAGTAAATATTGTAACGCGCAATGCTACCGATGCGACGTTACAATATTTAAATGAGAAACACTACGATTTCAACTGACAGGAACATTAGACAATCTTTCACAATCTCCTTATACATCTCTGAGGATATTTATTTATTAGATTTTATTATTTTCATGTTGACGTGTTATAGATATAGCTCAAAACATTTTATTATGAAGTGTACCTACTTTATTACCTTTTATCTTGACGCTTAGAGACCTTATACATCTCTAACAAATCTCGAATTGTTATTAGTTTCTTAGTCTTATTTTTGACATGTAACTCTACATTTAATTAATGATACTTTGATTATTGTATTATTTTTATTTGATGTACCTAGATAGATTTTGACTTGTAAAAGTGCCCTTGAGGCTTATTTGCAGAATAAATGTTTTGATTTTGATTTTGATTTTTTGACAAAGTGCATAGGAGAGGCCAATGTCCGACGCCGCGATTACGGTCTCGTTACCAACGTCCGGCCGCCCGGCGGTCTGACGCGAACTTTTACCCGCCTCACTTGCCCAATACGTGTCAATATAACCCGTCAGTTAAACAGCTCACTTACCGCGCCAATGGACAGCAACATTAATCAAATCAATGTTTACTTTATAGTATGCCACACCTCTATTTATAAGAAAAATTGTTATAACATGTGCATAGTCTTGTATAATAAACTACCTATTAATATTAAACTAGAAAATGAGATGTTACTTAAAAGTAAATTGACTAAATGGCTACAGGAAAATTGTTTCTACAATATTAATGAATATTTGACGCGCTAAAAGCTAAATTATAATATGATACAATAAATATTTGACATTGTAATACATTTGACTTCTATTAAATTAGAAATATGACTGATAAAATTTGCACACCTGCATGCAGGTTGAATACGCATGAACTTTCTAAATATAAGATCTTTGTAACCGTGTTCAAGCAAATAAAGAATTTGTATTGTATTTGTATAGGAAGAACATATTAAGCATAAGCTTCTCTTCGGCTTATTTTGTCTCTCATCCTCTCGCTTGTGTTAAGTGTTAAGTCACACAGTAAATGGCATAAATAGATGTATATTATTAACTGATAAGGACTCTTAAGTAAGTGGTATACTAAATAAGTTGCAGCTACTCCGGTTACAGCGCCACTGAAAATCAGCGCCACGAATGAATGCCTAATAGCTTATTTCGCGGCACCAAGCTGAGTGGCGACCATTTTAGCATATATTAGTTGTATTTTAATTTTCCTTTATTTTATTATTATTTTAATATTGTATATGCTAAATAAACATGTTTTCTTTCTTTCTTTCTCATCCACCTAATACAAGGGTGTTATACGAATTGTAAAATAAAACATCAACATTTTAATTCCACCTTTTTTTTAACCTGATTGTGGCTTTATAGGCCGAGCCCAATAAAGCGATAAGAGTGCGCGGTTGGAGAGTAGCCTGGGAAAATCCAGGGGAAAACCTCCGGCACGACCACGCGTGTGGTTTCGAACACTGGAATACTCTAAGAGTTTGCGCTCCAGTGAGATTGGTTGAGCGGTTTCAACCGAATCTGAGGTGTGAGTGGAATCGAGCTACTGGGAGTTTTGCCGCTGGTTCACTAAACCTAGCCTAGCTGAGAAGAGTCCAGCAAGAAACTCAGCTAGGCCCGACCTGGGTCGGACTGACTCTACCCGGTGTGCGGTGGTACCGGGACGAATAGGTATTATATGTGTCAGTTTTGTCACGATCGCGCGGTGGACGTCCCCACCGGCGTAATTTCACCTCTCTTAAGTTTATAGTGTAATATATGTACTACATATGACCTTATTGTTAATTTAACATTCCTGCTTAAATGTGTACATTTGGGAAAGGAACAAATACATATTATGAACTCGGCTTTGCCTAGAAATAAGTACCTAATTATGAAATACCCTGCCCTCTTAAGACTTATTTCTACTTAACGATCTTCACATATTATTTGTACTTAACAGGACATCATCAATATTAATTATTTACCATTTTTAGTCGCAATAAGACTTCTAGCGACCTAAGATTTTTATTTAAATATCGCAATTAACAGTCGTTTAGAAAAACTAACCTCTCGTTGCTTACCCAAATGGCTCAAAAATAAACCTAGTGCATTCATTTTAATTTCTAGAACGCATTCATACCACATATTAAATGACGAAACGCGTATTTCCAGTGTCATTATAAAACATTTCGAAACATTTTGAAGAGCTGGCCGGTTCAACAGTGTTGCCAGGGCCCTTTGGACGAAAATTACTTTTCTTTTCTTGAAGAGTTACATTTTTGATGCTAAAGTTACATTTTTTATATTTTTCGTAATTAATTATCAAAATGTTTGATTTTAAGAAATGAGTAGCCATATACAGCTACATCGGCGAGTTCGGCTGCAAAATTACGCCAGACTGATGGGCGGTATCTCAAATGTCATAGATAGTTGCAACAGACGGGGAGACAAAGTCCTACCATGTAGATTTCTTTGTCACCTTTTCTGTATGGAAGCCTATAAATTGTCTCGCTTGGTCCCGGTTAGATACAATTGACCTTTCTGTTTAAATAGTTTCATTATTCTCAAAAGTTATGAAAATTTTCTTTACAACAGAAGTTACTTACATGTTACGCAAGCCGGTCAAAAGTTACGAAAAATGTAAGAAATGTAACCATCTGGCAACACTGCGGTTAAATCAGTCATGAATGAAGTTAAGTACTTGAAATCTTGTGACATCGCTTCCAAGCAGAGTCACTTAGGATTGCACTGCGTTCTTATTATGTATCATAAATACTAGTGGCTCTATGAGCTGTAGACCTCGTGAGTGAGTTTATTTATCATTTGCAAAATATGACATTATAAAAAAGATCAATTATGAATATCGAAGCTGCTAACAAAATTTCACGAGAAGCGGTTGAAAAATGCGACCTACAGAAGACAACAAACCGAAATTCGGACGCAGAAACTTACAAAATCTTTGAAATAAAAATTGATTTTGAAAATTTCCAAAAACTGACTCGACAAAAAAATTCTATGTAATTACTGGACCTGCAGGCGAATCACAATATGTACTAACGGTAGATAGAATTTACTGTCAATTTTGAAGTATAAATGTATGAGCTGACAATTAAAATTTGACATTAAAATCTACCTAACGGTAGTACAAAAGTTACGTGAATACCCCGCTGCTCACAATATTTCACGAGAATCGTTTGCGAAATGTGACCTATAGAGAAGAACAAACCGTTGAACAAATACATATTTTTTTTAATTTCCAAAAACTTATTCGACAAAAAAAAAACTGTAAGTATATTTATCAAACCTATTCACAAAATTTCACGAGAAGCGGTTGAAAAATGCGACCTGCAGGCGAATCACGTAACTTTATGTACTACCGTTAGATAGATTTTAATGTCAATTTTGAAGTATAAATGTATGAGCTGACACTTCAAAATTGACATTAAAATCTATCTAACGGTAGTAAATAAGTTACGTGATTACCCCGCTGCAGAAGACAACAAACCGAAATTCGGACGCAGAAACTTACAAAATCTTTGAAATAAAAATTGTTTTTAATAATTTCCAAAAACTGACTAGACAAAAAATATCTATATAACTATCGAACCTGCTCACGAAATTTCACGAGAATCGGTTGTGAATTGCGACCTGTAGACGAGAACAAACGGAAATCCGGACATATGAAAGCATTTTTGTTGAAGCTGAAGCAGAGACCTTCGTTACACTCGGTCAATGAACACGGAGTGTGTCTGGAATGATGCTGCCAGGCGACAGATATTTAGGGACGGCTCCATCGGATTATGCAATACCTATTTGAGCAACCCTATATCAGATGTGGTTTTAAAGATTGTAGCCCTTGTAAAATGTGGTCTAAAAGACAGACAAATAAATAAATAAATAAATATTAGAGGACAATCTTACACAAATCGAACTAGCCCCACAGTAAGCTCAAGAAGGCTTGTGTTATGGATACTAGACGACGATATATTTAACAGATATAAATACTTAAATACATAGAAAACATCCAAGACTCAGAAACAAATATTCATGCTCATCACACAAATATTTGCCCTGACCGGGATTCGAACCCAGGACCGTCAGCCTCACAGGCAGGTGCACTACCCACTAGGCTAAACCGGTCGTCAAACAAAACAACAACACAAATACAAACACAAATGCATGTACAAATGTATGTACTGTTCAATGTTATATGGAGTGGTTGAGTTGATTGAAGTTTGCTAATTAAGAGGCGTTTATTGAACGATATATTCGCAATAGCGAAAAAACTTTTACGCGGCCTGCGTCAGTTTGCGGCCTTCTGAAGAACGAAGTTTTTCAATTAAAGATATTTACATTTTTACATGCCCTAAAGAAATGGTGAGTCGTATGCGTTTTCATTAGTAGCTATTGAATGGGAATATATTAAAACAGAAAGAAAATATCCTTTCAGTTCATTAACTCATCCAAGTGGTCGCAAACTGCCGCATCAAATTAACAGGTCGTAAACCAACCTACCGACCTTATATATGGCACGAGAAGCTATATCTTTCCACTGAACTTCACACTTAAACTTTTAAGAGTGGATTGCAATATGGTTGCGTACGGTACGGTTTCAGACAAATTTCCTCCCTCGGACGCTCAGGTTGTGGAATGAGCTCCCTGCCGAGGTTTTCCCGAGGTACAGTACAGGATTCTTCAAGAAGTAAGTGTTCCAAATTGCGATGAATGTAATGTACCGGAAGATGTGTACCATGTTATAATGGCATGTGTCCGGAATGAAGCCGCCAGGAGACGACTGGCTACCCGGTTTTGATGTCGGGGCCTGCAACAGTGCTTTGGCTTCTCCACTGTCGGACGAGGCCGCAGCACTGTTGGAGCTAGTTCGGAAGGCTATTTTGGATAGAATAAGTTAGATTTAGATAATAATATATATGTTGATCATAACGGAGCGACATGATCACCTGTGTGACAAGCTCCTTAAATAAAGAGAGAAAAAAAGTGTAATTTTTAAAGTGTCGGCACCGCGCATGTGACACCTCTGGAGGTGCAAGCGTCCATAGGCTGCGATGACCGCTTACCATCAGGCGGGCCGCACGCTTGTTTGCCTCTATCCGTCCTCCTAGCGTTATCCCAGTACAGTTGCGCCCTGAAGGATGCTCGGGGCCCGCTACCTAATCCCAAGATGCAAGCATGCTACTAGCTGATGATTAAAATAATTAATAACAAATTTATTACATTTAGGAAATTTAACTGACATTAATTTTATTTTGTTTTTTGTGTATTTTATTATCAATGTGTATAATTGTTCCTTGACATCGAAATTGACTATTGTATTTATAGAATTGAGAATTGTTTTGTTTTTTGTGTATTTTATAATTAGTGTGTTTGTTGCTCGACATCGAAATTAACTATTGTATTTATAGAATTGAGAATTGTTTTTATAATTAATATGTGTGAATTGAATTGAAATTTATTACTCTGACATTAAATTTTTGTGATAATTATTTGTATAGCGTTATTTTTTTTGTACTGTAAATTATGACTTGTAAAAATCTTTTTTTCCAATAAATAATCTGAATCTGAATCTGAAGACTTGGCTTAGGCACTAGTAAATGTTTGAGTTTGATTCAAGTTCGAAATTACGTGAACGGACAAGGTGATCTAAAAATATAAACACGATTGTATTTTTAAAGGCATGAGGTTGCTTATACGAGTATATTAACTTTTAGGACCGTAGGTACACGTATTTATGAATTCATAATCATAATCATTTCATAATCATTTATTATGCAAAAACATACACAGATGGTACAGTAGTCATGTCAGTGGTATTACATTTTTATGAATGCATGTTCCGCCACAGCTGACATGCAAAATTATTAAGATTAAAACAATTACAATAATTCAGTATCGATAAAATTTACATTCACATTTAAATTGCACTTTGGATATACATTGAAAAAAAAGAAAAAAATAGGTATCTAGTCAATCAAGCATGTTTTCAAAATATTCCCTTAGTGTATAGAAAGGTCTTGTCAATAAATAAGATTTCAATTTATTTGTAAATTCATTAAAATTATTACATTCTTTAATGTCATTTTTTAGAAAATCTAAAACATTTATTCCATTGTACTCCACACTTCTTTTAAATTTAATATAGTTATTACATTTAGGTAAGACAATCTCCATATTATTTCTTAGAACTCGTGATTTGTTTTTGCCCTTACAAGAATAGTTAGACCTATTTTTATAAATAAATACACTAAGTACATAAATATATAGGGAGACCACCGTCAATACTTTGTTTTTTCGACGTTCATACCCGTTTGGGTCATGCCCTTTGTCCTTAAAGATGACAGCACATGTGACGTAAGTGCTCCCAAACGGGTAGATGTACCCCACTACACCCTAATAATAAGATCAATCACTTGTCAGTCCGTTGTCAGTTAGATTTGCTTAGAATAAGCCCTTACACGTTTTGCCTGAATTCGGGGAAAATGTGAACTGTACTGCTTTATAGGTTAAGGAGCTCAACGTAATAATATTTAATATGGATTACGTTTTTTGGAGTGCGCCATATTATACTTTTTATCGATAGTAGACTTATAATAGAGTACAAATCACTACATAGTATAAAACAAAGTCGCTTTCTCTGACCCTATATCCCTATATGTATTTTATTTTATTTTATTTCGAAAGGTACATAAAACAGACAGTAATCGAAACGTACAGTGAAATAATATATATAAGAAGGCACACATGACTAGATTACAGTCCAAAAATATATGTACACATCATGGCTATGAGTTACAATTTAGGGAGAAAATAAAAAAGTAGTTTGAATTACAGAGAAAGTGAATAGCAAAAGGCGAACAAACAGTTATTCAATCATTTTAAATTATTTGTAGCTAAAAATACAGATTTTTTGAATTGAGAGATATTGGAAACATAAACATCAAGGTCCTTACAGACGCGAACCAAGTCATCAAACTCCCGACACATGCGAACAATTGGATTATAATATGAAGCATTATTTCGGTATACAGCCAGAGTAAAAGTTTTCGGAGAACGAGTCCTGTAAACTATATTGATATTCAAAAGTGACAATAGATAAGGAGAATCGATATGGGAATGGATAATTTTATATAAATAAATAAGGTCACATTGCGTATGCTTAAATCTTTAAAACTACGCAACGGATTTTGATGCGTTTTTTTTAATAGATAGAGTGATTGAAGAGGAAGGTTTATATGTATAATAACATCCATTAAATAGTGCACCCGTGCGAAGCCGGGACGGGTCGCTAGTTTGTTTATATTTATTTGAATCTCATCTTTGACATACCACACGCTTGGAGGGATTAATAGGATCGTGCTTTGGTTTGACGCGAAACAAAAAAAAAACATAGACTTGACAGCTGACAGATGTCAAACCTGGCAGTTGCATTCATAGATGTAACTGTAACATTTGACATCTGTCAGATTTACTGATTTTAAGTAATAGAGGGTTATATTAAACTTATAACACCCCTCTTTTGAAAATGATAGCAGAGAGGTGGGATTCGGATATTCTCCGCCGATACACCGACCTGGGGCGCTACCGCGAACAGAAAACGAAGTTTTCCCTCTCTGTCGCGTTTACTTCCGAACGTGCAAGTGCGACAAAGAGCGAAAACTTCGTTTGCTGTTCGCGGTAGCGCCCCTGCATGTCTTACTGCCTTAAAATAAGTAGGTAACTATAGTTTTAGTTTACTAACGTATTAGTTTTATAAGTGTTTTATAACTAACAATCTCTATGGATCTTAGAAATCTGAAAATAAATCATTTTTTTTTTAACTTTATTTTTGAAATAAATGAAATAAATGAACTTTATTATGCAAGTAGGCAATGGCACTTACAAGGCAAAAATTAAACCGTAGTCTCCCGGCGAAAAAATAATCAATAGGATTCTTTTGTAATGAGCCCGGGTGTTGTCAACCAACAAACATACCTTAATCTATTTACCTTTTTATATATATATTTGAAATGTTCCTTTTTTATATAAAAAAAACTTTGTCAATGGCTTCAAAATGGGTTAGAAAATGGAAGGAATTAATTAAATGATTTTAATGCTTTTTTAGTTTCCATATTTTTCACCGGGTATCCCCGTGACCGGTAGACGACCTATAGATCGCGCGTCGTGGATTAAAAGGCAAGTGAGCGAATAAGAATTGTAATGTTCTTAAATAAAAAATGTATGTGAGGGACACGTGCATATATTTTATAACTTTGTTACATCGTTTCTTGGTTAATCCTTGTCTTCCGGTCTTATCACCTAGTATGAAAAAGAGGTTTGGGCGGAGGTTACCAAATTCGGAATAAGTTTTGTAAACGCCGGTGCCGGTGATGATGGAACTCGACGACTCAAATAAAACTTCGATGTAAAGTTGACTGTATAATTTCAATAGGTGCTGATTTACAAAATTAGTTTGGCCAAAAGAGGTATGTGCAGAAGTGGTTGTATGTAAGAACAAAGAATAGGTAATGACCAGCAAGATTTGATAATTTGAGTTAACGTTATGTTACAATGGTAGGGATAAAGCGTATGTGAAGCGTTGCTATTGGTGGCTTTAAAAAAGCCGCTCTTATACTAACTGTGCCCGACGGGCGCGTTTTGCTACTGGATACTAAGTTATTATATATGTATAAAATTAAATAAGAGTTGCGTTCGCAACAAGTTTAATTCTGAGACTTCCAACTTCTTATTTAGTCAGCTTTCTGGGTAGAGCATTTTTATTAGGTTCTATTCGGAGTGAGCCTGTTTCTGAACATTTCTAATACTATATTCAGCAAATTCTTATTTAATCTTTTTCTAGGTAAGTCAGATTCTCAGTAGGTCGGGGAGCTTTTTCGTATTAGGTCAAATTAGAACAAGGACAGATTCAAACAAGAAATGTTTATTTTTAATACAAAATCTGATTAAGTATATTTCTTTACTACGGCTGAATCTAATCATAGGGAATTATTAATAAGGATAGGTCTTAATTAGTCATTTTCTAAGAGAGCCAGAGGCCATCTTGGATTTCCTTATATAGGTCACAGGGGGAGCGTTCGGAGACGCGCATTAATAGTTGTGACGTTTGGATACACGTATTAAGAGGCCTTATAAGTTTTAAAATGTTTTGATTTCAAAACATAACAAAAGTATTGATAATACGATTAAAGTGATTACAGGCTACGATAATTTTATTAAGTTTATAGATAGTAACATGGCCATTTTTTTATTTTAGAATTTAAGAGGAAAAACACAGCTTTTAGCTTGAAAATGGTCGATTTGGAGCGATGTTTGAAACGATATTTCTTAAAGAAAAATCCAAAAAATACATTAAATGTGTATGACATTTGGTCGCAATAGTCCTTCTATAGATAGTAACACTAAGAAAAAGTCGAGATATGTGTCAATTGAATCAGAAAATCGTCTAAATAGATGAGCGTTTTTTAAGTGATAAGGACCCTTAATATACTACAAGAATAGTTGTACGCAAAGAGAATATAACCACTACGTTCTAAGAGACGGGACTTCGAACTAGGTTTTGGATGACAGTGACATTGTCATTGCATGACAATGACGTAGAGTTTGAAATAAGAAATAAAAAATATTTATTCGAGACAAAGACAACAATTAATACAGCAAAAATAGAATATGAAAATAAACAAAAAAGTTGTGTTATCTCGAAACGGTACCATCTCAGCATAATGCGGGCAATCGCCAGCGCTTTTGGCAAACATTCTGTACCACAATAAAATAAAATAAATGAAATAGGTAATGCCGACATAACAGCGCGATAGGGATGTAACTTTGATGTAGTACGGTTAACGATATAGATATCGATAAACGATGACTAGCGACGTCGTGGGTTCCATTTTTATAAAAATCCCAGTTAGAGGGCGTCCATTATTTACGATTTTACGATTAACTGAGGGAGCGAGATAGCAGTATCCGCCATTATTTTTTGGTCAAAAAGTGATATTTTGTAAATTTTGTTCCTAGTATTTTTTAAATTTTGTCTGTGAAACTAGGTCGATGACAGCGGCCAAGTTTGTTGTGCCGAGGGTCACTAATTACTACGGCGATAGGTGTCTTCAGAACAGCCTGCCCTCTGACATCAGGCAGGAAGCCAATAAAGCTAAACTTAGTAAAAAGCTACATAGTTACCTTATTAAACTCGTAAACTAAACTATTGTACCTAGATGTAGACCTAATAATATATAAAGTTGCCTTGTTAAACTCATAAAATAATTTACTGTTAGAAGAGAGATGAGACTGATCGATCCCACAGTCAAACTGTGCAAACGGTTTTGTGGGTCTATGTACTTCGTTGCTTTTCAAAAACAACGCTGTATCTTAAAAAATGTGTTTTTTCAGGAGAGAGGTTTGAAAGTGGAACAGAAATGATTTTATAATATTTTTTATTTAAAGTAACATAAACGAAATGCTCTTTTTGTAATACCTTCATAGTTTATTAGAGTATATGACAAACCAAAGAAAACTAAGATAACATAAAAATATAATATTAAAAACCCCAAAATTAATAACATCCTTAGAGTTGTGACTTCATATTTAGAGGTTGTTCAAACGTTTTTATGTGCAATAATGTCACAATACGTAATACTGAAACATTATGGTTTATTATTATGATGAATAACGGCTTATTCGTCTTTAAGACATATTTTTGTATATCATGTATCAGCAATAACGGAGTATTACGTTTTATATACCATAATAATTTTTAAAACTTTGCATAATAATGGCATAACAGGACATGCGTCATAAAAAATAATACAATTATATCGCTAATATTGAGGTATTGTTGATTAGTTCGATATCTTTTTGGTATTTTCACTAAATTATTTTCTTATAGAAACATTAATATAAATATTTTTACTGTTATAATATCACAATAATGCAATTTATATCAAATTTATATGCAATTTACTTTCAGCTTAATGAAAACATGCGATGACATCCTTTAGTAGCAGAAAGTATGCGATGATATATATTTTAACATCTGTAAACATGGGAAAACATTCTTTGACACCTGAAAACATGGGATAGTATACAATAACAGTTGAAATAATGTAATGTCATAACTGAATGAACGCAAGAGACGACATACTTTAGCGGTAGAAAACATGCGATGGTATCCTGTAGCAGCTGAAACTAAGTGATGACCTGATGACACCTTATAGCAGCTCAATTAAAGTGTTTAATTGTTTATAATATATCATTATAATATAGCCATGTTAAAATATTCTCATCATAGAAAAAGTATTGTACGTGTCGCATGTCTACACCGTGAAAAGTCACCGTATGTTGAGAAGCTATTGCACCACGGCTTATAGTCAAAGTGTGCCTGATGACTTAGATACAAGGATATATCTTACAAAAACCTCTTTAATTAGGAAGGTCTTCTATCACTTAATGATGCACTTTAACAAGGAAACCAGCGGATAGATAAGAAACGTTTTTATAGTGTACGACGACGATTACTGGGAATCGTAGGAACACACAGTGATCCCCGAGAAGACTTAACTACTCTGAAAATACAATGCTCATCCACCGACGAATTTTCCTACCACTCCACGTTTCCAATACTGGCTAAAGGCTGCACAGCCGGTCGATTATGGCCGACTGGCTGCGGCTGGTCGGTCTTCCTTACCCCTCACAGAGCGTGTCGCTCCTCGGTAATTTCTGCCCCCTGGTATATCCGGCTCGTCCGGACCAGACTTGCTTCCTGGCTGGGTACTTATGTTCTTGTTGTTCATGACAACCTTTAGCAGCTAAATGAAAGCTTGAGATGACATACTTTAGCGGTTGAAAACCTGCGATGGTATCCTATAGCAGCTCAAATTAAGTGATGACCTGATGACACTTTATAGCAGCTGAATGAAAGCATGCGACTAGCAGCTGAAAACATGAGATGGTATCCTATAGCAGCTGAAACTAAGTGATGACATCATTTAGCAGCTAAATGAAAGCTTGTGATGGCATAACTTAGCAGCTGAAAGTATGCGATAGCATACTCTGACTCACAATGCGTATGTCGACAAGCTTCTAGCATCACATAGACAAACCTAAATTTTGGAAATTAATTTGCTCTGCTACAGTGACTGGTTATTTGTAAGTCCGTTTTAAAGTAATGAAATTTCCTTTAAAACGGAATAATTCTTCAACAACGGGTAATGGTTTAATGACAACTTTTTCGTCATGGTCGGTTTCGTTGCTGGGAGCTGAGGCGTTTGTAGTACATGTTTTAGTATCGGTCTTTTAGCAATATTTGGATTTATCTGAAGATATTGAAACACGTGTCCATAACCCATAACATAATGAATAAATTATATAAATAAATATCTGTGGACAAATTTACAAAGCTCGACCTAGTCTCAAACTAAGCAAATCTTGACGATGTAGATAATTACATAGATAAAAAGATACTTAACTCCATGGAAAAAACCAAGACTTAGGAATAAATATTCGACCCCATCTACCTTTGTAGGCCACCTGTGTGGATGAACAGTGCACACGTTGCCAAAGTGGACGTTGAGCTTAAACACACCATGAGGATCATTTCGGGCTGTATCATGCCAACACCTACTCACTGGCTACCGGCCCTCAGCAACATTGCGCCACCGGACATCCGCAGACAGAACTGTCTCATACGTGAGCTCACCAAAATGTCCGGAAACACTCTGCTGCCCATCCATGAAGACCTGGATAACCTCTGCACCACCCGTCTTAAATCCCGAAACCCGCCAGCTAAAACTTTTCACACACATGACCCAGCGTGGAGGTATAGCGACGCGTGGATGAAAGAATGGGAAGCCCAGAAACACAATATAGACAACCCGATCTTTGAGCTTAACACCCTGGAGCGACCCAAAGGGTTTAATGAAAGCCGACAAATATGGTGCAGACTGAATCGCCTGAGGACTGGTGTCGGAAACTGCGCATACCTCTGGCACAAATGGGGGTGGAGCGAGTCGGCAGCGTGCGACTGTGGAGACCCGAAACAAACCGTAACCACATAGTATTCGAGTGCCCCATTACCAGATACAGTGGATCAGCTGTGGACTTTAAACATCTGACAAAGGAAGCGAGCCTATATCTGCAGAATTCAAAATTTTAACTCCAATAATACCCAGTGTGTAACCGCCATACGATAAATAAATAAATACCTTCGTAGGCAAGATCACCGCCAAGTAAGCTGCTTCGTAGGTAGCGTCCACCAACTAGGCTCAAGTGCTGGTCATCAATGCCGCTTGCGCGTGCAGTGTGCACCCCGCATACAACTAATGAGATGTACAACGACTAATGAAAGTCAGTAGTCGATAGCACAGTCGTTTTACCGCTTGCGGTATAACGGCCGGTGAAATCAGGCTGGTCGTTAGCGTGCTGGGGTGCGAAAGATTTCCAAAACGCATGCCATAGCGCCCGCATGCGGGGAGTCGGGCCCTATCAACCAATGAAAATGCCTCTTTACTTGTTATACAGCATGCGAGGAGCACCTGCATGCAGTATCTATATCGACCGAGTTATAGCAACGAAATCGGCTCCCCGCATCCGGGTGCTTTTGCATGCCGTTTTAGTCACCCCGCATGCGGGTCAGTGGGGTCATCGATCCATGAAATTGCGCATTTGCTCAGACGGTGTTTGCCTGGCGCATAGAACAAGAATAAGAGTAAGAAGGAGAAGAGAGGGGCCAGTTTTACAAGCTACTGTTTCAATAGTTTCAATAAGCTTCCTATAACGCTACACTGCAAGTTAAATAACACAATAAGTTATATAACTTGCAGTGTAGTGTTACAGGAACCTTATTAAAACTATTGAAACAGCTCACTATTAACATTTTTTCAATAAAATTATTACTTAATTCATATTACAACAGATAACTTAATGTCATTTTTTAAATAACACTGTCCGAATTAGTTTACTACAACAATAATTAATTTACTCTTATCAAGTACATAGGCTTATTTTGCTAACAAGACCTTGTTCGTATCTACGCTTTTCGTGAACACAGGTGCATTTGTTGTTATCTCAAAATACTTGCACATACTTTCTCTTGAATAATGTCCCCACCATAAATGTAACACTATTACACAAATATTTGATTGTACTCTGATGAACTATTTCACAATACTACACTTTTGCACAAATAATAAATGCGTGAGTGCGTATTTATTTCGCTATGTGCCAGTAGTCAGCAAAGTGTCTGGGTTTCGGCGTCAAAAATTACGGCTTAATTGGCCCGCGGACGGTCTTGCCCAAAAATTGGCGTCGCCATCCGACCAATGGCATAACGGCACAATGCTGTCATCTGCCCATTTTTTGACGTAACCCGATGGGAGTTTTATTCACGATAAACTTCTGCGTGTTTCGCGTTTAGTCCTTTAGTTAGTTGCAAAACGTAGTATTTCGGAATAGTGCGTTATTCTAGAAAAGCAACGACTTGTTTGTGTTGTATTATTATTTCTTAATAAATAAATAATAAATAAAATAGTTGCGCGAGCCTGGTTGTACGTAGCAAATAAAAGCAGTGTCTAGAACAGCGCCTCGCCCCACACATGACATATAGACAAGTTAATAGCCCTGTCTTTCTTGCTAAGAATGCTCGCAAAGGAAATAGTTTGCACACTGACCCGGCCACGTGTGCCTTGCGCATGCGAGTTACGCAAGCCAGGATTAAAGGTGATTAAAATATAATGGGGCATGGTGCTATTGCGTAAAAGGCAATAGTCAAGCGGTAAGCTCACGACTCTCAATCTGGAGGTAGGGGGTTCGATCCGCAGCCGGCTCGTACACAGTAATAAAACCGGCCAAGTGCGAGTAAGACTCACGCACTGTGGTAACTAAACGCATGCACCCTCCCCGCTCTTCCTTGGTCGGTCGTGTGACGGAACACACACAATGTAAAGCGGGGTAATCACGTAACTTTTTTACTACCGTTAGGTAGATTTTAATGTCAAATTTTAATTGTCAGCTCTTACATTTATACTTCAAAATTGACAGTAAAATCTATCTACCGTTAGTACATAAAGTTACGTGATTCGCCTGAAGGTCTTCCTTATTAAAATAAAGATATTAAGTTGCTATACCTTGGTATTAATTAATTACCAAGAAATCAACCCCTGGACACCAGCAGTGCAACCAGATATTACACGCACGAAGGGTTCCGTACCTTTAGTTTTTTTCTATGGACACATACAATTTTTTATGGCTTTATGAGGCCTAATTTTGGTGCTGGACCCATAGAGGCAGGTAAACCGGTTTTGCGACTTCTACGTAGAATCATCGGTACATACGTACCTAAACCGTTAACTATTGCATTGTTAGCAAAGACGCCTACTTTTTGTACCTGGTTTTAACCTGATCACTTAAAAATTTTTAGTGCATCGGAAGTAGTTTATTAATAAATGTTGATATTTGCCTAATCACTACATAGTATAAAACAAAGTCGCTTTCTCTGTCCCTATGTACCTATATCCCTATGTATGCTTAAATCTTTAAAACTACGCAACGGATTTTGATCTTTTTAATAGATAGAGTGAACCAAGGGGAAGGATTATATGTATAATACATGGATTAGCATTGCACCCGTGTGAAGCCGGGGCGGGTCGCTAGTTATCTAATAAAACAGCAAAAAAACATGTTTGTTCAATGGGAGCCCCCTCAAAAATCAAGTCCTAGAGTCCACAACCACCGATTTCACACCCGTACGCTTAAACAACACTATTATAGCCTCTTTAGTTTAGTTTAGTTTAGTTTTATTTATCACAGAATACAATCTCGTGTAAGAAATGGATACATTTTTGCTTATACTACTATTACATAATGATCGTCAGGCGCTCTAATTGCGTAACAAAAAATGAAAATAAATAAGAATATACGGTTCAGTATATTCTTACAAGCACATAATTAATGTCAAATACAAAAAATTACAACATTAAATTGAATATAAATAAAACCACATACAAAATAATCCAAAAAATAACTAATAAATAATCCAATAAAATAATTTTATTCCTTATTAGGTAAAACTAATTACAATTTCACTTTAACTTAACATAATTTCTTCGCAGTTTGTAATACAAACAATGTACAAAAAGCATGCATTTACAAATTACAATAAATAAAATAAATTAATATATCATTAAAAATATTTGATTCATTTCAGAATTAGAATTATGAGGTAATTTACAATATAAGATTTAAAAAATGGATTTAATTGCACAGTTGTCACGTTGTATAAAATGTTGAAATCTGTATAAAATTGTTACTTGTATATAACAGTTTTGAAATTTCTTAAAAATATTCAGTAGTTATAGGTCGTTCTTTACATTTCATTTAAAATACTAATTTCGTTTATTTTAATTTACGGTAATTTAGAATACAAGAATCAAATATGAATTTATATTGTAAAGTTGTATAAAATACTAAATATCAGTTTGAATTTGATTAGAAATGTTTTGAAGGTATGTTGTTTACATTGCTACTACATTAATTTAATTATTTATCATGCATTTTTTTTTAGTAGTTAAGTTACATATTTTCTAAGGACCTCTTCACGAGTAAAGGCCTAAACAACACTAATCTAACCAAAATATCGGCGCTGCCGTATGTGCGCATTCCGTGTGAGAGAAAGAACCGTATGCGAGCCCAGTAAATCAACCATCCGGCATTGCGTTCCAAAAGGCGACCCGATTACAAAGTGTCGAAAATGCTCCCGCCGCGCGTCTCGAGTCTACCCATTATGTCAAAAAACCTAATCTACCGCAAGAAAACAGCGAAGCGTAAACACTCTTTATCAGTGTTGCCAGACCGAATCTGGAAAAAGCAGGAGAAATGAGACTAAAAACCAGTAAATTGAGGGAAAAACCAGTAGAAAAATTGTATGTAAATGTATGGCCTTATTCAGTAAGGCTACAATATAACCAGCCTGGTTCGATGTTTGGAATCACAGGAATTTACGCGATACTTCAAAAATTTTCACCAATCTAACTTCAGGCATGTCTAAGCACCGTCCAAGTAAGTAAACAAACAAACAAAGAGCCCACAGATACTTGAATAGAATTAGAACTAAAAAATCTTCGTAAGAGCCAGCTCTCGCTATTCGATACAATATCCGCGAAGGATTCTACAAAATTGTAAAAAAACCGCTCAGTTTTCACACTATCTGATACGATATCGGTCACATTCCCATACGTTTGTCGTCAGTTCTGACTCCGATAAAAATCGGATAATGGGAACATAGCCTAATTTTTTGATAAATGACGTTTGTCGATGTCATTTAAGCCCGCCTTAACACTTGCTTCATAAATATACGTCATTATCCATGCGCAAATGCATGTACGTAAGAAAAAGTTTTAAAACCAGAATGCAATCGTAAAATCCAGTAGATTCTCTTGCAAAACCAGTAGACCAGTAGACATACCCCAAAACCAGTAGATCTACTGGAAAACCAGTAGATCTGGCAACACTGCTCTTTATTGTCGTTTCTTCTTGTGTCTCCTATCTGTTGTATATACATCGTGGGTGTTAATAACCCGAAAGATTTAAACCAACGATTTTAGAGCCTAATTAGAGTATACAAAATTATATAGCATATAGTCCAAAACTCATAATGTAAGAGATATTAATTATTTAAAACAAATCACAAGTTACAAAACCTCAGTTCTAACGCACCCTAAAGAAGTGACGTAGCCACCTACTAGTTTTACACGCAGACGCACTAACTGCATGGTTGCTAGCCAGTTTCAGTTAATTAAGTTTGGTATATATCCTACAAAAATGAAATTTTTCGTCGTATTTACCTTCACTGATAACTGGATGATAGTTTGAAATTGATGTCACTAAAATGACAATGCTCGCTCTCTGTTTCTCAACTTGAGATTAATTAAAATCCCTCACTCTCTGAAGGTTTGTTTACAAAGAAGCGGTCTATTAATATGTTTGAACTCGGTGACTTGAGCTTCGCAACCACCCGCCTGTGCCACTGGACCAAGGCGCTTGTTATTAACTGTTTATGAAATATAGAATATATAATAATTATAATTATACTAATTAAGTCAACTTTAAGGTAGTAGTCAGAGTATTTAAGGTACTAGGCCAGTATTAATCGAAGGCCATGGATGTCAACGCGTTGCATAAGGATGAGTTGGAGTTTGAGTTGGAATGCCGAGGCGTTTCAGATTGTAAAACTGTGGCGACAATGCGCAAGTTTTTGCGTGAAATGTTAAAACGGGAGGCGACCGGGGAGTCTACCATTGCTTTTAAAGTTCCCGCGGGGTGTATAGACGACCCAAATAACGAAATACTAATTTGCAAAAATAAATTGTCCACGCTGGTAACACTTATTGTAGAAACTTCACATAGTCCAGACAAAACATTGGTCAGGCGAATAAGATCACGGTTGACGCATTTGGCTAATCGTGCTAAACTAATTATACCTACGGAACAGGCTGACATCAAATAAATTTGTACTGAAATAGTAATTTAATTAAGACACGTAAGTAATTCGACCTATGTTGATATAGCATTATTTACTCGTACTGACATGTCGGGCGCAAAGTCGAGCGTTCGACACTCAAAAATCGGCCCCCTGATCCGTTGTCTAAGATAGACCACCTTCGAAAGTCATGTTTTTAGTATTCAAATAACCAGTGCGAATCCCTTAAGCTTCTACTCAAAAAAAAAAAAACCGCTAATCTATCTGTCTGTCGTGCCCAGGCAGATTACCGAGCCACTGTGAGGTTAATTTGGTTAAATCCAGACCACAGACCTCGAAGCGTATCTACAGTAGAACCTTGACCCTGCGTTGATGTACCTACACTAGGAATGCGCCGAATATTCGGTTATTCACATTCACAATTGTTTATTATTATTTATATTTATTGCTGACATTGTACCTATTGACATTATGACATTAATTAATCTTATTATTATTTTTGAATTTGATATTTGACATCACCTAGGATATCCTAGTCATGTATACATTTAGACATTTTTATTCTATTAAGTATTTCATTATCATGTGACATTTCTTAATTTATTATTATTGTTTTGAAGTTTTGAAATTATTATAGACGATCCTTTAATGAATACATTTTATTTTATTTTGATGTAAAATAATAATGTTATTTTCTAATGGAAATAAATGAATCTATCTATCTATTATTCGGTATTCGGCATATTCGGCATGTTTTTGAATGTTCGGTACTCGGCCGAATTATTCGGTTCAGCTACCGAATATTCACTGAACGATTTTGAGAGCGTTTTGTTACAAGTTACATGATTGTATTGTAGTTACTGCTTCGTGAAATTAATACTTGACACATTATTAACAGTGATTTAAATTATTATTATTTTCAATATTTCGCTTTAATAATGGACAAAATTTTTAACATTCAATTAGTCTGTTTTACAATAATAGGTAAAGGAATTACGTTGAACCGAATAATTCGGCCGAATATTCGGTTCGGCAACAGCTGGGTCATACGCGGATTTAGGTTAGCGTCTTTTCTGTGGACATACCAAAAGTTAAGGGCTACAAAGCTTAATTTAGGATTGGACCAGTAACCCGCATAAACAGTGTCTCCGTTTCTATAAATCCCTGTAATAAAAACATAGCTAACATGCACGTAAGCCGTTAACTATTGACCACAGGAGGGACGACTTTTGTTTTTTCGACTAAGTATGACCCAGCTGGGCCTAATATTCGGCCGAATGTTCGTATTCGGTCAAACCCATATTCGGCGCATCTCTAGTTTTAATGCAAAAACCGGATAGATTTTTCATAAGTAATCAAGTGTTCCAAAAATTAACTAAAATGTACTAAACTAAATATTTACGAAATTACGCTCAGAGCTTAAGCGGGATGGTTAATTGCAAACCACGCGTGTTAGAGGGAGTCATTTGCACTGGAATGGCCTTGCATGTATGTATGTAAGCACTTTATTGTACACAATAACAGGTTAAAATAGTATTAGTTGACAGAACTGTTCTCTGATCTTTCAAAGCATGACATTGAAATTTATTTATTCGTTTTCATTTTAATATTGACTTCACATACATTTTTTTTTTCTCTTACTAGAAATAGAACATTAAGATTCAATGACATGCTAATAGAAACATAATATTGTACGCCATACAATGGCTGATTGTGAAGAACTTTTGAATTATTTGTCACCTTTTTCAATACTCACTTTCATACAATAAAAGAAAAAAAAAAAACAATATACATGTCACACAAGATTAGAATACAAAGGCGAACTTATCCCTATGAGGGATCTCTTCCAGCTAACCTTTGAGGGATTGAGTGTAGAGTGGGAGAATGAGATGATGATGATGATGATGATGATGAGGTGGGAGATGATGGCCTTGCCTTAATGTTTCGCTACTAATAGTATTATAAGCAAAAGCGGGAGCGGTCGTGGCCCAGTGGCGACCGCGTACCGCGTGCGGTATACGAGATTAAGCAACGTCGGCCGAGGTCAGTTCTTGAATGGGTGACCGCTTTGAGTGGTTATTAACCGAGCGCTCCCATGCTTTGGAATTCACGTCATGTCTATGATAGCAGTCGTTAAGCCAAGTTAGAGGCCTTCTGGCGGCTTGAGAACTTCTAACAGTCAAGTTGCCCACTCACTTGATAAGCCTAATTCCAATAACGTCTGGTTTCCCCTCGAGTTGGAAGGTCAGATGGCAATCGCTTCTGTAAAAAGTAGTGCCTACTCCAAATGGGATTAGGTAGCGGACCCGGGCTGGGATAACGCTAGGAAATCATGATGAGAATTATAAGCAAAAAAAAAACTGTGAATATGCCCATCGTCTTTTTTGACACATTGGCAATGAATTGGTACTTATATAACAACCTACTTATGAACCTTGCCTTGCTAATTAGATGGCTCATTATGCTTTGTCTATCGACCTTGTTAGTTATGAGACATTGTTTCTAGTTTTTAAGATCTGACATTAATCGATATTTTGACGACCGGTTTAGCCTAGTGGGTAGTGCACCTGCCTGTGAAGCTGACGGTCCTGGGTTCGAATCCCGGTCAGGGCAAATATTTGTATGATGAGCATGAATATTTGTTTCTGAGCCTTGGATGTTTTCTATGTATTTAAGTATTTATATCTATTAAATATATCGTCGTCTAGTACCCATAACACAAGCCTTCTTGAGCTTACTGTGGGGCTAGTTCGATTTGTGTAAGATTGTCCTCTAATATTTATTTATTATTATTTATTTATTTATTTATATTTTTTTGGTATCACTTACAAATTGTATTATAGTGCTATATTAACTTCTGACATTATCTATAATAATTGACTTTGTTATGATTGGTATCCTTACATTGGTACAACTGTTAAATATTTTTTATTTCAGCTTAGTGTTTCAATTTAATCTTTATATGACATTTTCAATTGTATTATTCCCTGATTATTGTTTAATGTAGGTATATATTTAAGTATATACCTACCCTCATATTATATCGATCCTCTTGGGTGAAACTTGAATAGTTATTTTTATTTAATTTATGGTTGTTTTTCTTTTGTTTTAATTGTTTTATTATGTGTTATTATTCTATTCAATGTATTGACGACCACAATAGGGATTCTTTTAAATTGACTTAAATGTAATTTATAATGAAGTCTTGTATTGTGTAATAAATGAAATGTAAATCTAAATCTATAATTATTAATTATTTCATTGTTACAACGATCTATATACGATTAGCAAGATAAGCAAACATGTTTTATAATGTAATTGTATATGGAGATAAATAAACTAAACTAAACTAGACCGACAAACGACAAGATAAAGCATCTGTCTCTCTTGAAACCATTTGATAGAAAGTGACGGATTCCTATCGTTTATCATGGCAAATGATACGGGCCTGGGCTGGGATCCAATTTGCAGTAATTGGCGGAAAGGTACTCCCTGCACACCCCTTTTGTTTTATGTCTCTGTTAGTCTGATTTTGAACGGTAGAGTAGACTTAAGATACGCGTCATACTCGTGATCGGGTGCTATTTGTGGAGTCCGGTCTGTTCATGCTTGCTAGGACATAGTGACTACGTTAATACTAGTGTCTTTTTATAGGGGATTGACGAGAGACATCATCCTGTTGTGGATTCGTTTTTATTATCAGTGACTTAGAGACCATATACATCTCTAACAATATTAAATTAATTTTAATTTTGACGCTCAGAGACCATGTACATCTCTGGGATAATATATTAATTTCACTCCTTGTTTAATCTTGAGACCTTATACATCTGTAACTTAATATTTGTAATAGATAATCTTTGCTCCCTGGCTAGATGCTGGCCAAGAGCGATCCCATTTATAATAAAAAAAAAAATAGATAACTTTGCAAGTTTATCTTCACTGTATGACATTAATTTTGTTATAATTGTTAAACTCAAAATTATTATTCCTTCTTGAACTGTAAATTAATATTTTGACATGAAAAATGTATTACTTATTATAGTCAGACTTTCTTAAATCAGGCTCGCGCAACTAGGAACAAAATTTACAAAATGTCACTTTTGTATGGAATTTGGCCAAAAAATAATGGCGGATACTGCTATCTCGCTCCCTCAGTTAATCCATCTCAGTCACATGTCAATGTCACCCTGGTCACTTCCGTTCAACTTGAGTGATCGCCATATTGTTTCTTTGTTGATCAGTTCGTAGTGTGGCTTGCAGTTTGTTATTTTGGTATTTAGAAACCTTAATTTAAAGTGAAAAAGCATGTAGTAAGAAGGCAGTGTGTTGTTCAACATGCCACGGACTATTTCAGCCTATAGGGTATGTGTTATTTGTGGTTTTCGTGCCGGTCGAAAAGATGACGAGAAAAGGAAATTAATGGCAAGATTTCCTTTAGATCACGACCGGTAAGCAATTAATTGGAGATTATCTATTAATATGTACCACAGCAAGTTACATGTAAGCAAAATAAGAAGCGTTATTTGCAATTTAGTTTTATTCGTATACTATACATACTAATGTTGACCGTAACATATCGATAACTAACTTATCATATAGAACTCTGGTATTTTTCAGTTGCAGACAGTTGGTGAAAGTGATTGGCAATGAAGACCTAGCCTACGTTCCGATTGAGAAGTTGAACGAATTAAAATTTGTTTGTGGTGACCACTTTCAACCCAAAGACTTTAACCGAAAGAAAAGTCGTCTAAAGAGATGGTTAATATATTTAAAGCAACAAAACTTTATTCTTTTTTATTTTATTTATTTCTAGCCCTACCCACTGCGGAATAAGCGCATGGACGTCGTAGTGTAGTCGTCATAACCTAACCAGTTGAGAATGGATTCAAACCCCAATGTTAATAAAGGAGCATCCATTATTAATGTGAGGTGTTTTTGGCAAAATTCGATCCCCTCTCCCCAAAAACATCTCACGTAAATAATGGACGCCCTCTAACTGGGATTTTTTATAAAAATTGAACCCACGACGTCACTAGTCATCGTTTATCGATATCGATATCGGTAACCGTACTACATCAAAGTTTCATCCCTATCGCGCTGTTATGTTGGCATTACCTATTTCCTTTTTTTATATTATTGTGGTACAGAATGTTTGGCCAAACTCTACGTCAATGTCATGCAATGACAATGTCACTGTCATCCAAAACCTAGTTCGAAGTCCCGTCTCTTAGAACGTAGTGGTTATATTCTCTTTGTTCTTAAATTGTAAATTATATTTTGACATGTAAAAGTGCCCTTGTGGCCTATTTGCAGAATAAATGTTTGTATTTTTGTTTTTTTTTTTTGTAACGTGGGCATATGAGGATATGCCGGCATCAGGTCGAAATACACATTACACGCTAGAGTACATGCCGGACACTCATTTACTTGCCGGTGGGCACGTCGATCGCGACAACACAGACACATTATAGTCCTTATTCGTGCCGGTATCGACGTATACCGGGTAGCGTCAGTCCGACCCAGGTCGGGTCTAGCTGAGTTTCTTGCATTAAAATACTAGAGGGTCCCAAATTCAAAAACAAACTAAGAGAATGGCTGTTATTCAAATGCTTTTATAATTTAAATGAATATTTTTGTATAAATCATTAATACTCTATTTTAAATTAACTGTAAATGTTAGGTATCTATATTGTACGTTCGAAATGCAAGCTGTTGAAACTAATTGTATAAAATGACATCCTATTAATGTACACAGTTCATGACAATAAACGCTTATCTTATCTTATCTTGCTGGACTCTTCTTAGCTAGGCTAGGTTTAGTGAAACAGCGACAAAACTCTCAGCAGCTCGATTCCACTCAAACTTCAGATTTGGTTGAAACCGCTCAACCAATCTCACTGGAGCGCAAACTTTTAGAGCATTCCAGTGTTTTAAACCGCCCGCGTGGTCGTGTCGGAGGTTTCCCCTGGATTTTCCCCAACCGCGCACTCCTATCGCTTTCTTGGGCTCGGTCTATAAAGCCACAGGTTGAAGAAAACACTAATTTGGTCACCCCAAAAGCCAAATGGCCAGGTTGTTATTATTGAGATGTCAAAGATTGATTAAAATGACCCAATCCGTGAGCATTTAGAAATAGGATACGGGTCAATTTCTCTCTCGATTGCTTTTACAAGTTTGTAAGAGAGGTAGGGCACAGCAAAATGTCATCTTGCTCGAATTTGGAGCAGCCCAACTGGGGAAGTACCTCCGAATTGCAGAAGACCACAGCCATAATAACATTATCTACTGTACAAGTATGTAGTGTTGTGTTCCTGGAGGTGAGCAAGGTTGCCAGAGCTCCCGAGGATGCACTGTGTTGAGAGCGAGGGACCTAAATTTGTCCCTTCTGCTGTCAACACAGTGTATCCTCAAATTTTATAAAGGGTCGGCAATGCGTACGTGACTCGTTTGGAGTTGCGGGCGTCTATAGGCTGTGGTGGCCGCTTACTATCAGGTGGACAATAAGCTTGTTTGCCACCAGCGTTGTATAAAAAATATATATAAATAAACAATCTCCAAAATATACCTTAACTATCAAAAGTCCAATCAAAAGGTTCCTCTTTGTCGAAGACAATAAGGACCATTTCTAATTGCGTCAAATGTTTACAATTTAAACGTATTGAATATACGCTTTACACTTACATCCAAACGTAAATAATTGAGTAACATAAAGCGAGCATACTCTCGTAACCTTAGTAAGATTAGTAAGTAGTTCTAGTGTTATATAAAGCACTCCAGTGCCTAATTCTAGCAAGTTATACGACCTAGTGCTGGCACGTTTTAGTTTTATTAACACTATAACACAATTTCACGTCATAGCACTTTCAAAATTTTTGTTTAAGGCCTTTGTACACTGAGGGATTAGAAATGAGAATATTTCACTGTATACTTGTGAATATCCATTATAATTGAAATAAATGAACTTTATTCTGCAAGTAGGCCGCAAAGGCACTTTTACAAGTCAAAAACTACTAGCGTTTCTCATGAGACCACTGCCGAGAAGAAATGCCGAAAGAAACTCGACAGTCAGTCATTTTCTCCAAAATATGCTTATTACAATGATACTACTTAACCTACTTAAGTAAATGTAAGTGGTAAACAACAAAAGAGAATTGAAAGAAAAACGAGGAAAAAATAACAATAGGTATTTACAATGTGTAGTTACACAAGAAAAGAAAACATGTCGAATCGTTTGATATGATTTCCTGCAAGAAATGTGTCAACTAGATACAATGAAAATATTAGACTCTTTACGCTATTTAGGTATTTGGTACGCACTCCTTTCGCTTTATTGGGCCCGACCAATAAAGCCAGTCAGGTTAAAAAAAAATGTTAGTATTGTGGGTGACACGATCTACGTCACCAGGCTCGCATCAGCCCACGACGGTATGCGGATGTGTGTGTCGTCGACAGTGACGTAATGTGGTGTCACGACCGGATTGTCAGACCGTGTTTTCTTAGAACATGTGAATATCTATAGCTTGAGACAATCGAAGGTCCCTCAATCTTAACACAGTGCATTCACACATACAAAGAAGTTGGACTGGTCTAAATTATGTGCTAAATATGAAGGAGATGATATTCTCTATACTCGTGATCGGGTGCTGTTTGTGGAGTCCGGTCTGTTCATGCTTGCTAGGACATAGTGACTACGTTAATACTAGTGTCTTTTATCGGGGATTGACGAGAGACATCATCCTGTTGTGGATTCGTTTTTATTATCAGTGACTTAGAGACTATATACATCTCTAACAATATTAAATTAATTTTAATTTTGACGCTCAGAGACCATGCACATCTCTGGGATATTATATTAATTTCATTATAATCCTTGTTTAATCTTGAGATCTTATACATCTCTAACTTTACTGATGTTGTAATATTTGTAATAGATAACTTTGCAAGTTTATCTTCACTGTATGACATTAATTTTGTTATAATTGTAAACTCGAAATTATTATTCCTTCTTGAACTGTAAATTAATATTTTGACATGAAAAATGTATTACTTATTATTAGTTAGCCTTTTTTAAATTGTAAATTAATATTTTGACATGTAAAAGTGCCCTTGTGGCCTATTTGCAGAATAAATGTTTGATTTTGATTTTGATTCATCTGCTCCGTAAGTACCTCTCTATACCTCACCTGCGCCTTTACCATGAGTTTACATGACCGTACTCGCTAGGGACTGCGTAAAAATTTGTATGGGCAAAAGTACGGCGCCTCTGGCGATTACGCAATAGAACTAACAATCGGCATACTAAATCGTTTACGCAGTCGCTAGCGAGTACGGTCATGCAAACTCATGACAAAGGCACTATTTAAATAAACACATGACAGTAACAAAAATCATCACTTTAAAGCAAACGGATTCATGAATCAAAGAATAGTTTTAAAAACCCCACAATATTTTTGAATGAGCTATCCAACGACATCCCACACGATGGTGTTTGGAGAAAAAGAAATTGCACCCCCACTTTACACGTAGGGGAGGTAGAGAGTAGAGAGATTTTTTTTTCTACCGTTTTGTCGGCGAGATTGATAATTATGTATACTCAAGCGAAATTACAGCTTTCTATTACTAAGGGTCGGTTGCACCAACATACGATTACAGGTCGGTCATCGTCAAATATGGCGCCGGCAGCTGTCATCCCACAAAAACTTGTCAAACTTTCCATACAATCAGATTTTAACGAACACCGCTTACGATTACAGACGGTTTGGTGTGTAGTAACTGATAATCATAAAAAACACTCTCTCAACTTGAAACTAAATGTATTTTCTATTCACCAAAACTAATTAAGTAATATATTTCTTTTACTCATATGACAAACCAGTCCCCTGACAGAACCGTCACTAAACCTATTCGTGGCGTTGTGGCCAGTATGTACATTTACAAGTTGGAGACGCGAGGTTTTGCTATGAGCTGATGAGATCCGCCACAGGTGCAACCCATCCTAACTGAGCTATGACGGACGGATGGGCATGGCGAAACTATAAGGGTTCCTTGTTTACTACGGAACCCTAAAGATGAGACCTAACATTACAAGTGAGAGCTGCCTGGCACTCCGCTACGCGCCCGAGGTGTGTCGGTTTCTTTACAAACAAAACTAACTTTGGCAACTTGGCGCATTATTTCAAGTTGCTTCCTTATTTATTTTTATGTAAGAACTTGGCGCTGCCGCTCCAAGTTGCCTTGCACTTTACCAAAGGTGTAATTTTACGTTATTATGGTTTATGCCTTACTTAGACTTACGTACATTGTTCAGTGTGTTTCTAAACACAAAGTCAAAGTGGTTGGCCATGTTTTTTTTTTTAATTTGGTTGGCTATGTTTCGCCGGTAGGCATACAAATGAATTCTTAAAATTAGGTTTCTATATAAATACCAACACAACTTCGCTTGAATGTATTGGAGCGTGCAACGAGAAATATCGCGTTCTTTGATTTTCAGATATATGATTATTGATTATATGACTGTGTTTATGACAATAGCCGAAACATGATTGCTTAAAATTTTCTCTATAGTTCAGTTCAGTTCAGTTCAGTTCAGGTGACTTATCCAGCCAGCAGTTCTGCTGCAAGGACTCGGAAGAGCTGGCTGCGGTAGGGAGGAGGTGTTAAAGCAAAGTGATGGGGGAGGCTCGCCTGCTCCTCCTAGTGTAGTATATGTGGCATGTAGTTAGTGGGATATGTGAACCTCAATCGCGCACCAACTTAGCCGTACACACTAACATATTTGGGGTATGCGAGCCGGCTCGACCCTTTGCGCCAACTTCCGCCGCCACACCGCAGACAACGGCCTCCTGCCCGAGAAACCAGTAAGCCATGTACATAGGGATAGGACTGTAGGTTTGCAGCCGGGATATTTGGAGAGACGGGAGGTGTAGCCGACCCGAATACTAGCATCGTGAAGTCAGCGTGGGGTAGATAAATACTATACTTGGTGTGTAATATATAATAGTAACTTGTGACTGCTTTATGCCCCCCGTATTTTTAGAGAAAGCCCCAGGTTCTGGCAGTGAACCTCCTCATGCTAAACGTAGATGTTAGTTTCGGTCTTGTGAATGTGTGTTCACTGTCTCTTCATTGCTATCCGGCTCCGATTCTGTGTCCGTTTCTGGATGTTTGTAAATTTTTCCGGCTGTTTTCTTCATTCTGCTTCTGTCAGTGGCTATGCTTTTCCAATAGGACCTAGACTTATTGGTGTAATATCGGATATCATGGTTGAGTGAGTCTTCCCATGTGAATATAGGTCGTCCTGTTTTTCGCTTACGTTCTCCGTATCTGAGGGCTGCGTGTAATAGATGCGGTCTTTCACGCCTAAGTATGTGCCCGTAATACGACAGTCGGCGAACTTTGATTATTTTTGTGATAGTCTTACCCTCCAATATTTCCCTAATTTTTTGCCTTGGGGTATCTTTTGCTACTGATAACATTTCTTTTAAAATGTGCCTCTCGTATCTTCTAAGGCGTGATCTGTTTGCTTTGGTCAGTGCTGTGACATTAAGACCGTATGTCATGGCCGGAGCTATTACCATCTTGTACATTAGCCTCGCTATCTTCCACTCTATTTTTTTGTCTTTTATAAATCTGGTAAGGATCTTAGAGTTCCTTACTGCTTTATCACAGCGTGTCTTTATCGTAGCTCTCCTGTTATGAAATGACGTAATGTATGTACCGAGGTACTTAATCTCGTTCGTCGGTTTTATCAGTGCCCCCGCTAAAGATCTGGGTTGTCGATCGTTCATATTATCCCCGCTTGGGTCCCTTATGAGCAGCTTCGTCTTCGTTGTGTTTATTTGCAGGCCTACCGTACTTAATAGGTCTGTTAGCCTTTTTACGATACGGTCGATTGTGTTTATACAGAGACCTAGAATGATTAGGTCATCCGCGTATGACAGTATCATTGGCAACGTGATTTTATTGTCCTGGTCTAGTCTTACTGCTTCTTCCTCTTCCTCCAGTGTGCGGAGTACATCGTCCATCAGGATGGTAAATAGCCGGGGAGACAGCGGACAGCCCTGTTTTACACCCTTTCCTTTTTGAACAATTTCCGAGCTCTGTCCGCACCAGGATATAAAAGTTCTTTCTTTCATACAAGCTTGTACAATTCTGTTTGTGAGAGGGGCATTAGTGCGGGATAGCAATATATCCCTAAGCGCGTTTAGGTTGACGTTATCAAACGCTTTTTCGATGTCCAAGGCTACGACAAAAAGTCGGTTTCCTTCCCGCCAGTTCGTATCTAATACCCGGCGAAGGGTAAATATGTGATCATCCGTGGATCGGTTAGTTAAAAAGGCCGCTTGGTAGGTACCCAGGGATTTAGTTGCTGCGTCTAGTTTTTCTAGTAAGAAGTTTGCGTATATCCTATACCCCACGTTACAAATTGAAATTTTCCTAAAGTCCCCTGTGGTTTTAGGTGTGGTTTTTTTGGGGATTGGTACCTGTTTAGTGAGTGCCCACTCTGATGGCACATTATTGTTATCCCAGGCGTCTTTCATGACCTCTGTTACTTGTGCTATAAAGGCAGGTGGGGCCGCTTTGTACAATTCCGGTACAATTTGATCCGTACCTGGCACTGTTCCGTTTCTCATACCGCTTATTATGCGTGCTATATCCGCAGTTTTGGGGCAGTCTGATTCCGGTACTGTATCCGACTTGCATTTTATTGTGGCTATGCCCGGGCCTTCGCAGTTTTTCACTTCGGATATCCAGTTAGCCATTGGGATGAATCGACGATTCTGAATTCGTGTCTCTTTTGACTTATGTTTTTTTAAATATTTATATGTGATTTTCATGCGCATCGCTCTGTGAGCCGTACTTAAACCCTGGAAGAAACGGGTACATTCGGATTCGTCGTCATCTTCCTGTACTTTTCGAGCATGCTTTCGTGCGGTTTGAAGGTTTTTGGCGTAGGTAGGAGCGTCCGGGAATTTATGTTTGAGGAAAAGTGCCTTTTGCAATTGGGCTTGGGCAATCCTGCTCTCTCTAGATCTTATTATTGTGTGTGAAGGAATCTCTCGGGCTGACTTTTTCAAAACTGTATTCAGTTCATCCCAAGTAAGATTCTTATTAGTCCTCGTGTTATCCTCCTTGATTGATTTTCGGTAGGAGGTGAGATTCTTATTGACTTCATTTTGGAAAGTTGCTAAATGTTTCGTACTTTGTAGGGCGTCATAGTTTACTTTTTTATAGTTGAACGGGATGTTAATGTTGCCGTTACTTTTTTGTGAGCAATTTGGCACCTTATTTTTTAGCCTGCCACAATTATCTATCAGACCCCATATAAGTTTGTGGTCTGTTTTAACCTTCCTTGACCAATTGCCCTGCACAGTTTTAAATATTACACCATTACTTCGACTGCATATTATATGATCAATCTGGGATTTTCTCGTTCCCATTCTCCAAGTTATCTTTGTTGACGGACGACCCCAAGAACTTTTTACCACTAGGTTATGCTGTTCCAAAAAGTTCAATAATAGAGTGCCGTTAAAGTTAGATACCTCGTGCAGGAGGTTTTTCCTACATACATATGGTGATTGCTGCGTGACATCAGTCCTACCTAAGTGGGCGTTAAAGTCGCCGACGAGAATAGGTATCGCGTTTTTTGGCGCTCGATGTAGTAGCGCCCCTATTTTTCCTAGACATGCGGTGGAGTTGGCCGGCATATGGGTGTTAATGAAGAGATATTCTTTAGGACCTTTATAATCCGCTGTCTGCAGCCTGATGTGTACCGCAAGAATGTTGTTCCAGCTATTATATGTATTTATTAATTCATATTGTATCGCTTTGCTAATGAGAATTGCTATTCCCCGTTTTTCGGTTGGGCGTGTGCCTCCATTTAGGATCCAAGTATAGTTGTCTGATGAGAATGTTCCCCTAGCGAGGTGTGTTTCCTGTATTCCTGCGACTGTGATTTGACGCGCTGCTAGTTCTTGATCTATGTTTAGCTTATCATGTAGCGTGGCGCAGCCTCGCACATTCCATGTTGCAACCTTGACGTTTTGCATGTGGACAAGTGGGTTTTGGTCGTTTGATGACCCTTGCCTCAGTACTCTGAGCCCGGTCGAATCGACTTCTGGGGGACGAATTGAGTTATTTATGCTAGGCGTTGATAGTGGACTGGGGTCACTATCCATAAAGGAGCTAGTCCCTGAACAAGACGGGGTGGTCACAGGTAAGTTGTGGTCATGTAGGTTAACGCTGTCATAGTGATGATTCTTAAAGTACAAGTGTATTGGTCTTGCCGGGGCGGTAAGTCCCAGTGGCGCCTTATACACTATGGGATGTGTATATTCGCCGTGTATATGTACATCAACGGCAAAAAATTCGGACGCCGCAATTATTATTTCTTCCCCTCCCCAGATGCCCACTTTGAATAGGTTATTAATGTAGGTGTCGATTTGGTTCAAATTCGGCTGTATGGTTTGAATATCATCATCTAAGATACTGCCTAATAAGGCTTGTCTTATTCTTGGATCGTCTCGGTTGACTGAGACATAACTAGCCAGTTCACTTCTGACGATTTTGTGATCATATTGATCCGGACAGGAGGCTGACACCTTATTTAGTTGATCCGCGATTGACCTGTACAAACAATTCCCGTCTTTTGGGATTGATATAATATCCATTATGATCCTAGTCGGTAGTATTATAAAACTGAGTTTGTGGTGTCCGTGAAGACCTTTTGTTTTTATGGAGTCAACGTCGCAGATTTCTTAACTATTATATAGTATAAATAAAGGTTGCATGCATTAACAGTAAGTAATAGTTATCCTATGGTCACGAAATCCTATTGTGGAGCCGAAACTGTTGTCTGTTGGGCAATAAAGCCGTATACCCGGGAATGTCAAGTAGCGAAGTGACACTGATTGCATGCAGATGTTGGGGAAGACACTAGCGTCCTTCGGGTTTTTGTTAGATAGTTTTGTTTTGTCAACCAGACAGATTGCGTAGCAGAAAGTTTTATGGCGGGAAGTGGCGATACTAAATGGTTTCGGGGAGACGCGACGCTTTACACCATTTGTAAGCCGCCCTATTCGTGTGTTGGCTTTTTTTTAATACTTTTTTAATTGGTGTTTTGTGCGTGGGGGTCGTTAACTAGAGAAATTATGATAAATTAGAAAATAGGTGCAAAAATAAAGTAAAAGCGAAATAAGGGGGTCAGACTCCAGTGATCTGTACTCGAATGGATTATATGTTATTCTATATAGTAGTAAATAAAATCGCTTATTAATGCGCCAAACCAATATAGGCCTTCTATGGTCCGGTTTCAGGCAGCTTTACCTTAGTGTTCGGATGAGGGTGCTTTGTCTGGCTCTTAAGATCTTATGCGTAGCTGCTTGGGCGTGCTTAGCGCCTCGAGCCCCGTGGTAGTGAGGCAAGGTCAATAAGTAACAGCAATGGGGGACCTCACCGGGTTCGGGTTGTCGCACACGATGCTCCTGAGTAGGTAAAGGCCTGCGATGACCGGGTTAGTGCAGGCTCAGGCTAGGATCGCTAAGTTTGCACTCACTGTAAGACCTATGTTGGTTGAGCGCACAAATTAATACATGCTGACACTTATTAACAAATAAATTACAAAAAAAAACAAATAAATTAATAACACTTTTGACTGGATATAGCACCCGTAGGATTCGCGTGTTAGGCAAACTATCGTATCTCTGGCGGGAAGCACGGCTTGGGCGCGATGCCTAGCGTGGCGCAATTATCTGTTGGATATCGACAGTCGGATATATTGGGGGGCTGTTGTGTATTTATGGGCTCTCTAGCGTCCGATGCAAATGAGTTGAGGCAAAAAATAATAGTTTAAATGAAATACAACGGGACCTTCGCTACCCGCTAATGGTAAGCAGTTATCTGGTTCAGCGTAATCAAGTGTGTGGCGCGCAATCCTAAGTTTAATAGCTAATAAATGATTGCCACGCAAACCGGGTGGAGACGATCGACGGTCGTTATACTCGTGGTTTATGACCTGGAGACTTTAGTGTCTTAATTCTGGGATAACAAATCGCGTGCAGCCGCCCGTGCATCTGTGGTGCGCCCGGGCACAAATTTAACTTACTGTTTGTGTCTTTACAAGCAATTTGCAAGTTTCGGGTTAGGTTTGCCTTGTTGGTCCGTTCGCTATACCTAAATCTGTTTTGCTATGGGCTGTGTCTGGGGCCCAGTCTGGTCTGGTCCGCAAGGCATATAAGACAGAGACCAGTAAGTGGCAGCAATGGATTGAGCTCACCGGGTTTGTGGTGTGTAGTTTTGCGTTTCGCCGCCCCGTTCGATGCCCGCAAGTAGGTATCCGCGACCGCAGGGCCAGCTAGACTCGGGTCACACGCGCCAAGGTTTCACTCACTATGGGACGTAAATTATTTGGAGGCACTGCAACTAACTGAGCACTAAACGACACCTTAGACGAAAATAAATAGGCACAACAAATCGCGAATCGGCGCGTTGGCTCCGTTGCGTCGCTTTTAGCAGGACTTAGACGCGGCGCGGGCGCTAGGGCGCGCATCTGGTGACCATCAATGGCCTTTTGTTCTAGGAGCTTTTTGTGTAGATTTTAAGACAATCTCAAGGGTGCGACCGCTCTCGACCGTTGCCCGAACGAGACTCTGATTGCTTAAAATTTTCTCTATAGAAAAAAAATCCAATTGTCTTATTTTCCTTTTTTTACTCAGCATACAAAAACAACGCATTATTAAACGACACAATTAAATTAAAATGATGGTATTTTACCTCATCTAAACACTGTCAAGAGGAAATCTAATAAAACTGCACACAGTCAGATATTTATAGAGATTTGTAATAAAACTGCACACAGCCCGATATAAAATTTATCGAGATTTGTTTAAGCCATTCCCGAAGAGGTTGCATCCTGTTTTATCTTGCGCGAAAGACATAAACGTTTCTGTTTCACGGGCGTGGCTGACCGAATCGAGACATCCCCTTATGAGTAAATGCTGCGCCAGAGCCTATTATTGCGTCGAGACAGTTTTTTTTTCTATAAGTGAAGGTGGTTTCTTTTCTGCTTTGTTTTTTTTTCGGTTGCGACGGTAAATCTTTTATTTTTTACACGACTAACAAGTTAGCTCAGTGCTCTTGGAAGTTGCGTGTACCACATTACCATTAAATTTAATTCCATAGCGTGTCAACTTCTTCGGCATGGTCAAATACATAAAATATATAAATTTCTAAGAGTATAAACATTTAATAAATAATAAATAAATATTAGAGGACAACCTTACACAAATCAAACAAGCCCCACAGTAAGCTCAAGGAGGCTTGTGTTATGGGTACTAGACGACGATATATTTAATAGATATAAATACTTAAATACATAGAAAACATCCGACTCAGAAACAAATATTCATGCTCATCACACAAATATTTGCCCTGACCGGGATTCGAACCCAGGACCGTCAGCTTCACAGGCAGGTGCACTACCCACTAGGCTAAACCGGTCGTCATATATTTATTGATTTACAAGCGGTAATAATAGTTAAATAACAATAACTTAATGAATATTACAACTAACCTAAATCTAAAACAGACCCTTGGGGCATTGTACCGAGGATGCTGGCGGCATTTCCTCGCTGTATCGCAATGCTGATACGTTGTGCGAGGAAGTCGCCAGCTCTTCCCTCACCAGTTACGTCAACCAAATGCTTCGCGATTTCAGTAAGTAACTTGTGCGCGCTGGGACCCCATGGGCCAATTTCTTAACTTCATTCCCAATCTAATGAAAAAACAGTTTAGGAGACACGTTTCAGTATGTGAGTGTGTACTGCGTTTATATTATATATATAATTATGCTTAGGTCAGATGTGAACGGAAACATACTGGAGAGGCGTTCCGTCTAAGTATGGTTTTACTCTACATATTTTTGCAGTTGACTCTATATAGTTTTGTAGTGTAATACCTTATACATACAGACGTATAAAGTAAAATATCTGGTTTTCGGCACAAGAACGTCATAGTATCTAACAAAATAATTCGATATACTTATTAGTATCATTGTAACCCATGTTTAACCGACTTCAAATATTAAAAACCTTTTTTTTATGTGTATTAACTAAGAGCTCCGTCGTTTATAAACCGATTTGTACAAAAAAATATTTTTTTGAAAGCATATGCTTCAAGGTTGGTCCCATTGTTACCAGGATCTAGTTCTGATGATGGAATCAATGAGGAATTGAAGGAACTTCTCAAAATTCAAGGGAAACATAGCGATTTTAGTATTTTCGGTAACACATCGAACGGAAGTGACTATGACAAAGTCAATTTAAATGGTCGTGATGTAATGTCACCATCATCCTGATCTGGTAATGGAAGCCGGAAGGTAGGCAACGGAACTTCGTAATAGAACAGTGTATAGCTTTGCCGTGTTTGAGCTTATTGAAATCGTTATTTATTTTTATTTATTTATTTATTGCAAACAAAACATATACAGCATTACAGTCGAGACCAAGGCACTGTATAATTTAGGTTATAAAACACAATTCACAATAGGATAATTCAAATATCAATCAAGTCTCATCCATCATCTCACAGTACCGCAGACATATTCGATACACAACCGTCCATCGACTTTCAAACATATGACATTCTGTTATGAGATGCTCTGGTGTTGATCCACTAAAAAGTGTGATTTTTTTTTTTAATTCACACTTTTTAGTGTAATAAAAAATAAAACCAACTCCAAAAAACACTAAAAAATTAAAAGCTCTATTTAAATTCTAATATAAGACTTTATGCTTCTTATTGAACAACGTACTTATTTTAATTTTTGTAGTCGGTGCCATTTCGTCAACATTAGACAATTTATTTCGATGGCAACGTTTTTAGTGTTTTTTTGGAGTCGGTTCTATTTTTTCAATGCCACGGTTTGGTCTTTACATAAAGCGAATATTGATACGACGTGCAAGCCAGTCTGATAAATTATATCTGAGCCCACACGCATTAATCGCTGTGTTATCCACATGTTATACATACATTATGTAAAATGGTACAAGTCCTGAGTCGTGCTAAATGTTCACAGACGCCTACAGACATTATGCCTATCTATCAAGTCATTGCGCAATCCATGTTACGAAATAATTGGGTTGTTCACTCAAAAAACTACTCTAAAGACTCCTCGATAGCAACAAGGGAAAAGAATATGCCAAATGGTGAAAATATCCTAAGAAATAACGGATGGCTAGGAACACTCGGGATAAAATCATCTATGACACTAAAAAACTAAACTAAAATCGGTTCATCCGTTTGGGAGCTACGATACCACAGAGAGTGCCTTTACCATGAGTTTGCATGACCGTACTCGCTAGCGACTGCGTAAACGATTTAGTATGCCGATTCTTAGTTCTATTGCGTATCCGTCAGAGGCGCTGTACTTTTGCCCATACATTTTTTACGCAGTCGCGTAGCGAGTACGGTCATGTAAACTCATGGTAAAGGCACAGATACACAGATACACAGACACGTTAAACTTATAACACGGGAGTTAAAACACCAGTAAGATCAATCTGTAAACGCCCAGCCACGACTTTGCCACAATTATAATTGCGACGATCATAGTGCAAAATTAAAAACTAAAAAGTCAAAATCAAAAAATCAAAATCAAAACATTTATTCTGCAAATAGGCCTCAAGGGCACTTTTACAAGTCAAAATCTATCTAGGTACATCAAATAAAAATAATAAAATAATCAAAGTATCATTAATTAAATGTAGTGTTACGTGTCAAAAATAAGACTAAGAAACTAATAACAATCGAGATTTGTTAGAGATGTATAAGGTCTCTAAGCGTCAAGATAAAATGTAATAAGGTAGGTACACTAATCATAATAAAATATGTTGAGCTATATCTATAACACGTCAACATGAAAATAATAAAATCTATTAAATAAATATCCTCAGAGATGCATAAGGTCTCTGAGCGTCAGTCTAAAAATAAAATCAAATGAGAACAGAGCGAAGTCTCTCATCATGTCAATTCCACTGAACACTAGTACGTTACTAGTCCTTACAAACATGAAAAAAAAAACAAATTATATCTAAAATCCATCTCCGCCAACAAATATATTCGTTTAATAAAATCCGCAATTACATCGCTTCCTCCGTTAGGGATCTACGATGACAAAATTAAATAGACACGGAGGAGGAGAGTATTTTACAAAAAAATCTTTACTTCATCACCGTCTGTGCACAGTATAAATATAATTACCTTATTCCTAAGGTTCACAATAAAATTATGTATAAAAATGCTTTCATTGCCGCCATGCTAGTTTTTAAAAACTTGCCTACGTCTATCCCCTTATTCATAAACGTCTATCAAACCTATATTAGTTAACTGGCCGCTAAAGTTCGTTTGTCCTTATCTGTCACTTTGACATTGACGTTTGTGAGAATGGGACAAAGACCTTTTTAGTTAGCAGAGGTTTGTTAAGTTTTATGAATACGGGGGATAGTCATTAGAAAGTAAAGAGTTCAAAGGTGTCCTAAACCGATTGCTTATCAATAAGGCTTTTTATCAAAGGGCGCTAGGTCGCGGGAATCCGGTGGAAACGAACGGCACAGGACCGGTCTAAATGGCGAGCCTTGGGGGAGGCCTATGTTCAGCAGTGGACGTCTTTCGGCTGAAATGATGATGATGATGAAGGCTTTTTATTGCATGAATGAATTTTACACAAATGTACAATGAACTACCGTAAACTGGGGTGACTAGGAAAAAACGGGGCCACTTTGATACATTAAGAACACTAATATAATCGTCACTAAGTAATTCTAATTTGATTCAGATCAGTAAATAGTTAGGAAATACACCAAGGGATAACACCTACCCAGGTTAACCAAATAAAAACTAGAAATACGGCTTAAAATTTGATTTTAAAAGTCGCCCCCAAATTTGAAAGTAACCCCGGTTTTCGGTACTGCATGTCATACAATTAATTTTGACTTTTATATATATATATATATATATATATATATATTTATGTTATAAAGGGGCAAACGAGCACACGGATCGCCTGATGGTAAGCAATTATCGTCGCCCATAAACACCTGCAGCACCAGAGGAGTCGCAAGTGCGTTGCCGGCCTTTCAGAAGGGAATACGCTCTTTTCTTGAAGGTTTGAAGATCATATCGGTCCGGAAATACCGCAGGCGACAGTTCATTCCATAGTTTGGTTGTGCGAGGCAGGAAATTTCTCGAGAAACGCACAGTTTTGGACTGCCAACCATTTAAATGGTGAGGATGGAAATGCTGACGCGTAGGACGATGACGAAAAGATGCGGCAGGGATCATTCCGAACAATTCCCCCGAGCACTCCCCGTGATACAAGCGATAGAAAATGCACGTCCATATAAACTTCCCCGATTATTGACAAATCAAGAGAATTAGTAGATAGCTCATTTGACAACGCTAAACGCTACTAAATTACCTAATAATGTAATAACCATTACTCCACACCAATAAAACAAGACAGGTAACTATCGCATATATCGATTATCTTTCCCACGACATACATTTCTTTGGAAACCTCATTTGAAGTACCATATAACTTGTTTGAACATCGCTAATGGTTTTTATGACACTTTAATGATTATGATATTTTTTTAATCGTTTGCTCCCTCTCATCTAGCACTGCAGTTGGCAGCGTCGCTGAAACCAGTGTTGTCAGGGCCCTTGCGACGTAAATTACATTTCGTTTCTTGAAAAGTTACATTTTTGATGCAAAAGTTACATTTTTTCTATTTCTCATAATCACTGATCAAAACTGCAGATTTTAAGAAATTTGTAGCCACCTGCAGCTAGTATTCGGCGAGCTCGGCGACAGAATTACGCCGGGCTGATGGGGGATATCTCAAATGTCATACATAGTTACCTACTCGTACAATAGACGAACAGACAGAGTAGTATCATGTGGTTTCTTTTGTTACCTTCCTGTATGGAAGCTTATAAATTGTCCCGCTTGATCCCGGTTAGATATAAAAGACCTTTCTTTTAAATAGAGTTTCATTGTTCTTAAAAGTTACGAAAATTTCCCTTACAACAGAAGTTACTTACATGTTACTCGAGCTGGTCAAAAGTTACGAAAAATGTAAGAAATGTAACCATCTGGCAACACTGGCTGAAACCGCCGCCAAACTCTAGCACGCCAATTATAGCAACTGTTAGCTTGATTAATTATTAATATTGTTAATTATTATTTAAGTCTAGTAATATAATATTATTATATTAGCCACTCTATCTCTCGGCAAACGAAAGTCATGAGTACAGTCGTCGTTTTGACTATTTAGCAGCAGGGCGCTCCCCACCTAACGCCGATTGCCGATTGATGGAGTGGTGGTGAGCTGGTAGAAGGAATTGTTTCACAGAGTCATTATCGGAGTAGCCACCGAAAGGTGCGGATGTCTAAACGAACCTATAACCTAAGGCTGTTAATTTTGTTGAATAATTATTTAATAAATTTACATCGTTAGAATTAACCTGCTGGAGTTTTACTTCTGAACTAAACCCATTAGTCTCAGAAGACGGGATGAAGTGAAATCAATAGGATTTTTGCCACGCCCCATAAACGTAAGTGCGTTATTTTTCTTCTTTACATTTTTTTTCTTTTCTTCTGCCTTTTACCCTTACCATGATCATCTAATACGAACTGATAAACTACCTACAGTTTATTTTTACAAACTCAATTTTTAGTAAGGAATAAAACTGTATTTACCGTAACGGAGGTATTCCGGAGGTTTATATGGTTAATCAATTATGGTTATCTTGCCAGGGCACTCCCTGGAGATGGCCATTTTTGACGGTGATTGCTAATTATTTACGACCTGAACTGTATTTACCGTAACGGAGGTATTCCGGAGGTTTATATGGTTAATCAATTATGGTTATCTTGCCAGGGCACTCCCTGGAGATGGCCATTTTTGACGGTAATTGCTAATTATTTACGACCTGAACTGTATTTACCGTAACGGAGGTATTCCGGAGGTTTATATGGTTAATCATTCATGGTTATCTTGCCAGGGCACTCTCTGGAGATGGGCATGTTTGATTCAAAACGAAAAGGTAGTCAAATAGTAGTCTAAATGTAAGAGTCACAAATGTCCGCAGCTACTACCCTCAAAATTTTCTTTGGTAGCTTTGCAATAACAACAGTATCCTGGTTTAAGCTCGACAGTTTAAAGTTCCAGGTATGGATGACCACACCCCCGGAACGCCCAGGTCACAGGACCGGGGTTTTGTAGACCACACCCCCGGAACGTCCAGGTCACAGGGCCGGGGATTTGAAGACCACATCCCCGGAACGCCCAGGTCGCAGGGCCGGGGCCTTGAAGACTACCACCCAGGAACGCCCAGGTCACAGGGCCACGATTTTGATGACTACGACTCAGGAACGCCCAGGTCACAGGGTTATGGTTTTGACGACCAAGACCCAGGAGCGCCCAGGTCACAGGGCCGGGGTTTTCATAACTACCACCCAGGAGAGCCCAGGTCACAGGGCCGAGGTTTTGATGACCACGACCCAAGAGCGCCCAGGTCACAGGGCCAGGGATTTCATGACTACCATCCAGGAGAGCCCAGGTCACAGGGCCGAGGTTTTGACGACTATGACCCATCAGCATCCAGGTCCAGGTCTTTGGGCCGGCGTTTCGACAATCACGACGTAAGTCACTACAGGTCGGGAAATTGTGTTCCAGAAGCGTCCGTGTTGCGTGATCGGAATCGTGAGTATGACGACTACTACAATAGCTCGAGAAATGGTCGGGAGCACGATATGGTCTACCATTATCAGGAACGCCGCAGACGTATACGATCTAGGGAACGACAAGGTATCATTCAAGGTCGACGACGCAATTCGTCGGAGGATTCCGGCAAATATCACCATGTCAGTAGTAAACGTCGTCGTGAGCCCAGTCAGTGTCGTGAAGATAGATATTCACGATCCGAAGATCGTCGAAGTATCGACTCGCGCAGACGACGACGCAGCAGTTCAGAGTACGCCGGTGAGTGTTATCATGGCAGTAATAAACGACCCCGACTATCAGACTCGCATAAAGATCATGATTCGACTATTCTAAATAAATTTCTTGACATTTTGAAAGATTACAAGGGTTCAAATAAACCTCAACTCACATTTAATACTAACGTTATCCCAGAGTTTGACCCCCTGTCCAAAGAGCAGACTGTATTGATTTGGCTCACAAAAGTGGAAGAATGCGCGTCCATCTATCAGTGGGACGACAGAGAAATAATTCATTACGCCCTCCCCAAACTCACGGGCGTTGCCAAGTCTTGGTACCAAGGCCTACCAAGTGTATTATTTACATGGACCGAGTGGAAGAGAAAATTAATCGAATCATTTCCATGTCGGGAGGATTATGCAGAGCTTCTTACTGAAATGCTCTCTAAAAGGGTTAAATACGGCGAATCACTAGAGCAGTACTATTATGCAAAGGTCAATCTGCTAAATAGGTGCAAAATACACGGCAAGCAAGCAGTTGATTGTATTTTGTACGGCGTAGATGACCGCGCAGTGAAGGTCGGTGCCCAAGCGGCCCAATTTTCGGAGCCCGAACAGGTACTAAAATATTTTAAAACTGTGAAGGTGGGACAGAACAGGGACAAGGACCATCAAGACCCTTCACGATCACGTTTTAATGACCGTAAGTATAGTGACCGGAAGTTCATATCGGCGCGACCTAATATATCAAAAGAAAATGCGAACGTCAGTCAAAAATGCTACAATTGTAACGAGGTTGGTCATCGTAGCAGTAACTGTACAAAACCCCCGGTAAAATGTACTTATTGCGAGAAAACGGGTCACTTAGCAGAACATTGTTTTAAGCGATTAAACGATTCGAAAGAAGAAAAGGTACAACGTAAAGAAACAAAAGAAAAACAGGTAGCCGAATTGCAAATGGATGATGCAAATAGTAAATATATAATGAACGTCAAGATCAATAGTACCGATGTAAAATGCCATGTTGATCTCGGTAGCCAGTGTTCGCTTATGAAGATAAGTACAGTTCGAGAACTGAACCTCGACATCCAAAAATCACAGGACCTACCGGCATTGAGGGGGATAGGCGGTAATGTGGTGACTCCCTTGGGCGTTGTATATAGTACTGTTGAGGTTCAAGGTATTAGCGAAGAAATCGAGATGTACGTAGTAGAAGACTTTGTGATCACCCAGCCAATGTTACTAGGTCACTCTTTCACGGAAAAGCCAGGCATCATTATAACAAAAACCCTGGAAGAACTGATCTTTCAACGTACTACCAACGAAAAGGTACATCTGAAGGTGAGTAGGGAAGTCCCCTTACCATGCAAAGTTCTGACGCCAGTTCCCGTAGAGTCTACACCACTTGTTACAGGCACAATACAAGTTAATGGATCACTAAGAGGCCCTGAAGGTAAAGAATATTACTTACTGCCTGGACAATACGATATCAATCGCGGCGTTAGTACATTGCTAGTTCTAAACACTTCAGCTGAAATAATAATTTTGAATGATGACTTCCTGTTGACACGAGCCACTTTCAATCAAGACGGCGCTACTACATATGACTGTTATAGTGTGACATTCGATAAAAAGGAGATTGATGAAAGAGTCAACTGTGGAGAGAGTCTTACAAATGAGGAACGCTTACTGGTCCAGCAACTTTTATCAAAATATGGAGATTGTTTTTCTAAAGGTCTCGATGACCTTGGTTCCACGAAAGTTACAGAAATGCGTATAGAGCTGGAAGATACTCAACCAGTGGTATATCGCCCTTACCGCATGTCATACTCCGAAAGAACGTTAGTCAGGAATATGGTACAAGAGATGCTGGATAATGGAATAGTGAGGGAGTCGTCCTCGCCCTACGCAAGTCCTATCGTCTTGGTGCAAAAGAAAACGGGCGAGAAAAGGTTATGTGTCGACTACAGGGCCTTAAACCGCAAAACAAAAAAAGGATCATTATCCACTCCCAAGAGTCGAAGATCAGCTGGACCGACTTTCCGGAAACACATTATTCACGTCCTTAGATTTGGCTTCTGGATATTACCAGATTCCTATCTCAGAGGAGTCGCGACCTAAAACAGCCTTTGTAACTCCTGACGGGCAGTATGAATACAACAGAATGCCATTTGGCTTAGTGAATGCACCCTCAGTGTTTCAAAGAACAATCAACAAAATTCTCTCTGAAGCCAAAATCAAGTATGCCATAGTTTACATGGATGATATTCTGATCCCTTCAAAAGATGTCACGGAAGGGTTACAAAGGCTGGAAGAGGTCTTAAGGTTACTCAGAGAAGGAGGTCTCACGTTAAAGTTGAGTAAGTGCCATTTTTTTCAAACTCATATTGACTTCCTAGGGTTCGAAGTTAGCGCGGAGGGTATTCGCCCTGGATCCAGAAAGGTTGACGCTGTATCTAAATTCCCTACACCGAGCAACCAACACGAGGTACGGCAGTTTCTTGGACTCTCTGGGTTTTTTCGGCGTTTCATTAAGGGCTACGCTGTTATTGTGGCTCCACTGTCGGGTCTATTGCAAAAGAATTCTGTATGGGTATGGGAGGAAGCTCAACAACTTGCTTTTGATAAAGTAAAAACTCTGCTAACTCAGAGACCACTATTGGCATTATACGACCCAACAGCCAACACGCAGCTGCACACTGATGCTTGCAAAGAGGGTCTTGCGGGAATATTGCTTCAGGCTAATGTAAGTGGAGTTTTTCAACCGGTATCTTACTTTAGTCCCAAGACTACGCCTGAGGAACGCAGTCTCCATTCGTACGAGCAAGAGACTCTTGCAGTCGTAGCATCTTTAAATCGTTTCAGAGTATATCTCTTGGGGATAGAGTTTAAAATATATACAGACTGTAACGCCCTCAGATATACTCTGACCAAACGTGACGTTATACCGAGGGTTGCCCGATGGTGGGTACAGATTCAAGAATATGACTGTACCATTGAATATCGCCCGGGTACGCGAATGTTGCACGCAGATGCACTAAGTCGCAACCCAATCGATGAACGTACAGCAGAAACTCATGTTTTAGACGTACTTACCACTGAAGAGATTAACCAAGACTGGATTGCTACTGTTCAAAGCGCTGATGCCGAAATAAAAAGAATAAAAAATGTTCTGAGCGACCCAAATTCCGAACAGGTTGTAGATCTTGTCAATAACTATAAACTTAAAAATGGCCGTGTCTACCGCATTGTTGGCGATGATTTGAAATGGTTAGTACCAAAAAGTGTTCGTTGGCAAATAGTCCAGAAAAACCATGACGATGTCGGACACTGTGGTTTCGATAAGACTCTTCAGCGAATACAAAAACATTACTGGTTCGCCAAAATGCGACGCTTTGTAAAAAAATATGTTGCTTCATGTTTACAGTGTGCGCATCACAAAACACCGGGAGGCAAGCGGGAAGGTGAGCTCCATCCAATAGAAAAGGTCAGCGTCCCTTTTCATACTATCCATGCTGACCACCTGGGCCCCTTCATAAAGAGCAAGAAAGGTAATTGTTATCTACTTGTCATTATAGATGGCTTCACAAAATATGCGAATATAACCCCTGTCAAGAATACAAAGTCGACCACATCTGTTAAAGTCATTAAGGAACACATTAGCTACTTTGGGGTTCCTTCACGTCTGATCACGGATAAAGGTACCAGTTTCACAAGCAAAACTTTCAAGGAATTCGTTACCTCGTACGGTATCAAACATATTGAAAATGCCGTGTCAACACCGCGGGCTAACGGCCAAGTGGAAAGGTTTAACAGGACAATACTTAATGCCTTGGCTACGTCCTCCCACGGAGACGATGAAAGAAACTGGGACGACCACATTGCGGAAATTCAGATAGGCCTTAACACGACTACTCATAAGACTACTCAAAAGACCCCTTCCGAACTTCTGTTTGGGTTCAACATTACGAGTAATTCACAGGGGATACTGAACACCATCATAAGCGATACTCTGAACGTTGTAAGTTCGGATAATTTAAATGACGTTAGGGAACAGGCATGTGTGAAGATTAACAAACAACAAGAGAAGGACGTGATAAGGTTTAACAAAACCCGAAAACCAGGTACTATTTACAAAGAGGGAGACTTAATCCGCGTAGAAAGACAAGTGCCACACGATGGAAAATCACAGAAACTTGTAAACAAGTACCAAGGCCCCTATCGTATAAAGAAAATATTACCTAATGATCGGTATCTTATAGAAGATACTCCCTTGACTCGAAAGCAAGGTCGTCGCTACGAAAACGTTGTAGCACTTGACAAAATCCAACCCTGGTTGAATTTCGATAGAGACCTCAACAGTGATGTTGATAATGGGAGCTCCGGTAGTGACCAAGAGTAATTGACGGTAAACAATTTATGTAACTTGTAAAAATATGTTTAATTTAATACATGAATAAAATGTCTTGCATAATAAACAATTTAATGCCATTGATAATGAAAAGTTAATGCAATACATTTGAAGATGTACTTTTCAATTGATTGTAATGCGTATAGATTGTAATGCGTATATATTTCCCTATAAAATGTACTTACTCATTACGTATTATTTAAGTGATTCCAAAATCAAATGTCTTGCATAGTTAAACAATGTAATGCCATTGATAATGAAAAGTTAATGTAATACATTTAAAGGTGTAGTTTTTAATTGATTATAATAATACATATATATTTTCCTATTGAATGTACTTATTCATTATGTATTATTTAAGCGATTTCAATTGATTACATGCTAAGCTAGCCGACGCTATTGAGCATTTATAGTTATTCTTCTCCCGTTGGGAATGACATTCAATTTTAAAATTATTATTTTTATTTTTGTTGTCCTATAACAATAGCGAGAGGACTCGCTACAACAGGATGGCCGAGCTGTTAGCTTGATTAATTATTAATATTGTTAATTATTATTTAAGTCTAGTAATATAATATTATTATATTAGCCACTCTATCTCTCGGCAAACGAAAGTCATGAGTACAGTCGTCGTTTTGACTATTTAGCAGCAGGGCGCTCCCCACCTAACGCCGATTGCCGATTGATGGAGTGGTGGTGAGCTGGTAGAAGGAATTGTTTCACAGAGTCATTATCGGAGTAGCCACCGAAAGGTGCGGATGTCTAAACGAACCTATAACCTAAGGCTGTTAATTTTGTTGAATAATTATTTAATAAATTTACATCGTTAGAATTAACCTGCTGGAGTTTTACTTCTGAACTAAACCCATTACAACTTGGAGGCAGTATTGAGTCCATCCCGATAGCCGTGGAGACAGGCGGGCCCTGGTATGCCTGGTATTTATGATATTAGAAATAAAACCGCCTGCTGTTTACTTCTACTTTTAAGTTTTTATATTCCGTATTAGTTTTATTTATACAGCATTGAAATCAAATGAAATCATTTATTCTTCAATTTAGGCATGTTACATGCACTTATGAATGTCAAAAAAATAACCAGCGGTTCATAAAATAAACCTCTGCCTCAAGAAGAACCGGCGTAACAAACTCGGCGAGGTGTCATTTTTTCAAAACAATATACTATGTATATAAAATAACAGTAAAAATAGTACAAAATTCAAATGCTACCTACAGTATAAACATACATACATATTTTTTAATACTAAGGACAAAATATTTCTGAGTTAGATTACTTGTGCGGGACGCTATCACTGCCAAACATCCCTATCCATGATGTAATCGTTTATCTTATAATATGCTTTTGAAATAAGTGTCTGTTTCACAACAGATTTAAATTTAGAATCCGTAAGTTCAGTAATGTGTCTTGGAATTTTATTGTAGAATTTTATACAATTTCCCAAGAACGAATTTTTCGCTTTCACTAGTCTATAAGAAGTTATTTTGAGTTTCCCAGTGTTTCTTGTAGTTATTAACTTATCAATTCTTATTGTAATATTAGCATTAAGTAATGATTGTGGTTCTAAAAAAAATCATAGTAGTACTTGTCGGTTTTTTTGAGGATCCGACGCTTGCTTAACGGTCCATATACGAGTACCCTCCTTATTAAGTATATCTAAAGTGTAGTATAAAATAAGTAATAGCATCAAATCTCTCACTAAACAGTAACAAGATGGGCGGGACACAACAAAATGCAATCATGATCTAATCTTTAAGTAGGTTGCGCAACACAAGCCTCAAATACCGGTGCAAATTCTGGCCAAAATGCGATCAACTTTCACGCATGTATCATATATTACTATCGTGTGGAGATTCGAAAGGCTGATTCGTGTGGCTCTATTGACTGGAGTCATGTTATAGTAGTAATATAAATAAAATAATGGGATGTGGACTGTGGAGTTATTTATGTATTGGCGGTAATAATAGGTAAATAACCCCGTACTACATACCTGGTAAATGCATTTCTTATGCGTAAAAAAGGTAAATATGCAGAAATAGTAGTTTATGCAACTGATACATAATGAGAGGTCTTAAAACACTAGTGACCAGTACTGGTTCTATCATAACATAATATACTCTCACAGCATATTATGTTATGATAGAACTAGTACTGAGGTTAACGCCCGGTATTTAAACTTAATGTGTATACAGAGTGTGAACAAAATAGGTACAAGTTTTTGGAACCGAATAATGTCTATACGATTCGTAAAGACTTTTACTACAAATAACGTGAGTTAGTACCCAAAGTAAGTGCATTGCTTTAATTAATATACCTATTTATGCATTTATATTGCATTTATATAAATATATTCATTAAAGCAATAAATATAAGGGGAAGTATGAAAGTAGCACGTAAGTAGTAGTAGTAATTTTTAAAGGGTCGGAAACGAGCATGTGACACCCCAGGAGTTGCAGGCGTCCATAGGCTACGGCGACCGTTTACCATAAGGCGGGCCGTACGCTTGTTTGCCACCGACGTGGTATAAACCCACCCACCCATTGCCGAAAAACTAAGAGCCAATCGCCTGGCGTGGCACGGGCATGCCATGAGGAGGGATGAAAGCCATGTAACAAGAAGAGTATTAGATATGAATGTGGATGGATGCAAGAAACGAGGTAGGCCAAAAAAAGGTGGATGGATTGCGTGAGAGATGATATGAATAAGAAGGATGTGAATGAAGAGATGACGAGTAACAGAGATGTATGGAAGAAAGAGACATGCTGCGCCGACCACAAATAAATGGGATAAGAACAAGCGAATGGTGAGTTAAAGCAATAAAAACTTAACTGTGGAAAACGACTCATTTAAATAACATTCACATACGATCACAGGCCGGTCATCGTCAAATATGGCGCCGGCAGCTATCATCCCATAGAAATTTGTCAAACTTTCCATACAATCAGATTTCAACAAACACCGCTTACGATTACAGACGGTTTGGTGCAACCCACCTTCAGTTTTCTTAGCCTTGAAGTAGCAGGTAAACCAATCAAGTACTTCCGACATACTTTTTCCACTCACTATTTCTTCACCCGCGACAAATAAAAATATAATTGTCTAACTACTGTCAACATTGCCAATAATCTAAAACTCATGGTTGCGTAATGCGCAATAAATAAACAAATAAATATGTGTGGACAATCTTACACAAATCAACTTAGTCCCAAACTAAGCAAAGCTTGTACTATGGGTACCAAGTGACGATATACATACTTATATAGATAAATAGATACCTAAATACATAGAAAACATCCAAGACTCAGGAACAAATATTCGTGTTCATCACACAAATGCATGAACTCGGGACCTCCAGCTTCGAAGGCAGGGTCACTACCAACTAGGCTAAAGCGGTCGTCAAATTTAATTTAATTTAATTAAAATTTAGTTTAATTTACATTTTTCTATTCCATTACATATTTCTTAGACTCAAAACATACAGGGATACTATGCGGATTAAGTCGCGGGCAAAAGCTAGTTACGTATAATTTTTTACACCATGTATACAGAATGCTCTAGAAAAAGCGATCCGGTTAGGATGCGTACGCGCAACTCGCCATAGAGGATGTGGGCTCGGTTTCCACACCATCACCAGTTTTGTATTACGTTTAATTTAGTAAATTTGGGCGTGCCAGATGATCATTACGGTAGGTAATACAGACGAATGTCTTCAGCCATTACGTATTTTCCGTTATGAGCTACGGAGTCGGATTGAGGACACTGACTGTGGGGCTAGTCCACAAATTATGGCTGAGATACGCGTCATACTCGTGATCGGGTGCTGTTTGTGGAGTCTGGTCTGTTCATGCTTGCTGGGACATAGTGACTACGATAATACGTTTTTTATAGGGGATTGACGAGAGACATCATCCTGTTGTGGATTCGTTTTTATTATCAGTGACTTAGAGACCATATACATCTCTAACAATATTAAATTAATTTTAATTTTGACGCTCAGAGACCATGTACATCTCTGGGATATTATATGTGATAATCCTCATCAAAAGGGACCTTATGGCGGCAGGCGCTTACGTTACACCTATTCACTATTGTATTGGAACAGCGGCAATAAAGGCGTAAGTGCCGGCCGCCATAAGGTCCCTTTCGATGTGGATTATCACATATTAATTTCATTATACTCCTTGTTTAATCTTGAGGCCTTATACATCTCTAACTTTACTGATGTTGTAATATTTGTAATAGATAACTTTGCAAGTTTATCTTCACTGTATGACATTAATTTTGTTATAATTGTGAACTCGAAATTATTATTCCTTCTTGAACTGTAAATTAATATTTTGACATGAAAAATGTATTACTTATTATAGTCAGACTTTCTTAAATTGTAAATTAATATTTTGATATGTAAAAGTGCCCTTGTGGCCTATTTGCAGAATAAATGTTTGATTTTGATTTTTTGATTATGATTAAAAGTAAGTCAGCGCGCTATGGAGAGAGTTATGCATGGAGTTTCTCTCAGGGATAAAGAAGTAATCCGTCAAAGAACTAAAGTGACCTTCCCAAATGAACAAACTGAAGTGGCAGTGGGCTGGCCACATCTGTCGCAGAACTGGCAAGCGCTGGTGTAAGCGTGTTTTCGAGTGAAGACCGTGGTTCTGCAAGCGTAGTGTGGATCTCCCGGGCAGGTGGCGAGCCGACATATGTAAGAGGGCGGGAGGCGACTGGATGCGTAAGGCAGAGAACTGGGATTTGTGACGCGCCTTGGGAGAGGCCTATTTACTGCTGTGGACTGCAGTGAGATGATGATGATGAGGTAAATCTATCACGCGATTGATTGGCGTCATTTCTTAATTCCGGTTTTATGTACTGGCAAGGCAATACGATCATAATTAGGCAGCGTTTATGGAGTAGCGACGCGCGCCGGAGCGGGGCTCGCCTCGGAACACAAATATTCAACGATTATAGGGATAGTGCAAAGCGGAATTTCATCTCGCTCATATTTGGAGCAGCCCAAACTTGGGAGGGTAGAGAATCCGCAGCCTAAATCATCACTACTTGTTAGTTACCTATTGTTGGCATCCCCAACACAGACAAGGAATGTAAACTGTTACGTATTTTTGTTCATTCATTCTTTCTGTCAATCTCACATTCATTCGTCCGAGGATGGTTCTCTTGCTTGATCAGGACACGTCCCCGAGCATGTAATACTTAACCTAAGAGTGCATTTATTTAATTAATCCATACAAAGTCTCCAGTGAACAAGCCGGCCTTTATTTTATCTCCACCTTCTATACAAGAGATCAGCGCCAACACCACTGCACCGCTGAACACCTATGGTGTATTCCTGGTGCTGAGTAAGTTCGCCAGAACTCCCGAGGATTCGCTGTGTTGAATCTCTTTAGCTGTCAACACAATGAATGCCGGAGCGCTCGTGGCCCAGAGGCGCCAGCATACCGCGTGCGATATTCGAGGTTAAGCAACGTCGACCCAGTTCTTGGATGGATAACCGCTTTGAGTGGTTATAAACTGAGCGTTTCTGTGCTTTGGAAGGCACGTTAAGCTGTTGATCTCGGCTGCTGTCTATGATAGCAGTCGTTAAGACAAGTTAGAGGTCTTTGGGTGGCTTGAGAACTTCTAACAGTCAAGTTGCCCACTCACTTAACATGGGGGTCGAAGTTGCACCACGTCCGTAGAGAGTACCCACCGCTACTCTACACGTGACCCCAGTGCCTTTACCATGAGTTTGCATGACTGTATTCGCTAGCGACTGCGTAAACGATTTAGTATGCCCATTCTTAGTTCTATTGCGTAACCGCCAGAGGCGCTGTACTTTTGCCCATAAAATTTTTTACGCAGTCGCTAGCGAGTACGGTCATGTAAACTCATGGTAAAGGCAATGGGTAGTGCTGAGTGTAACAAAACTGGGAACCTTACTGTCTTCTCGAAGATCTCAATCAGTGGTAGTGTTTTTGTGAACTCGAGATAAAAAAAGGTTCGATGTTTTATACAATAATACAATTTATGAGCCGACTTGTTACGACGTATCCGATGGTGACTATAATGTCACGCCTACTTATGCTATATGGTTAATAATCTGTCCAGTAATTTGATACCATCTATCAAACTCAAAACAATAGCTGTCTTGCTCTTACATAACCTTCCCTCTAAACAAAAGCGAAGCGAAGCTATGATATCAAATATCAATTATGATTTCAATGTATATGTGTAATGTGTATCTTAAGCTTTTTTTTATTAAAAATGGGATCGCTCTTGGCATGCATCTAGCCAGGGGGCAAAGATGAGGCCGACGATGAAGCGAGCTCACCCAGAAGGTGCCTATTCACTCGTGCCTTAAAAAGGTCTAGGTTATATGAGCTCGGAAACACAAACGCCGGCAGAGAATTTCAAACCTTAGAAGTGCGCATTATAAAAGATGATGCAAAGCGCTTGGTTCGAATAAGAGGAATTTCGACCAACTAAGGATGGTATCCAGCCGTACGTCTGGATGTCCGATGGAAGAAGGGGGAAGGCGGTATGAGCTCATGGAGATCCTGAGCACACTCTCCGAAGTACAATTAGCTATTTTTTTATATTTTTTTTATTTTTGTATTAGCTATTTTTTTATAGAACTATTACTTAATGATATGACTAAAAGCATCACTCTAATTTCAGCCCAAAATGAACGATTGTTCAAGTGAGTGCAAGTTGCAAGCTTCTATAGCTTGCAAAATCAGAACAGAACTAAACTTAACTTCTTTGAGATTAGTTTTTGAGCTATTTATATCGTCCTGGTATCGTCGTATAGTCAGTCCGACCCAGGTCGGGCCTAGCTGTGTTTCTTGCAGGGCTCTTCTCAGCTAGGCGAGGTTTAGTGAACCAGGGACACAACTCCCAGTAGCTCGATTCCATTCACATTTCAGATTTGGTTGAAGCTAAGGTTTGCACCCGGGAAATACCGGAACCGAAAATACCGGGATTTCCCGGAATTTTTAGACCAGCAAAGAACCGGGACTGCAAAATTGAAATCCCGGTACTTTCGGGATTTCGGGAAATCCATTTTTGCTCTATATTTTCTCAAATCTTGTTAAATTACGCGAAACAGCCGTTAAGCATAGAGGAGAAAAGTGCAATTCAAAGAAAACTATGTATTCCTCACCATTGAAACCAGATCTGAGTCAGTGTCAGATAAGGATAACCGAATTTCAGCGGCTATTTAACTAAAATAGGTTTAATGAACGTTTATGCATAAGGCGGTTTATATATTTAGTAATTAAGTAACTGTAGGTAGGCAAAGGCATTGACATTCCTACAGTTGTTTTCTTTTAACAGTAAGTTTAGAATCATAACTATTGCCTTTCTCGGTTTGTTTACCAATTATATGTAACATTAGTGCGGTCCCGAAAGTACCGAAAATACCGGGAAATCCCGGTTCCATTTCTAGCTGGTACCGAAAATCCCGGTTCTTGAAAACAGTACCGGTTCTGCAATCCCTAGTTGAAGCCGCTCAACCAATCTCACTGGAGCGCAAACTAGAGTATTCCAGTATTCCAAACCACACGCGTGGTCGTGGCGGAGGTTTTCCCCTGGATTTTCCCCAGGCTACTCTCCAACCGCGCACTCCTACAAAGCCACAATCAGGTTAAAAAAAAAAGGATGTGACAGTCTCGTAACAGTGTGCAAAAAATGAGAATGGCTCTCTTACATCATGAGACCACGTCCGCCGTTTTTATGACTTGCATAATTTATAATGGGTCACTGATCTTCAAAAGAGTCTGGCTAATGAAAGATGAGACTGGAAAAGAGCGGCAATTTAAAAAAATCCACGTGATGCAACACTTTGTATAATGAGACAAAACAATAATGATACTTGGGCAACAAAATAAAACGTTCGCACTAAATAGTTCATTACTTACTATGCGATAACATTACCAAAAAGTATTCTAATATTTAAATATTCTGAGTCTGTAATGGAAGTAGCAATTCATGAGGAATAATGTACTATAATCCGATTTGCTGTATCCTGTTTCTGATTCGTAAATAATCAAGTAATATTTGTCTCCATTGACACGGCAATTAAGCGACGTTTGACACATTTGACGTAGATATTATAGTTGCTATTTAAAAAGTTTGAAATAAATCTCAGTCTCCTCTTTCATTAGCCAGACTCTAATTTAGACTTAACCGTCATAATAACTATCTTAACACCACTGTCATATCGATTTAACACCTGAACTACTAGTGTCGTAACTAAGTACTTTTCAAAATGGGTACTCATAAGAATCTATTCTAAACCAAGTAGCGATGCCAATGGAGTACAGTCGCCATCAAATATATCTGTACTCTTCAGGGTGCTCAAAAATATCTGTACATGCACTTTAACGCCTTGACAATAGAGTCGTGTTCAGATATTTTTGAGCACCTTATTCGCTCCGAAATATCTGATTGCGACTGTACCTCTTCAGTAGTAAATATGTCTCTTTTTTGAACCTGTCTGCGGCTTTATAGGCTGGGCCCAAAAAAGCGAGAGTACGAGGTTGGAGAGTAGCCTGGGGAATATCCACGGTAAACCTCCGATAAGACCACGCGTGTGGTTTGGAACACTGGAATACTCTAAGAGTTTGCGCTCCAGTGAGATTGGTTGAGCGGCTACAACCAAATCTGAGGTGTGAGTGGAATCGAGCTACTGGGAGCTAGATATGAGCGCCGATGGACGAATAGCCGGCGGCGGCGCGCCGATTAAAATCGGTCGGCGGCGGCGGCGTTCGGCGGCGTGACCTTGAAAATCTATAGGTTGTTATAAAACGAAAAGAAAACCAAAAATTTTGATAGATACACGTTTATTATAAAGTAAAATCAATGTATAATTAACATTATTATGAATAATCAACAACCAATAATTGGTTGGATCAACTATTCTTTGTTGCTCGTTACCATGGTTACGTCTCCTGAGTCACTCTTTAAAACTGTGATTTTATAGGCTTTAAATCTACCAAACATGAGTTTTAGCGATGATTATCTGTCCATTTGGATATGGGTCATCTCTCAAGCATGCTTGAAGTCCATATTATAAACATTTTTCTAAGAAACTCGGTTACTGTTGTCTCCTCGCTGACGGGACAGAATAGCAATAAAGAAGAGTTGATTGACCCAATTACTAAATGTAATATGGCAAAAACTTCTAACATTTTGGTAGAAAAAAATCAAAAATAGTTATATATGATTATGGAGATCAAAAGCGTTGACTAAGCAGATGTCGCATACGATCAATGAGCTAATGCTGGCCCAATAAAGCGATAGGAGTGCATGGTTGGAACACTGGAATACTCTAAGAGTTTGCGCTCCAGTGAGATCTGTTGAGCGGCTACAACCAAATCTGAGGTGTGAGTGGAATCGAGCTACTGGAAGCTTGTCGCTGGTTCACTAAGCAGATGTCGAAGCTTTCATTTAAATCCAAGCTGACTGTTTCTGAAGATGGAGCAAATACTCTTTGTATTTGCTCCATCTTCAGAAACAGTCAAATATCTGAAACTTTCCAGGACAGTCTTTAGCTATTAAATTAATGTTAAGTTAGTTGTAAGCCTTTGTGTATGTAAAATTTATAATTTGTTTAGAAAGTATTATGTATAATCATCATATAACGCGAAAACGTAACGTTCAAGCTGAAAAACCCCGCGCACACTCTGTCTGGTTCCGGCAGAATACCAGCGCTGTGACAGCAATGTCACAGCACATGCTGAGTCGGCACCTTTTCGCGGCTATGTCATGACAATAGTATAGGCATTAGTATAGTTTAGTGTCCATTAGCACTGTTTTTATTGTATAAGTACAATACAATACAATACAAATACTCTTTATTGCACACCTCAATCAAAGGATACAGTACAGTACAAAAACACAATGAGAAGAGGCAAACAACAGGCGGTCTTATCGCTAAAGAGCGATTTCTTCCAGAGAACCTTAGGGTAGCGGAAATCAATCAGAACGATTCATAGCAGGTGGTGCAGAGTTAATACATATGAAGCCTACTAATAATTACAACAATAACATTTAATTAAGGATAAATAAACATACATAAATATAGTATAAAAATATACGTACATAAACATAATTATACAAATATATAGTCAGCCACATAGTCTAAAGGAGCTAAGTCTTAAGTGTGTCATGAGAGAGACAAATAGTGATCTTTAAGCTGTTTTTTTGCTTGTGTGTGTTGTTTGTTGTATAAGTGTGATTATTGTAAGAGTAGTTTTTTCTAAATTGTCAAGCCATATCCGTCAATAAAGTTTTTATCTATCTATGTCGCACTGCATATCCGACAGTGTCCCGCCAGCCCACGACCACACAAGGTTGTCACTTCGATCAGATAGCCTTTATTAATTGCCGTGCTGTAATTATAATTAACTCCAATCAGATAGCGAATTTCTTTGTTCGCGGCCGGTAATGGCGAACTTGTGAAATTGAGGTTTAATTAAGCTGTTTGTATTTTACATACACCTTTAATTTATAACAATGGGAAAGGCGCAGGCTCGGAAACTGGTTTCGTCTTCATAAATGAAATAAATAAATTTTATTCTGCAAGTAGGCCGCAAAGGCACTTTTACAAGTCAAAAACTACTAGCGTTTCTCATGAGACCACTGCCTAGAAGAAACGCCGAAAGAAACTCGACAGTCAGTCATTTTCTCCAAAGTATGCTTACTACAATGATACTACTTAACCTACTTAAATAAATGTAAGTGGTAAACAACAAAGAGAATTGAAAGAAAAACGAGGAAAAAATAACAACATTTACAATGTGTAGTTACACAAGAAAACAAAACATGTCGAATCGTTTGATATGCTTTCCTGCAAGAACTGTGTCAATTAGATACAATGAAAATATTATGCATGACTCTTTACGCTATTTAGGTATTTGGTTTGGGCCATGCATTTCTGTCTGTTAGATAGTCCTCAACCCTATAAGAAGCCTTTGACATCAATGTTTTTTTAAGTAATTTTTAAGAGCAGGAAAGGGTAAACTCAAAATTTCATCGGGTAACTTATTATAAAAACGGAGACAACAAAAACGGACAAACAAACAATTAACCGGTTAAAAATTTCGGTTAATTTTACCATATTTTTTCGCACCACAAATCATTTATTCCATATATGAAGGCTAATAAAAGGAAATCTTTTAAAAAGATATTTAAAAAATAATATATTATTTAAAAAAAAACGCAAATTTCAACGGCAAATATATTTATTCAATATTTTATATCGACAGGAAAATTCCTATATTTCTATTTTTGATTTGGAATGTTATTTAATGTTACACCAGAAACGCAGTATCAATACATAGTATAAAACAAAGTCGCTTTCTCTGTCCCTATATCCCTATGTATGCTTAAATCTTTATTATTATTATTATTAATCGTTTATTTCATAAAGACACATCAATTTACACAAAATTAACTACACTGCCAAACTGCGTAACAGTTTGTTGGCAGTTAGAATGCTCTTGATACACTTGTTGTTGATACAAGTATGTAGTTATAGTATTCATGCGGTCGCTGTACTAAGGTAAATGTCACAGTGCTCAACACTGACCCAATACCTCAACCATTTTCAATCTTATGTCATAGTAATAGAGGTGAGAAACAGGTGTCAACTATGGGTATTTTAAAACTACGCAACGGATTTTGATACGGTTTTTTTTAATAGATAGAGTGATTGAAGAGTAAAGTTTATATGTATAATAACATCCATTAAATAGTGCACCCGTGCGAAGCCGGGGCGGGTCGCTAGTTTGTATATAATGAGATAATACATTTCACGTGATAAGTAAATATAGCATATGTATATATAGGTACAACTCTTGGCGATAGTTACATATTTGTGGCGTTTGCTGTGGAGACTCTGGGTCCGTGGGGACCGGATGCAATTAAACTTTTCAAAAGATTAAGTTATTTGCTTATCCGGTCCTCAGGTGACCGTAGGGCTGGCTCGTTCCTCGCGCAGCGAATTGGCATTGCCATTCAGCGAGGCAACGCGGCCAGCCTTATGGGAACTCTGCGCAGTGGCAGCGACTTGGGCGACCCATGCCCATTCAGTTTAGGCCTTTAGTTTAAGTTAGGTTTAGGTAGTTAGTAAGATCTTGTTTTGTTTTTATTCTATATTTTAATTATTTTTATTCTGAATAAGTATCATTAATTAAAGGTACATATGTGTGACACAAAAAAGTTTCAATGCATTTATTCTAAAATGCCTCATCTAGAACTAAGTGGCCCGCTGAACCTCTGCCAATTAAGCCCAAATTGACACAATGGCGTGTGTCAGTTAACAATGTTTTTTATCCCACAGCGGGAAATCGCCACTTGAAGGGATATAATGTCAAATAAACTCTATGACATTCGTGTTAAAGTAGAATACCTTGTGGAATAAGAGCATATGTCAATGTTTGACGACCGCTTTAGCCTAGTTGGTAGTGACTGCCTACGAAGCTGGAGGTCCCGGGTTCGAATCCCGGTCAGGGCATTTATTTGTGTGATGAACACGAATATTTGTTTCTGAGTCTTGGATGTTTTCTATGTATTGAAGTATATATTTATCTATATAAGTATATATATCGTCGCCTAGTACCCATAGTACAAGCTTTGCTTAGTTTGGGACTAGGTCGATTTGTGTAAGATTGTCCACAAATATTTATTTTATTTATTTATACGTAATATTAACTGAAACATGTACACGATTGTTTTTAATTATGGTATTTCCCCATATCTTCCATCTCACTCAATAGCATCAATTTTTTAAGAACTCACGCAGAATCGCATTACACGCTGTTTACGTTCGAATGAAGAACTTTTAATTGTTTACAACATCATATCTCACCCAGTCAGACCAATCAAAAACCAATCTCTGTCTATGTATTATAAAGTCTATATTTGAATGAGAGGGACGTTAGATAGGCTGGTGTGGAATAATGCTGTCCTTACCTAGGAGCAGGAAGGCGAACATACGGTAAATCAAGAGATAATGTGTTGAGGATTTTAGGAAATTGCATGAAGCTTGAGATTGGTTGCTTAGGTGAATTTGTTCTCGAATTTTCCATCTTTGGTGTTCTAACGTGAAAATCTTTTTAATTTTAAATTAAAACATTGCAGGCGCTGCTGAACACCGCGGGTCTTATCTTATCTTATCTTATTTAGATGGGGGCCCTAGCGGATGCACTTCGACCCAGTGGGATCTTTTGTGCAATTGCCTCCAAGCAAGCTGCTCTCCAGCATTTCCACAAACCGAATGATGGAGTTCAGCGGGAGTACTCTAAATTCCTTTGATTCAGGGTAACCATTGCCAAAGTCATTCTTTGTCTGGCAAGGGCGTGACATTCACACAGTAAGTGTTCCATTGTCTCGTCATCCTCGCCACACATTCTACATTCTGTGTCGTCTGCTAGTCCCATCTTGGCCAAGGTTCGTTTGACCCCGAAGTGAACTGTAAACACTCCAGTTATCATCCTGAGTTGCTGAACACTGCGGGTTATTAATTTTATTGATACATATATTATATACGACGATATAGACGAGCTGTCGGTAGGCCTCCGACAAGGTGGAGTGATGACCTGGTGAAGGTCGCGGGAATCCGGTGGAAACGAACGGCACAGGACCGGTCTAAATGGCGAGCCTTGGGGGAGGCCTATGTTCAGCAGTGGACGTCTTTCGGCTGAAATGATGATGATGATGATGATGATTATATACAGGGTGTAACAAAACTAATGAGGATTCGTTTAAGGGCATATTCGGTATCGCGTTATGATTGGGAAAAAGTAAAAAAAAAAATTTTTTTTGCCTTTGTATGGACAGCTGGCTGACTTAAGGGCAATAAGAAGCGTAAAGTCTCATGTTAGAAGTAGGGCAATTATTATTTACTTTTTAGTGTTTTTGGAGTCGGTTTTATTGTATACTAGCGACCCGCCCCGGCTTCGCACGGGTGCAATGCTGATGCATGTATTATACCTTCCCCTTGAGTCACTCTATCTATGAAAAAAAACTGCATCAAAATCTGTTGCGTAGTTTTAAAGATTTAAACATACATAGGGATATAGGGATATAGGGACATAGGGACAGAGAAAGCGACTTTGTTTTATACTATGTAGTGAAGTACCATAGTTCAAGATTCATTCAAGATTTTTTTTAAATTGTTTTCCTAATTGTATTTGTTTGTCTGCTTTTTTATCATTTTTCAGAGTTTTTTTATATTATAGGGGGCAAACGAGCAGACGGATCGCCTGATGGTAAGCAATTACCGTCGCCCATAAACACCTGCAACACCAGAGGAGTCGCAAGTGCGTTACGAAAAAAAAATCGTTATAATGACATTCAAATTATACTTGTATAATTGGAGACAAAACATTCAATTTTCAGACTTCTTTTTTTTAAAAATGGGATCGCTCTTGGCCAGCATCAGCAGCCAGGGGGCAAAGATAAGGCCGACGATGAAGCGAGCTCACCCAGAAGGTGTCTATTCACTCGTGCCTTAAAAAGGTCTAGGTTATATGAGCTCGGAAACACAAACGCCGGCAGAGAATTCCAAACCTTAGAAGTGCGCATTATATTTATTTGTTTAATCTTTATTGCACAAAAGAAAAACTTATAGTACAAAAGGCGAACTTAATGCCAAAAGCATTCTCTACCAGTCAACCTTAAGGCAAAGCAGAAAGATTGTGGGCGGTGCAACTTATAGGAAAAATTCTAAGTAAGTAAAATAATAGGGGGAGGTTATATATGATACGATATGATATTATACAACACATATAATATAAAGCTATACATTATGTATATGTATTTATTTCACATACATACGAATATAGATGAAACGTACGAGTCAGATACATTAAGAGTCTTTATTTCTGCCAGCAAAAAACTTAGATAAGATATTTTTAAAAACAGGCCTGTTTGGTTGTATAAAAGATGATGCAAAGCGCTTGGTTCGAATAAGAGGAATCGACCAAGTAAGGATGGTATCCAGCCGATACCAGTCAGTCAGTTCAGTTGATATTTGTCAGTTATCTAACAAACGTGAGAATGTAGCGGATTACCGTCACAACTAGGGAATGCAATCCCGACTGGAGATTACAAATTCGAGATCCCGCGGGATTAGAAATATCATGTCTAGTTTTAAAAAAATAATAAATTTGGATGACTAAAAAAGCTAATAACTGCTTGTTTGTGATAGTGAGGTTAAGTAAAATAATATATTACTCGAAAGAAAATAAAAACCTTTATTCTTTAATCTTACCAACCAAAAAATAATTATCAGGTTTTAAGGAAATTAACATAGGTAAATTAGGTAATCAAAATAATAAACATATTTCAAAGGAATTAGGAAGTAGTTACCTAAGACGAGTGATTTTGAAAATGACTCCTTAAAAACAAAGGGTATTAATAGTATCCCAATCCCGTCAATCTCGAACGGGATCTCGTCATATGATGCGTCGGGATTGATCCCGAAAAATTACCCGAGAATCTCGCGGGATCGGGATTGCATTCCCTAGTCACAACATGTCGTATGTCAGGCACTTGCGAGCAAGTTCCGCAGTAAAACCCGTAGTTAAAACTATAACGAGCCCTGATACGGGAACAAAGCTAACAGCGCAGCGTACTAGCTTCACTTTATGTCGTCCTAGTACTTTAGCAATGGTATAAAGTGTTGTTTTAATGCGCTGGCTCCAGATAAAATAAAATAACAAGACCATCATTAACAGAAAGTAAGAAAGAAGAAAGAAAAAACGTTTATTTGGTGTAGGTACATACAGATAAAAAAGAAGAAGAATACAAATTCGAAATGGGTATACACCAAAAAGGTTGTCGCTCAGCATGTGCCACGACTGATGTGTCGTGACGCTGATTTTCAGGACAACCAAAAAATATATATATACTAGTCTTAACCTAATTAATATATAATATATGATGGGTGACGACACGACCGCTCTTAATGACACAGCTCAAATAACGTTTATGGCAATACTAAAACAAACAAGTTCCATAGTTCCAAGTAGGTTATATATTTACGAGGGCGGTATATTGAATCTCTCGCTACGCTCAAGATTCTACAATAGAATAAAAGTAGAATCTTGAGCGTAGCGAGGGATTCAAGTGTTTACGCCCAAGACGGAAATAATTTTGCTACGATGTGACACATTACTTTATGTCACACCTGGCCATAAAGTTGCAATTACCGCACGCTCCGCGCGCTGAAAATCCCACTTCCTGGCCAGGGGGTGACATAAAATTTTGTACTTACCTCGAGCGGTAATTAAGAAAGCCTCAGATCGCATAATTATCGCCCTTGCGTCAAATACCTGCGATCTGAGACATTCTTTGTTTTACCGCCCTTGGTAAGTAATGTACTATTTCACACCATCTATGAGGCCCGCTCCTAAAAACACGAAATGTCCTACAAACGACTTGCACATACAATAGTGTTTTACACACATATGAGGAAAAGAGTCATTGTCGCCCCCAAATGAAGGAAGGAATGTTTGCAACTTTGATCTCTCATTCAAGGGCAACAAACTGTTTTCTGAATAGTAGGTGTGAAATGGTAGTTTGTATGACCGGGTCGGCAACGCGCGAGTAACGCCTCTGGTGTTGCAAGCGTCTATAGGCGACTGTAACCACTTACCATCAGGTGGGTTGTCAGCTTGTTTGCCACCGACGTGGTATAAAAAAATGACAAGGGTCTAAAATGAGCCATATTACGACGAGAAAGTTTTTTTTCTAAACTGCTTTGACACATAAAACATAGACACCGCGATTCGCGCGAAACATTCACGCGCGAATAAAAGCTACTGACCTTCCCATTGAGCGCTTCAAAGCGTTGCTCTAATGATTTAATCACTTTTATTGTGCAATACTAACTAGAATTAGGAATGAAGCTATCCGTAGCAGAACTGGGGTCACCGACATAGCCTTCAAAATTGCGAGACTTAAGTGGCAGTGGGCAGAGCACATTGCTCGCAGGACTGACGGTCGACGGGGCCAGAAACAGCTTGAGTGGCGTCCACGCACCGGAAGACGAGCTGTCGGTAGGCCTCCGACGAGGTGGAGTGATGACCTGGTGAAGGTCGCGGGAATCCGGTGGAAACGAACGGCACAGGACCGGTCTAAATGGCGAGCCTTGGTGGAGGCCTATGTTCAGCAGTGGACGTCTTTCGGCTGAAATGATGATGATGATGATGATGACTAACTAGAAACTGAATCATTAGAGAAATGAATTCTTTCCTGATTGGTTGATTTTAGTAAAGCTGTATGTACCTCGCGTCGACGCTGCGCACGCGTTAATGAGACGCTGACGTTCGAAAGACGCCACTGACGTTGCGGCGCCGTAACGTAAACGTTGCGTCGGCGCTGCGCGTGCGTTCACTAGACGACGACGCTAGAAACACGCTAAGTGGGAGCGTGTCCTTAATTTTTAGAACACTTTAAATAGGATTTACTACGAGTATATGGGGATAGATAAAATAAGTTATTGGGCGTTTATTCTCGGCCCTGTGCAACTGTCACGTCTCTATAAAGATAGTTATCACAATCAGTATCCTAATTCTCCAAACCGCTTTAAACGTCGGTTAGTGACAGATAGTTTCGCAACGCATGAGTGTAGTTAGTTTAATGGGCACTTATCGTTATCAAAGTTCGGGATAATAAGTCAACAATATCGCGGTATATTATCTGACAGCACAGAGTGGCTACAATGAGGCCAATGGGAACCATTTTGATTAATTTGAAACCTACATGATAAATCAAAGATTCAAAGAATTTATTTGCTCAGAATACACGATAATACATAAGGTGTTGAAAATAAATATGTCCAGTGCATTCAGTCTGCATGCAGGCGTGCAAACATTATTTAGGAGCGACATAATTAATTAATAATCTAATATATCTACACAATTTGCAAAATTTACGAAACAATGTCAACGTAGTCAAAATTATAATAATGATATCAAATAAAGCGCTTTGTGAGAGTTTTGTCGGTCGCGAGCCACCCGCATCCAGCGACTCCCCGCTGCCTTGACCAAGTCATCAGTCCACCTAGTGGGAGGCCGTCCAATTCAATCTTATGTCATGATGACAGGGGTGATTAATGGTGTCAACTTGTTCACTAAGGTATCAAGCTCTTTTTACCTGACTGTGGCTTTATAGGCCGGGCCCAATTATAGGAGAATAGCCTGGGGAAAATCCAGGGGAAAACCTCCGACACGACCACGCGTGTGGTATGGAACACTGGAATACTCTAACCCCCTTATTCATAAAACTTAACAGACCTCTGCTAACTAAAATGTCTGTTGTCACTGTCTCACAAGCATGTGTGTCAAAGTGACAGATAAGGACAAACGAACTTTAGCGGCTAGTTAACTAATATAGGTTTGATAGACGTTTATGAATAAGGGCGTAAGAGTTTGCGCTCCAGTGAGATTGGTTGAGCGGTTTCAACCGAATCTGAGCTGTGAGTGGAATCGAGCTACTGGGAGTTTTGTCGCTGAGGGTCTACTCCAAACGTGAAAATCCGAACTTCGTATCATGCCGTCCCTTTCACTCATATAGTGTATAACACGAGAGTGAAAGGGACGGCACGACACGAACTTCATATTTCGAAGTTCGGAGTAGGCCCTCTGGTTAAAGGGTATCAAGCACTGGAACGATTACCTTACTTTTTTTTAATTTGACAGAGTTAGTATCAAAGTATATCGTAGATAGAACAATGTCGGGCATCGTAAATGATTTAAGTAATACCTAATCAGTAGTCTGTGTGACAGAAATGCGTGTGCACACGTGGCACGCGACAGCGCATGCGCGGCGATTGCATACGACGGGCCGCTCACGCGCATAATTAAGGTATAGATTGTTTTATTAAGGAGACTTATCGGATGGCATTCAATGTTAAGGTATCACCTTATTATTTATTTTTATTGCACATAAAAAGTCGGACTTTCGCTTTTAACATTTACGAAAAGAGAAAATTGTGTTCTTGCAACTTCACTATTCAGGTCAAGAATTTATTCAAGAGCGTCAGAAAAAGACGCAGATCTTCTCCGTATCAGCATTATTTTTAAGTTTGAGTGTATTCCGACTGTATTGATGCATTTAATTCAATTTATTTAATTCAAATGTCTATCCATTTAATATCCTGATATTGACTGCGTTACACCGAGTCTCCACCCAATAAAAAATAAATAAATAATGAATATTAGAGGAAAATCTTACACAAATCGAACTAGCCCCACAGTAAGCTCAAGAAGGCTTGTGTTATGGGTACTAGACGACGATATATTTAATAGATATAAATACTTAAATACATAGAAAACATCCAAGACTCAGAAACAAATATTCGTGTCCATCACACAAATATTTGCCCTGACCGGGATTCGAACCCAGGACCGTCAGCTTCACAGGCAAATGCACTACCCACTAGGCTAAACCGGTCGTCAAACCTGGAAAAACCTGGTTAATAACCTGGAAGATTTAAACCAACGATTTTAGAGCCTAATTAGAGCATATAAAGTTACATAACATATAGTCCAAAACCCCATAATTTAAGAGATATTAATTATTTCAAACATATCACAAGTTAAGAAATCTCAATTCTAACACACCCTAAAGGCGTGACGTAGCGTAGCCACCTACTACTTTTACACGCAGACGCACTAACTGCATGGTTGTTAGCTAGTTTCATTTAATTAAGTTTGTATATATGTAGGAATGAATGTGTTTACGCAGTGTTAGACGAATGACTGGAAGAGTGAGATCGAAGGAGGGAATAGGATTGACTGAGAGGACGGATTAGCTAGAACTGTTTTTAAGAGAATCGCTTACAATAAATTAATTAAATAAAACTGTGAAACTTGGTTGTGGGTTAAAATAAAAGGGCATCTTATTGGAAGAAGTTGTTTTATTGAAGATGACACTACATATATCTTACAAAAAGGTTTCACTACCGAAAATTTTTCGTCGTATTTACCTTCACTGATAACTGGATGATAGATTTAAATTGATGTCACTAAAATGATACTGCTCGCTCTCTGTTTCTGAACTTGAGATTAATTAAACTCGCTCACTCTCCGAAGTAAAGGTTTTTTCACAAGAAGCGGTCAATTATAATTTAAATCTGTCGTGAAACAGACACTTATTTCAAAAGCATATTATAAGATAAACGATTACATCATGGATAGGGATGTTTGGCAGTGATAGCGTCCCGCACAAGTAATCTAACAGAAATATTTTGTCCTTAATATTAAAAAAATATGTATGTATGTTTATACTGTAGCATTTGAATTTTGTACTATTTTTACTGTTATTTTATATACATTGTATATTATTTTGAAAAAATGACACCTCGCCGAGTTTCTTACGCCGGTTTTTCTCGAGGCAGAGGTTTATTTTATGAACCGGTGGTAGTTTTTTGACATTCATAAGTGCATGTAACATGCCTAAATTGAAGAATAAATGATTTCATTTCATTTCATTTCAATTAATATGATTCAAGTGGAAACTTGTTCTGAAAAGTTGTACTGAAATAATAATTTCATTAAGCCACATAATTAGACCTATGTTGATATAGCATTACTTCCTCGTACTGTCGTCAAAAACACGTGGTTTAAATTTTTCGGGTTATTAACGTCCAGTGTGCATATGAGCATTTTTAATCGATATGGCTCCTTAAGACTTTCACAATCGATCTAAGATAAGCGAGATGGACGATACAGATTGAGGCGATCACCTTTGACTGCACCATAGAATCTATACTTATATATAATATTATGTTATTGTTGTAATTATTAGTAGGCTTCATATGTATTAACTCTGCACCACCTGCTATGAATCGTTCTGATTAGATTTCCGCTACCCTAAGGTTGTCTGGAAGAAATCGCTCTTTAGCGATAAGACCGCCTGTTGTTTGCCTCTTCTCATTGTGTTTTTGTACTGTACTGTATCCTTTGATTGAGGTGTGCAATAAAGAGTATTTGTATTGTATTGTATTGTAATATATATTATAAATGCGAAAGTGTGTCTGTCTGTCTGTCACCTCTTCACGCTCAAACCGCTGAACCGATTCAGATGAAATCTGGTATGAAGATAGTTGGAGCCCCGGGGAAGGACATAGGAAGCGTTTTATAAATAATCCATTAAGCCGTCGTCTACCGGTCCCTGGGATCCCAGAGATCATAACAAATTATGATATTGTTTATTTTTTTCGCCGGGAGACGACGGCTTAATGGATTATTTATAAAACCCATTCTATACCCTTCCCCGGGACTCCAACTATCTTCATACCAGATTTCATCTGAATCCAGGGTTCCCAACTCCAATTTTTTTTTTGGGGTGAAAGTTAGGTCATTGTATATCTATCTCTCTGCTAAATATGCACTACCTGTTAACTTTCTTTTTCTGAATTTCCTGCTACCCAAAGGTTGTCTGGAAGAGATCGCTTTTTAGCGATAAGACCGCCTGTTGTTGGCATTATTGTCAGAGTTAAAATTTGTTTTAACGTTTCCATTTTGTATAGTGCACAATAAAGTATATTATTATGTCTTTCCCGTACACGGGACAATGGTATCCCGGACCTTTGGGAGGCGTGCGTGGAGCCGAAGTACCGAGGCACCGAAGTACCAAACGAGTACCACTTAGCCAACACGTAGAGGCCCTTTCGACACTTTAATAAAATGCAAGGGATACACCGAGCGGATGCTGTTCCTGCCCGTGTCATGGGACGCACACAGAGACAGCACCCGCCAGGGTGTACAAGGAATATTATTATTATTAGGTAAGTGCCTGAAGTACAATGATAGCAATTAAATTCTAAAGCGATGAACGAAGTATACGCGGACAAAGACGCGGGCAAAAGCTAGTATTAAATAAACATTTTGTGGACAATTTTACAGAAATAGGCCTAGTCCCAAACTACGCAAAGCTTGTACTATGGATGCTAAGCGACGATATACATACTTAAATTAGATAAATAGATACTTAAATACATAGAAAACATACAAAACTCAGGAAAAAATATTCGTGCTCATCACACAAATAAATACCCTGACCGGGATTCGAACCCGGGACCTCCAGCGTAGGCAGGGTCACTATCAACAAGGCTAAAGTGATCATCATAAATATCATAATTTTCAATTTCTTATGAATAGTCAATCTATTTAAGTTCTTTGATTCTTGAATGTCGCAGTCAATATCACACTTGACCAATTATACGAAAATAACGACTGTTTAAAAATCTTTCGGCTTAAGCACCTCGTTAATGCGGCCGTTAACGGCTCAGCGCAGGTTAGATAACGGCTAAGACTCGGCCGTAAGTCTGCCTTACTTGCGACAAGGGTTTAGTTTTATGTCCATAAATTACTGCGATATAACGAAAGATAATTGTGAACGGTGTTCAATAGGTTATCTACTTTTTAAATTATTTTCTCTTTCTAATTTCATAATCTAAATAACGCATTAGTTGTAATTTTGATGATATCGGAAACTTAAATTGTACTCTTGATTATTGTTATACTGACTGTGTATCTTAACTTAATGATGTTGCACGCCTGTTATTGAGATACAGGTAGGACTTGCGTCATCTAACTTTATGTTCTTATTAATGTATTAGCTTGGTATCTTGTTGGTGTGTCAAATATAATAAATAAATTAATTAATTATTTTTTCACACCGTTGACCACAGTGTTGTGGTCACCGTAGCTTATGGTCGTTTGCCGCTCTAAGCGTTTAAATATGCCTATTTTGTTTCATAAAACTGACTTTACCACGACATAATTCAAACGATTTTACCATAGGTACTTCTCCAAAAGCTTCGAATTTATTATTTTTGTTTTAATCAATAATATATGTACAGTCGCCATCAAATATATCTGTACTCTTCAGGGTGCTCAAAAATATCTGAACATGCACTTTAACGCCTTGACAATAAAGTCGTGTTCAGATATTTGTGAGCACCTCGTTCGCTCCGATATATCTGATGGCGGCTGTACATATAGGTAGTTTCCAAATAGGATAACAAATTAGAGACATTAAAACTAGTGTCATTGTCTATGGCAATAATAGGCTAGATGACAAAAAAACAACATATGAACCACTTTTTAGAGACGATCAAATGTTTGTATGGGACCAACTACAATTAAAGCAAGACAAAAGATTAAAATGAGAGGCAAAGTACAGCGTAGCTTTTTAATAGAAAATACTTAAGGAAATTTCAATGAAAAAGAAAATTATACTTTGGTATTTGTTGGTAAAGTATGAACAGATGACGGACGGACACACTTTTTTTTTAATCTGACTGTGGCTTTATAGGCCGGGCCCAATAAAGCGATAGGAGTGAGTGGTTGGAGGGTGGCCTGGGGAAAATCCAGGGGAAAACCTCTTACACGACCACGCGTGTGGTTTAAAACACTGGAATACTCTAAGACATTGCTAAGAGATTGGTTGAAAGAATTCAACCAAATCTGAGGTGTAAGTGGAATCGAGCTACTGGGAGTTTTGTCGCTGTTTCACTAAATCTAGCGTAGCTGAGAAGAGTCCAGCAAGAATCTCAGCTAATCCCGACCTGGGTCGGACTGACTCTACCCGATATGCCGCGGTACCGGGACGAATATGGACTATATGTGTCTGTGTTAAGACAGACGTGTGAGTGACAACAATATAGGGTTCCGTTTGGATCCTACGGGTACGGAACCCTAAAAAGAGAAATGCAACGATCGATCGGTCATGGGCTACCCGCATCCAGCATACACTTTTTTTTTTATACAACGCCGGTGGCAAACAAGCTTACGGTTCACTGGTAAGCGGCCACCGCAGCCTATAGGCGCCCCCAACTCCAAATTAGTCACGTACGCGTTGCCGACCCTTTATAAAATTTGAGGATGCACTACACGTACACAGTTTTATGCAATACACATTTTATGTTCTATTCTATTTTAACATTAACGACCGGTTTAGCCTAGTGGGTAGTGCACCTGCCTGTGAAGTGTGTGAAATATTTGTGTGATGAGCATGAATATTTTGTTTCTGAGTCTTGGATGTTTTCTATCATCATCATCATCATTTCAGCTGAACATAGGCCTCCCCCAAGGCTCGCCATTTAGACCGGTCCTGTGCCATGTGTGTGATGTTTTCTATGTATTTAAGTATTTATATCTATTAAATATATTGTCGACTAGTACCCATAACACAAGCCTTCTTGAGCTTACTGTGGGGCTAGTTCGATTTGTGTAAGATTGTCCTCTAATATTGATTTATTTAATTTTATTAACTCGTCCAAAACCATGTCCACAGCAACCTTTCGTACCCCCAAGGCGGCCCAAAGGTTAATACAGCGCTTAATTCAAATTTTAAGTTATACACTCACTTAAACGTATGTTTGCGATTTTGGATCTTAAGCCTTTGAATGAAGTCTCAAAACGTGTGCATTATAATCGGTGCCCTACGGCGATGTAATGGAGTATATATTTCAGTTGAAAAGTGATAATTATTTGCGTATGTAAGGCTTTTGAAGTGGGTCGCTGTTTTAATTAATTACGTTGGATAATCCAGCGACTGTTACTGAAGCTTTATTCGTAGATTGAAACTTAAGGATTGTATGGAGAGACTGCATAACCAGAAAATAAAGGTAAATCAAAATCAAAATCAAAATCAAAACATTTATTCTGCAAATAGGCCTCAAGGGCACTTTTACAAGTCAAAACCTAACTAGGTACATCAAATAAAAATAATACAATAATCAAAGTATCATTAATTAAATGTAGTGTTACATGTCAAAAATAAGACTAAGAAACTAATAACAATCGAGATTTGTTAGAGATGTATAAGGTCTCTAAGCGTCAAGATAAAAGGTAATATAGTAGGTACACTAATCATAATAAAATATTTTGAGCTATATCTATAACACGTCAACATGAAAATAATAAAATATAATAAATAAATATCCTTAGAGATGTATAAGGTCTCTGAGCGACAGTCTAAAAAATAAAATCAAATGAGAACAGTGAAGTCTCTCATCATGTCAATTCCACTGAACACTAGTACGAAGTTACTAGTCTTTGCAAACATGAACAGTTTAAAAGTAGCGTTTTAAAACGGTATGACGTCATACCGTTTCGTTTCGCTTAGGTTTCGATACCGCGAAAGATTTTTTTCGGTAGCGGAATATAACGGTACCGTTATTTTAACAATACCTGTAACGTTTTCATTAAGGTATCGTTTAGGCTTTACGAGGGTGCCGCCGACGGCGCCAACCAATCAGCGCTAGTTATTGGGTGTATGCCTAAAATACAAATTTTTAGAATGAAGGAAAAATTCAAACATTTACGCACCGAGCAGGATTCGAACCTGCGACCTCCCGGCACTCGCGGCCAGTCGCTCTAGCCAACTGAGCTATAGGTGTAATCGCTACCCAGTTCCAAATTCATCAACCGTTCCTTCGTATTAAGCAGTACCGCTGCTAACGTAAACTATTTTTATACAAATGCCTTAAGGGAGGCGAAAAATAAAATACTAATTTTTTTCGGTACCGAAATAATACCGGTTGGCTATCGTTATAATAAAGGTTTGAGTACACCTATCAAAAATGGCGATATCGTTATTTAATACCGGTAGCGTATCTTTATATTTCAACCGGTATAGTTCCACCTTTATAACGAAGCGGTATCGATATCCAATACCGCTACCATACCGTTTATACCGTACCAAAAACGGTCCCTGTTTGTTGTATAATGTACTACATGGATATTGTATATTTACACAATTACAGAGACTATGAAGGCGGGGACATCCACCGCGCGATCGCGACAACACTGACACATATAGTCCATATTCGTCCCGGTACCGCCGCACACCGGGTAGAGTCACTTTGACCCAGGTCGGGCCTAGCTGAGTTTCTTGCTGGACTCTTCTCAGCTAGGCTAGGTCTCACTCACACCTCAGATTCGGTTGAAACCGCTCAACCAATCTCACTGGAGCGCAAACACTTAGAGTATTCCAGTGTTCCAAACAACACGCGTGGTCGTGCCGGAGGTTTTCCCCTGGATTTTCCCCAGGCTACTCTCCAACCGCGCACCCCTATCGCTTTATTGGGCCCGGCCTATAAAGCCACAGTCAGGTTCAAAAAAAAGACTGAAAAACGCTCGTCTGATCAGCAATTGTTTTGTAAAAGTAACTTTCATGAATTTTAAATGAAAGATTTACTTTGTTTACAAGCTGCCCATCACTAGTTGATACTTTTTTTTACAGTTTGTATGCATGCATAGGTACCCATGGTACAAGCTTTAATTAATTTGGGATTATGTTGATTTGTGTATGATTGTCCACAAATATTTATTTATTTAATGGTTTTTGATTGAGGAGTGCTTAAACCCTCGTCTACCGGTCCCTGGGATCATATCAAAGGAATATTATTGTTAATTTTATTCACCGGGAGACGAGAGCTTAAATACTTTTTAGAGTGTACCTAATTGTAATGTTATTTTCCGTATAAAATGGTTTTCCTTTGGCGTTATCGTGGTACGTACAGATCCCTAAAAACTTGCAACTGCTTCAAATAAAAAAAATCCCCGGCAGCTAAACTTCGACAGTGAAATAAGTCCGAGTTTTTTCGACGCCGGCAAACTCGGTTAGCTTGAGTCTTGCAATTAAACAGATTTTTCCAATTAGGACTTTAGGACTAGAAAGTGTTGGTACAGAGCTTCTAGATTTAATGGAAGACTAAATATTATTATGTTTTTTTTTTTAACCTGACGGTGGCTTTATAGGCCGGGCCCAATAAAGCGATAGGAGTGCGCGGTTGGAGAGTAGCCTGGGGAAAATCCAGGGGAAAACCTCCGACACGACCACGCGTGTGGTTTGGAACACTGGAATACTCTGAGTTTGCGCTCCAGTGGGATTGGTTGAGCGGTTTCAACCGAATCTGAGGTGTGAGTGGAATCGAGCTACTGGGAGTTTTGTCGCTGTTTCACTAATTCTAGCCTAGCTGAGAAGAGTCCAGCAAGAAACTCAGATAATCCTGACCTGGGTCGGACTGACTCTATATTATTATGATGCAAATCCGATGAAAGTACGGTATATCTAAAAATGCTGAAGAAATATTTTACAAAATAGTAACTTAAAGGCGAATGAAATGAAGCTCGTCATAATGCATTGTGGGCTCGCTGCTCATCGCGCAAGCGCATAAAAGCGACATAAAAGCATGTTTTTGGTATAAACGTACATATCAATATGTCAAAAAGCCGCCCAAGTACAAGTCAGACTCGCACACGAAGGAATCCCTACCATTATCTATAAAAACGGCAAAAAAATCATTTGTTGTATGTGACCCCCTTAAATATTTATTTTATTCTGTTTTTTAAATATTTGTTGTTATAGCGGCAACAGAAATACATCATCTGTGAAAATTTTAACTGCCTATAACTATCACAGTTTATGAGATACAGCCTGGTGACAGACGGACGGACGGACGGACAGTCCTAGTAATTGGATCCCGTTTTACCCTTTGGGTATGGAACTTGGTAAAGTCAATAGCAAACGATGAAGTTCTAGATTAATATATTTTGATTCTTTTCCCGAAATCGCTTATTTAGAAGGGAGGAAATATTTTTAATTATTTCTATACTTTTAATATTTACTGTTTTAATAACATATAAGTATATCGACAATGAATTAGTTAATGACATACTTGCCGAAGTTTCTCATTTTTTGTAAATCGGTCGCTTATTATGCTTAACTTAGCTTGGGTGCGGTGACGCCTAACATTTAGCTGTCATCCCTTCATATTATATAACCTTAAAACGTCAAAATACGTGACTCCTTGTCGTTGTTGTAGTTGCGGGCGTCTATAGGCTGCGGTGGCCGCTTACCATCAAGTGGACCGTAAGCTTGTTTGCCACCGGCGTTGTATTAAAAAACGTCAAAAAACCGTTACATTACCGACGACCGGTTTAGCCTAGTGGATAGTGCACCTGCCTGTGAAGCTGACGGTCCTGGGTTCGAATCACGGTCAGGGCAAATATTTGTGTGATGAGCATGAATATATTATATTTCTGAGTCTTGGATGTTTTCTATGAATTTAAGTATTTATATTTATTAAATATATCGTCGTCTAGTACCCATAACACAAGCCTTCTTGAGCTTACTGTGGGGCTAGATCGATTTGTATAAGATTGTCCTCTAATATTTATTTATTTATTTATTTTATTTATAACCTTAAAATGTCATACAACCATTATATAACATTAAAACGTCAAACATTACATAATTTGTACTGGGATGACAGCTGTCAGCCTATTACCGTACGCATTTACACAAGCTATGTTGAAAGTATGCATATTAGTGTCACAGTCATAGAGCCTCAAAATTCACCATTTTACCGGACTCGAGCCCAGAGGGGCTACCGCGAACCGAAAACGAACGAAGTTCGAATATCTCCCTCTCTGTCGCACAAATTAGCAAGTGCGACAGGGAGAGATATTCGAACTTCGTTCGTTTTCAGTTCGCGGTAGCCCCTCAGCCTTATATTCGTTTTCATCGTTTCCCATAAGCCACGTCCCGATATTTTTCGGCCCGCACTACACAAACACGTGGTCGGTTTGCGGACATATTGGAATGTCCAACGAGCGCGGGAGCCGGCCGCATTCCTGGGGCCAGGGATCGGATACCGGTATTTTCTCCATAGAAAAATACCGGTATTATTAAGGTTGCCGGTTCATTATTTCGTTTTTAATGGGACAATCTAATAATACGACGTTGTTACCTAAATACATGATTCAGCCCTACGTAAAGAGCAAAAAATAATCCAAAATATTGGGCTAATTCAGGGTTTTTTTTTAAAATACCGGTATCGGTCCCTGCCTGGGGCTCAATTTATCTTATACACACTTCGACAATCCAATCCCATATCGTTGTTTCGCCAGCTCGTTCTGATAAGATAGCTGTGCGCGTGCGAAAGCGAGAGCAATATATGTGACGAGAGTCCCGTAGCGGCGTCCCGACGCCGCTTAAATACGGAAATTTCCATAGTTATTCAGAAAAGGAACAACTATAGTTACAGATTTTCTTTGTGTGTCTCTTAGGAAGACTAAAAACATGTAAAAAAGGGGTCTTAAAAATCAGTCAAGTTAGTTATCCAGACAACGTGGATGCGATACATCATCATCATCATCATCAGCCGTTACCTCAATGAGGACATAATGTCCAATTCTTGCTGACCAGACTCCTCCATAGACTGCTATCATCCACCTTATGGATGGCCTCGTACAGATTACAGGACACCAGTGATTTGGATGTACCGTCTAGCGGGTAGCCTGCCCCGGGACCTCTTGCCCTCAACTTTTCCCGTCATAATATTTATCTACTGGCTATCCGAAGAACGTCGTGAGAGATATTCGAAATATATTATATGAGGATGCGGTCCTGACATACCGTCGATAGTCGACAACTTAACGTAGCTGGATGGACTGGGATTAGAGATTGTCTCTCAAAATATTGAATATGCGAAGAGTTTGTATAATTATAATTTTTGTTGTAAGAAGATCAATGACAATTTAAATCTGGCATAAAAGAAAAAAATGTTAAAATATGACGTTGAATAAAATGACGATACAAACTGCGATACAATACGTCTGTCATTCATGTAAACATTGTAAAAAAATCGTTTATTTCGTGTTTTGTTAATTTTCTTGGGCTTATGGATATAATGTTGCCGACTCAAACCGTATATTTTCTCATACTGAAGAACGTACTACAGGTTAGTGTTCAGTTTTTATACATTTTTATACTGTGTTATGTCAACTCAAACCAGGAGCCACGTCGCGTGACGTCACGCGGCCAAAGTCACGTGGTCAGCGCACAGTAGTTATTTATAATCCATTTTTTAGTCCGTTTTCTAGAAAAGTATGAAAAAATAAGAGTTTTATGCAACTCTCCAGTATGAGACGAATCTAATGACATATCATTTATTAAAATCGGACCATAACTGTAGATCTGATGGGGTGTACAAAAATCGGCCTCGCGTAATATATATATAGATTGTGATTGAAGGTTTTGGATAAATTTCAATATGACGGGGCCATTGGGGCTGAAAATATAATGTCACTTGCGCGGTCTACAGCTCACGGAGCCGCTAGTTTAATCACCTAGTGTACACGCCAGCTCCCGGGCCACCGTCCGATATTAGATGCGGATGAAAAACTGCAGCCGGCCCTAGCTGCTCTCCACAAGATACGAGTAACATACGCCAAGATGTGGCGTACTCGCACATCTTAATACACATCGTTGCAGATCCAACAGATTAATTTAAGTTTGTCAAATCGGCTAGCGAAAATTTCAGGTTTCAGGGCATTTTATTCTCCAAACAAGGTATTTAACATCTTCACTTATATGAGAATTAGAATAGAATAGAATAGAAGATAATTTATTTCAGTATAAAAACACAGTAATACAATATATAAGAAAGAAAACAATGGAAAAACTTATTATCTAAATTGTAAACTGACCATTACATTACATTACATTTTTATATACGTACATATAAGTATACAATAAATTTGAGCCCCACAAGATTAATTCCAAATTAGAGCTTATTAAACATACCTATCTAAAAACGCTTTAATCCAAAATAGCTAAATGATAACTTTGATGAAATTGGGTATGAATGTTCACTGAAGGCCTAGTTCTCATCTCCCAGAAGTTCCTAGGCCAGGACCTTCTAGAGCCGTCGCTATATGGAAAAATGTACTCCACCCCTAAGATACTCGCATTTTATGATTTTGCGACATCTACGTATCCTATGAAAGGGCATCTGCGTATCCTATTAAAGAGCATCTACGTATCCTGTTAAAGGGTATCTACGTATCCTATTAAAGGGCATCTACGTATCCTATTAAAGGGCATCTACGTATCCTATTAAAGGGCATCTACGTATCCTATTAAAGGGCATCTACGTATCCTATTAAAGGGCATCTACTTATCCTATTAAAGAGCATCTACGTATCCTATTAAAGGGCATCTACGTATCTTATTATCCAATATTGCCCTTGACCACAGTCATTTCAAGGGCAATATTGAAGCCTAATAATTCTGAACTAACATGCAGTATACATAACTGTGACGAGAAAACATATCTTGAGTGAGATTTTGCGTTAATGTCCTTACAGAGGCGAATATTTGAACTTGGAGGTTGTAAGATTTCAAATCTACTTAGATTTATACCACAGGCTATGAACAATGTTAATAACGTTTTACCCAACTTCGGCTAAACCAAAAAGAAGAGTAACCACCTCCTAGTCAAGATGCTTGATGGATTCCAGCAATTGAAATGTTGTAAGATTTTACCTAATTCTGACTACCTACGTGTTGGCGCATATTGAGTTTAAGAATATTCAACATGGCGGGCGTGTGAGGACGTCAATTCTGAAATCATAACTTTACTTCTACCGCTTAAATTATCGGGCGGATTTCAATGAACTTGACAACAGTAGATAGCCCAGAAACATGGCAGTACTATATCACTGCATAGTATAAAACAAAGTCGCTTTCTCTGTCCCTATGTACCTATATCCCTATATCCCTATGTATGCTTAAATCTTTACAACTACGCAACGGATTTTGATACGGTTTTTTTAATAGATAGAGTGACTCAAGGGGAAGGTTTATATGTATAATACATGCATCAGTATTGCACACGTGCGAAGCCGGGGCGGGTCGCTAGTACACTATAAATTACTTATAATTGATGCGGAACGCGTATGAAAATACTAAAATTCCAACATGACAAGAAAATTAACAATTCCCCTCTCAATACTTTTCCTGTTAAAAGATAGCCTAAATGTTATAATGACTCATAATAGCTCAACTAATTACCGGTTTCTTATCTCCCGAAACACGGTCCGGAAGTCGACGCGTGAATCAAACTTTTAATTAAAGCGTCATTCGGGAGGGTTGAAAAGGGTTGATATAGTGCTTCATTTGCCCGTAACTTAATAAGAACTGAATTGGGGCGTTCACGGGTTACGCTACATTAAGGGTAACAAGATTTAGTTAGTGTAGGTATGAAAAATGAACGGGTTAATGTAAGAGAGACATATGCAGACAGACTAAAGAAATACTGCTAGAACGAAATCACAAGCTCACGACTGCACTACTGAGAACACAGAAACTAACTACGTAAAGTAGTGGGAATAATAACAAGACATAATACACTAAACAAACATCTTTAGAACCTAGGCATTACAGACAACCCCATGTTTAAATAACTTGTGCGCGCTGGGGCCCCATGGACCAAAAGTTTCGACACCAAAAGGTACAAAACTGTACTCTCTGCCGAGGCCCCATTTAATACGCTCTAATATTTCGGCATTTTACCCCCCCACACCCACTTTTACACAAAGTTGAAACTTAATCTTTTATCCATTGTGCAAGATTGCACAACTTTTTGTACCTTTTACTATTTTAGTCTTTGGTTTTTATATATTTTTAATGTCTGGTTGATTGGTGTCATTATATCTTTTGTCTACGGAAAAACCAGTGCCCTTTTAATTTAATATTTAATATAGTGATCCGGTTCTATATTAAATATTAAATTAAAAGGCACTGGTTTTCAGTAGAGACAAAAGATATAATGACACCAATCAATCAGACATTAAAAAATATATAAAAACCAAAGACTAAAATAGTAAAAGGTACAAAAAGTTGTGCAATCTTGCACATTCTCCCCTTTTTTAAGTAACAAGAAGCTTTGCCAGCTTCTTAAGCGGCCTGCGAAGAGTGCCAGCAGCGGTAGCTACATCTGCCACTCGAACTATGCCATCACGCCCTGGGTACAGCCGAGTGATGCGTCCTTTAGGCCACGAACCGCGTGGTAGATTTGGGTCGCAGACTATGACGACGTCGCCTTCAGCGATAGCTGGGGGTGTACCGCCTCCTGCTCTTGGTGATAAGGAGGGAAGATATTCCTGCACCCAGCGCATCCAAAACTGATCCGCCAGCCTGAGCGCTCTTCGCCACCTACTCCTGCTGATCAGGTCCGAATCGTCAAGGGTGCCCGGAAGAGGGCGACCGGAAGAGGACCCCAGAAGAAAATGCGCCGGCGTCAACGCTTCCTCGGTATCAGTTTCCAGCGAAACGTGTGTTAGTGGTCGCGTGTTCACAACAGCCTCTGCTTCCGCTAAGAGGGTAGACAACACCTCGTCTGAGGGAGCCCGTTCTCGCAGGGTGACCTTCAGTGCATTCTTGACGCTACGTACGAGTCGCTCCCATGCTCCACCCATAAAAGGCGCCGCAGGGGGAATAAAGCGCCAATTTACGGTTTCGTTGGCCGCGTAATCCTCGATCGAATCACCGTAGAAGGCTTGTAATTCCCTGCTGGCTCCAACAAAAGCAGTTCCATTGTCGGACCAGATTTCAGTTGGAGTCCCGCGACGAGCAATAAAACGGCGAAGGCTCATTATCGCTGCGTCGGTTGATAAGCTGTGGACTACTTCGATGTGTATGGCGCGAACAACTAGACAGGTGTAGAGTGCCACGTAGCGCTTCTCTTGTCGTCGACCAACAGTGACATTGATTGGGCCCAGGTAATCAAGGCCGACAAAAGAAAACGGCCTCTGATGGTGAGCTAAACGAGCTTCTGGCAGGTTACCCATTGGCGGTTGAAAGGTTCTGGAACGTCGAAGTTTGCACAGTTGGCAGTTGTGGGCCACAGATCGAACAGCATTTCTAAGGCCGATAATCCAGTATCTTTGGTGCAGCTCATTCAAAACTAGTGCGCTGTTAGCATGCGCAGCCTTCTGGTGGTATTTGGCTATCAGGAGGCGAACTGCTGGATGTTTTCCGTCCAATATCAGCGGGCGCTTGACCTCCTCAGCGACGTCCGTTGCTGCGACTATGCGACTGGACATACGAAGCTGGTCGCTGTCATCAATGAAGGGAGACAACTTATAAAGGCGGCTGCTTCGCGGTAATGGCTCTTGATTCTTGATACGTAGATAGTCCTCTTTAAAGGAGTCGAGCTGACTCTGACGTAGGATGTGGGTCTCAGCTACCCGTATATCACTCGCCGTCATTCTTGCCGAAGTATTGGAAGTATTGGAGGTACTAGGAGAGGATGTGCAAGCAGGTTGGAAGATACACAAGCTTCCTTCAAGACGGGGTTGATTAAAATTTGGATCCCGTCGTCGCTGACTACGCATACGCAACAATGAAATGAATTTATGCGCTTTTGCTGTTGCTCGCACCATTCTCAACCATGAGCTAAATCGATTTGGGTTTGCAGAGACTGGTGCGGGCAGATCGGTTTCGGTGATGAGATGAATAAGAGTAGCATGTTTATACTCTTCACGGCCTAGTCCACTGATGTCGATCTCAGGCTCAGTGGGCCAGTCCGATGAAAGAAGGAAATCGGGGCCTGAAATCCAGCGAGATTCTAGAGTCAGCACAGAGCGCTTTAAATGAGTGGCATCGTCGGCTACGTTTAAGTTACTTGGGATCCAACGCCACTCACTAGCATTTGTGTGCTCCAGTATCTCACCAACTCGATGAGACACAAAGGGCTTGAGAGTACGAGCATCACTGCGAAGCCAACCCAGAACAGTCATTGAGTCGCACCAGAAAACGCGTTTCAAGGGTTTTAATCGGTGGGCTTCGCATATAGACTTCGCAAGACGTGCAGCCAACAGAGCGCCTTGAAGCTCTAAACGAGGAATCGAAACAGGTTTAAGCGGTGATACTCTAACTTTGCTGCAAATGAGAGAGAGCCTGACGTCACCATTCTCGTAAAGAAAACGCCAGTAACCGACCGACGCGAAAGCAGACTCGCTCGCATCCGAAAACAAATGAAGTTCGCAACCTATTACTCTAAAGTCGCTTAAGTTATAACGCCGTGGTATGCGCAAGGTAGAGATTGAAATCAAGTCCTGATACCACAACCTCCACGCTGCGCAGTCACTTAGTGGGAGCTCTTGGTCCCAGTCCACACCCTTGCGCCAAGCATCTTGAAACATAATGCGACCACGAACAACGATTGGCGCAAGGATCCCAAGTGGATCATAAATGCGCATCACGTGCACCAACACCTCACGTTTTGTAAGCTTCTCGGCCAAAACTGCCTCTTTTTTTACACCCGTATTAAAGCCGATCAGATCGTGGGCGGGTTGCCAGATGAGACCTAGTGTACGGACGGGCGTGGCTAGGTGACCTAAATCTACGTCAACATCATTCGAAGCTGGTACTTCAAGTAACGAAGCCTTTGGCAGCAATGAGAGTGCTAAAGGATTGTTCGAAATCCAGCCACGCATTTCAAAACCAGCATGAGAATGGACGGTATAAATATCAGACGCCAACTTGGCGGCTTCGGTGACACTGTCTAAACTAGTTATGCAGTCGTCCATGTAATGATCTGCAATAATTACTCGCGCTGCGTCCGGGTAAGTCTCCTGCCATTCCAAAGCATTTTTATTTTTTATGTGTATGGCAGTAAACGGGCTAGAGGCAGCGCCGAAAATCATGGACGACATGCGGAATGTTCTGATAGGTTCGTTTGGGGTGTCGCGCCATAAGAACCTTTGCGCGTCTCTGTCCTTTGCAACAATTTTTATTTGCGGAAACATTTCGCGAATATCAGCATTCAAAGCGACTTTTCCCTCTCGGAACCGCATCAGAATACCCAACAAAGGCTGCAGAAGATCGGGGCCTGTCAATAATAAAGAGTTTAAGGACACGCCGTGAGATGTCGCTGCTGCGTCGTGCACTGTGCGTAATTTATTAGGCTTGTTTGGATTCGTTACTCCAAAATGAGGCAGGTACCAAAGGGGATACCTCGAATCGGAACGTGATGAGCATGGTTCGGCGTATCCCTTTGACAGCATGTCATGTATATTACGACGATAGCGTTCCGCATAGCAAGGGTCTTTCAGCATTTTTTTTTCTAAGCTTATAAATCTAGATAAAGCCAACTTATAGCTATCGGGAATGTTCAACTTATCAGCTTTCCACAACAAGCCTACCTCGAAGCGGCCCCCCTCCAGACGACGTGCCGTGCGTTCGACAACCTGCATGGCGCGCTCGTCGTCGGCACTGCGGGCTTCTTTCTTCGATATTCCAATTGAATCGATCTTAAATTGCTCTCTAATAAGGCTTTCTAAGATAAACCTGTCATTTTCTACATTAGGTTCATTTACTGTGGTGTGGTTGACAACGTCAACTCGTCTAGTTTTACTGCAACCGAAACCAAACAAAACCCATCCCAAAGCAGTCAAGATAGCCACGGGTTGTGTCTTGGTTCCTTTGCGCGTAGTTTTAGGAAGAGATAAATGCCAGTTGTCAATTCCTATAATTACCATAGGCTTAACGTCCTCATAACAAAATTCGTGAGCTATATCTGCTAGGTATGAATACTTGCGCACGCTGTCATGATGCGCAGACTGTCGCGCAGCACCTAAACCGCTGATAGATCTAGCCTTTTTGACACAGTGAGTTTCAGCTGAGTGTCGACCCTGTATAAAGAAATCGACGTATTGCACGTTAACATCCTTGCCTAGACCACCTACACAATCTAAATGAATTTGTTTTTTGGGTCCCGTGGCGCCTATTTGAGCTGAAATCTCGGAGTCTATAAATGTCCCTGTCGCGCCATCATCAAGCAAAGCATAAGTGTCAACGCTACCAGCAGGTCCTGATACGGTCACGGCAGCTATTTTCAGTAGAGGACGAGCAGAAGGCTCTTTAAGTGAGGATGAAGTTGCGTGCGTCAATACTTCATGTTCCGAGTCGTCAGACGGCGGCTGCTCCGCTGCGGGTGGCGCGGGTGCGCTGCTGGCCGCGGGCGCGGTCTCGCCGGACGTCGAAGGCGCGGGCTCGTCATCGTTGTCGTCGTCTTCTACGTCGATGTGCGCGGTGACAGCTCGCTCAAATTGTGACCCGTGCAACAAGACATGATGACGCATGCCACAACCTTCTACGCTACATACTTTTTTCATGCAAGATGTCTTATTCTTATGAAAACCTATTTTCAGGCATCTGTGGCAGACCTTATTCTTTTTGATAAATTGCCACCTATCATTCACTGTCATTTTGACAAATTTGTTACAGCCAAATAATTCGTGATTTTGTTTACATAATGAACAAATATTATCCGAATTATTGCGCGTATTTATTGGAGTTGGAATGTTATTCACATGATCATTTTCAGAAACAATGTTTACTCTCTCTTTATATCCGCTCGGCCGTGTTGCAGTGGATGCCGTATAATCAATCGCGCCTCCAAACCTACACTGCAAATCGACCTCGCGAGAAAGAAAATCAGCGAACATTTCTATTTTAGAAGCAAAACCATCGCATGAATGTGCATAATCCAACCATCGTGGACGTAGCAGCGGAGGCAGCTTGCTCCACAATGCTTGAAAAAGCTCGGGTGAACGTAAGTGGTCCGGTTGATTTAACAAGCGGATCACTTCCACACAGTTGCGTACCCGGCTTGCAAAGATTACTAGGTCCCTGCCATCGTAACTGACCTTAGGTAGCGCGCGCACTGCCGCCACCTCGTGCATGACGATGAGCTCGGGGCGGCCGAAGCGTTGACGCCGGCGCATTTTCTTCTGGGATCCTCTTCCGGTCGCCCTCTTCCGGGCATCCTTGACGATTCGGACCTGATCAGCAGGAGTAGGTGGCGAAGAGCGCTCAGGCTGGCGGATCAGTTTTGGATGCGCTGGGTGCAGGAATATCTTCCCTCCTTATCGCCAAGAGCAGGAGGCGGTACACCCCCAGCTATCGCTGAAGGCGACGTCGTCATAGTCTGCGACCCAAATCTACCACGCGGTTCGTGGCCTAAAGGACGCATCACTCGGCTGTACCCAGGGCGTGATGGCATAGTTCGAGTGGCAGATGTAGTTACCGCTGCTGGCACTCTTCGCAGGCCGCTTAAGAAGCTGGCAAAGCTTCTTGTTGCTTAAAAAAAGGGGAGAATGTGCAAGATTGCACAACTTTTTGTACCTTTTACTATTTTAGTCTTTGGTTTTTATATATTTTTAATGTCTGGTTGATTGGTGTCATTATATCTTTTGTCTACGGAAAAACCAGTGCCCTTTTAATTTAATATTTAATATAGCTATTAAATTAAAAGGCACTGGTTTTCAGTAGAGACAAAAGATATAATGACACCAATCAACCAGACATTAAAAAAATATAAAAACCAAAGACTAAAATAGTAAAAAGCTACAAAAAGTTGTGCAATCTTGCACATTCTCCCCTTTTTTAAGCAACAAGAAGCTTTGCCAGCTTCTTAAGCGGCCTGCGAAGAGTGCCAGCAGCGGTAGCTACATCTGCCACTCGAACTATGCCATCACGCCCTGGGTACAGCCGAGTGATGCGTCCTTTAGGCCACGAACCGCGTGGTAGATTTGGGTCGCAGACTATGACGACGTCGCCTTCAGCGATAGCTGGGGGTGTACCGCCTCCTGCTCTTGGCGATAAGGAGGGAAGATATTCCTGTACCCAGCGCATCCAAAACTGATCCGCCAGCCTGAGCGCTCTTCGCCACCTACTCCTGCTGACCAGGTCCGAATCGTCAAGGGTGCCCGGAAGAGGGCGACCGGAAGAGGATCCCAGAAGAAAATGCGCCGGCGTCAACGCTTCCTCGGTATCAGGCTCCAGCGAAACGTGTGTTAGTGGTCGCGTGTTCACCACAGCCTCTGCTTCCGCTAAGAGGGTAGACAACACCTCGTCTGAGGGAGCCCGTTCTCGCAGGGTGACCTTCAAAGCATTCTTGACGCTACGTACGAGTCGCTCCCATGCTCCACCCATAAAAGGCGCCGCAGGGGGGATAAAGCGCCAATTTACGGTTTCGTTGGCCGCGTAATCCTCGATCGAATCACCGTAGAGGGCTTGTAATTCCCTGCTGGCTCCAACAAAAGCAGTTCCATTGTCGGACCAGATTTCAGTTGGAGTCCCGCGACGAGCGATAAAACGGCGAAGGCTCATTATCGCTGCGTCGGTTGATAAGCTGTGGACTACTTCGATGTGTATGGCGCGAACAACTAGACAGGTGTAGAGTGCCACGTAGCGCTTCTCTTGTCGTCGACCAACAGTGACATTGATTGGGCCCAGGTAATCAAGGCCAACAAAAGAAAACGGCCTCTGATGGTGAGCTAAACGAGCTTCTGGCAGGTTACCCATCGGCGGTTGAAAGGCTCTGGAACGTCGAAGTTTGCACAGTTGGCAGTTGTGGGCCACAAATCGAACAGCATTTCTAAGGCCGATAATCCAGTATCTTTGGTGCAGCTCATTTAAAACTAGTGCGCTGTTAGCATGCGCAGCCTTCTGGTGGTATCTGGCTATCAGGAGGCGAACTGCTGGATGTTTTCCGTCCAATATCAGCGGGCGCTTGACCTCCTCAGCGACGTCCGTTGCTGCGACTATGCGACTGGACATACGAAGCTGGTCGCTGTCATCAATGAAGGGAGACAACTTAAAAAGGCGGCTGCTTCGCGGTAATGGCTCTTGATTCTTGATACGTAGATAGTCCTCTTTAAAGGAGTCGAGCTGACTCTGACGTAGGATGTGGGTCTCGGCTACCCGTATATCACTCGCCGTTATTCTTGCCGAAGTATTGGGAGTATTGGAAGTATTAGGAGAGGATGTGCAAGCAGGTTGGAAGATGCACAAGCTTCCTTCAAGACGGGGTTGATTAAAATTTGGATCCCGTCGCCGCTGACTACGCATACGCAACAATGAAATGAATTTATGCGCTTTTGCTGTTGCTCGCACCATTCTCAACCATGAGCTAAATCGATTTGGGTTTGCAGAGACTGGTGCGGGCAGATCGGTTTCGGTGATGAGATAAATAAGAGTAGCATGTTTATACTCTTCACGGCCTAGTCCACTGATGTCGATCTCAGGCTCAGTGGGCCAGTCCGAAGAAAGAAGGAAATCGGGGCCTGAAATCCAGCGAGATTCTAGAGTCAGCACAGAGCGCTTTAAACGAGTGGCATCGTCGGCTACGTTTAAGTTACTTGGGATCCAACGCCACTCACTAGCATTTGTGTGCTCCAGTATCTCACCAACTCGATGAGACACAAAGGGCTTGAGAGTACGAGCATCACTGCGAAGCCAACCCAGAACAGTCATTGAGTCGCACCAGAAAACGCGTTTCAAGGGTTTTAATCGGTGGGCTTCGCAAATAGACTTCGCAAGACGTGCAGCCATCAGAGCGCCTTGAAGCTCTAAACGAGGAATCGAAACAGGTTTAAGCGGCGATACTCTAACTTTGCTACAAATGAGAGAGAGCCTGACGTCACCATTCTCGTAAAGAAAACGCCAGTAACCGACCGACGCGAAAGCAGACTCGCTCGCATCCGAAAATAAATGAAGTTCGCAACCTACTACTTTAAAGTCGCTTAAGTTATAGCGCCGTGGTATGCGCAAGGTGGAGATTGAAATCAAGTCCTGATACCACAACCTCCACGCTGCGCAGTCACTTAGTGGGAGCTCTTGGTCCCAGTCCACACCCTTGCGCCAAGCATCTTGAAACATAATGCGACCACGAACAACGATTGGCGCAAGGATCCCAAGTGGATCATAAATGCGCATCACGTGCACCAGCACCTCACGTTTTGTAAGCTTCTCTGCCAAAACTGCCTCTTTTTTTACACCCGTATTAAAGCCGATCAGATCGTGGGCGGGTTGCCAGATGAGACCCAGTGTACGGACGGCCGTGGCTAGGTGACCTAAATCTACATCAACATCATTCGAAGCTGGTACTTCAAGTAACGAAGCCTTTGGCAGCAATGAGAGTGCTAAAGGATTGTTCGAAATCCAGCCACGCATTTCAAAACCTGCATGAGAATGGACGGTATAAATATCAGACGCCAACTTGGCGGCTTCGGTGACACTGTCTAAACTAGTTATGCAGTCGTCCATGTAATGGTCTGCAATAATTACTCGCGCTGCGTCCGGGTAAGTCTCCTGCCATTCCAAAGCATTTTTATTTTTTATATGTATGGCAGTAAACGGGCTAGAGGCAGCGCCGAAAATCATGGACGACATGCGGAATGTTCTGATAGGTTCGTTTGGGGTGTCGCGCCATAAGAACCTTTGCGCGTCTCTGTCCTTTGCAACAATTTTTATTTGCGGAAACATTTCGCGAATATCAGCATTCAAAGCGACTTTTCCCTCTCGGAACCGCATCAGAATACCCAACAAAGGCTGCAGAAGATCGGGGCCTGTCAATAATAAAGAGTTTAAGGACACGCCGTGAGATGTCGCTGCTGCGTCGTGCACTGTGCGTAATTTATTAGGCTTGTTTGGATTCGTTACTCCAAAATGAGGCAGGTACCAAAGGGGATACCTCGAATCGGAACGTGATGAGCATGGTTCGGCGTATCCCTTTGACAGCATGTCATGTATATTACGACGATAGCGTTCCGCATAGCAAGGGTCTTTCAGCATTTTTTTTTCTAAGCTTATAAATCTAGATAAAGCCAACTTATAGCTATCGGGAATGTTCAACTCATCAGCTTTCCACAACAAGCCTACCTCGAAGCGGCCCCCCACCAGACGACGTGCCGTGCGTTCGACAACCTGCATGGCGCGCTCGTCGTCGGCACTGCGGGCTTCTTTCTTCGATATTCCAATTGAATCGATCTTAAATTGCTCTCTAATAAGGCTTTCTAAGATTAACCTGTCATTTTCTACATTAGGTTCATTTACTGTGGTGTGGTTGACAACGTCAACTCGTCTAGTTTTACTGCAACCGAAACCAAACAAAACCCATCCCAAAGTAGTCAAGATAGCCACGGGTTGTGTCTTGGTTCCTTTGCGCGTAGTTTTAGGAAGAGATAAATGCCAGTTGTCAATTCCTATAATTACCATAGGCTTAACTTCCTCATAACAAAATTCGTGAGCTATATCTGCTAGGTATGAATACTTGCGCACGCTGTCATGATGCGCAGACTGTCGCGCAGCACCTAAACCGCTGATAGATCTAGCCTTTTTGACACAGTGAGTTTCAGCTGAGTGTCGACCCTGTATAAAGAAATCGACGTATTGCACGTTAACATCCTTGCCTAGACCACCTACACAATCTAAATGAATTTGTTTTTTGGGTCCCGTGGCGCCTATTTGAGCTGAAATCTCGGAGTCTATAAATGTCCCTGTCGCGCCATCATCAAGCAAAGCATAAGTGTCAACGCTACCAGCAGGTCCTGATACGGTCACGGCAGCTATTTTCAGTAGCGGACGAGCAGAAGGCTCTTTAAGTGAGGATGAAGTTGCGTGCGTCAATACTTCATGTTCCGAGTCGTCAGACGGCGGCTGCTCCGCTGCGGGCGGCGCGGGCGCGCTGCTGGCCGCGGGCGCGGTCTCGCCGGACGTCGAAGGCGCGGGCTCGTCATCGTTGTCGTCGTCTTCTACGTCGATGTGCGCGGTGACAGCTCGCTCAAATTGTGACCCGTGCAACAAGGCATGATGACGCATGCCACAACCTTCTACGCTACATACTTTTTTCATGCAAGATGTTTTATTCTTATGAAAACCTATTTTCAGGCATCTGTGGCAGACCTTATTCTTTTTGATAAATTGCCACCTATCATTCACTGTCATTTTGACAAATTTGTTACAGCCAAATAATTCGTGATTTTGTTTACATAATGAACAAATATTATCCGAATTATTGCGCGTATTTATTGGAGTTGGAATGTTATTCACATGATCATTTTCAGAAACAATGTTTACTCTCTCTTTATATCCGCTCGGCCGTGTTGCAGTGGATGCCGTATAATCAATCGCGCCTCCAAACCTACACTGCAAATCGACCTCGCGAGAAAGAAAATCAGCGAACATTTCTATTTTAGAAGCAAAACCATCGCATGAATGTGCATAATCCAACCATCGTGGACGTAGCAGCGGAGGCAGCTTGCTCCACAATGCTTGAAAAAGCTCGGGTGAACGTAAGTGGTCCGGTTGATTTAACAAGCGGATCACTTCCACACAGTTGCGTACCCGGCTTGCAAAGATTACTAGGTCCCTGCCATCGTAACTGACCTTAGGTAGCGCGCGCACTGCCGCCACCTCGTGCATGACGATGAGCTCGGGGCGGCCGAAGCGCGCGTCGAGCGCAGCCACCACCGCGCCGGGCTCGCGGGCCGCCGCCAGCAGCCCCGCCACGGCCTCGCGCGCCGCTCCGCGGAGAGCGCACGACAGCCTCGCTAAATTATCGGTAGCCGGGAAACTTTCGGCCGTATTTTCATATACTCGCTTCAAAGCTAGCCAATCTAAGTATGATTTGCCATCGAATGTTGGCAATTCCGTCTTCGTGACGTGTTGATGGGGATTAACTTTATTTATTAGCTTCTCCAACGAATTAACTAAGCGCGTCACTCCTCCGTCTTCAGGACAATTCGGATCGGCAGAGCGCCTATATGCCGCGGCACCCTGGCCGTGCGGCGCTCTCGGTCCCGGTGCCTCGCACTGGGGCGTAGCGTTGTCATATCTGAAAGGTGGGTTGGCACTTAATAGATGTTGCTCATTAGGATTAGGAATCACATTATTTACCCATTCCTGTACACTAGCGCGACTGCGGGTACCGCGGCTGCTGCCGCGCTTGCTTGCGCCCGCCTCAATGGCCGCGAGTTCAGCTCTCAGCTGAAGTTCAGCAACATGTCGCTCTCGCTCCACAGCCTGATGCTCTAGCTCGGCAACTCGCACCACAGCCTGGTGCTCTAGCTCGGCAACTCGCACCACAGCCTGGCGCTCTGCCTCCGCCGCTTGGCGGTCTAAGTCAGCTAGACGACGCGCGTGCTGCGCTTGTGCCTCCAGCTGGTGAGCCACGATGGTGGCGGAGGAGCGCGAGGTGGCGGCGCTGGACGCGCGGGAAGGTGCCGACTGCTCAGCGTGAGGAGATGAGCCCGCGCTGCGCTGCGCGGGCGGGGTAATCTCCCTTGCCCCAACTGTCACACCGTCTCCCGTTCCATGGGCACTTGCCTTCGCACTTTTAGAACGAGTATTCATAATAACGATCCGGCTCGAAGGACCACTATGTTAACTATTAAATTAAAAGGCACTGGTTTTCTGTAGAGACAAAAGATATAATGACACCAATCAACCAGACATTAAAAAAATATAAAAACCAAAGACTAAAATAGTAAAAAGCTACAAAAAGTTGTGCAATCTTGCACATTGGTAGGCTTGTTGTGGAAAGCTGATAAGTTGGACATTCCCGATAGCTATAAGTTGGCTTTATCTAGATTTATAAGCTTAGAAAAAAAAATGCTGAAAGATCCTTGTTATGCGGAACGCTATCGTCGTAATATACATGATATGCTGTCAAAGGGATACGCCGAACCATGCTCATCACGTTCCGATTCGAGGTATCCCCTTTGGTACCTGCCTCATTTTGGAGTAACGAATCCAAACAAGCCCAATAAATTACGCACAGTGCACGACGCAGCAGCGACATCTCGCGGCGTGTCCTTAAACTCTTTATTATTGACAGGCCCCGATCTTCTGCAGCCTTTGTTGGGTATTCTGATGCGGTTCCGAGAGGGAAAAGTCGCTTTGAATGCTGATATTCGCGAAATGTTTCCGCAAATAAAAATTGTTGCAAAGGACAGGGACGCGCAAAGGTTCTTATGGCGCGACACCCCAAACGAACCTATCAGAACATTCCGCATGTCGTCCATGATTTTCGGCGCTGCCTCTAGCCCGTTTACTGCCATACACATAAAGAATAAAAATGCTTTGGAATGGCAGGAGACTTACCCGGACGCAGCGCGAGTAATTATTGCAGACCATTACATGGACGACTGCATAACTAGTTTAGACAGTGTCACCGAAGCCGCCAAGTTGGCGTCTGATATTTATACCGTCCATTCTCATGCTGGTTTTGAAATGCGTGGCTGGATTTCGAACAATCCTTTAGCACTCTCATTGCTGCCAAAGGCTTCGTTACTTGAAGTACCAGCTTCGAATGATGTTGACGTAGATTTAGGTCACCTAGCCACGCCTGTTCGTACACTAGGTCTCATCTGGCAACCCGCCCACGATCTGATCGGCTTTAATACGGGTGTAAAAAAAGAGGCAGTTTTGGCCGAGAAGCTTACAAAACGTGAGGTGTTGGTGCACGTAATGCGCATTTATGATCCACTTGGGATCCTTGCGCCAATCGTTGTTCGTGGTCGCATTATGTTTCAAGATGCTTGGCGCAAGGGTGTGGACTGGGACCAAGAGCTCCCACTAAGTGACTGCGCAGCGTGGAGGTTGTGGTATCAGGACTTGATTTCAATCTCTACCTTGCGCATACCACGGCGCTATAACTTAAGCGACTTTAAAGTAGTAGGTTGCGAACTTCATTTGTTTTCGGATGCGAGCGAGTCTGCTTTCGCGTCGGTCGGTTACTGGCGTTTTCTTTACGAGAATGGTGACGTCAGGCTCTCTCTCATTTGCAGCAAAGTTAGAGTATCACCGCTTAAACCTGTTTCGATTCCTCGTTTAGAGCTTCAAGGCGCTCTGTTGGCTGCACGTCTTGCGAAGTCTATATGCGAAACCCACCGATTAAAACCCTTGAAACGTGTTTTCTGGTGCGACTCAATGACTGTTCTGGGTTGGCTTCGCAGTGATGCTCGTACTCTCAAGCCCTTTGTGTCTCATCGAGTTGGTGAGATACTGGAGCACACAAATGCTAGTGAGTGGCGTTGGATCCCAAGTAACTTAAACGTAGCCGACGATGCCACTCGTTTAAAGCGCTCTGTGCTGACTCTAGAATCTCGCTGGATTTCAGGCCCCGATTTCCTTCTTTCATCGGACTGGCCCACTGAGCCTGAGATCGACATCAGTGGACTAGGCCGTGAAGAGTATAAACATGCTGCTCTTATTCATCTCATCACCGAAACCGATCTGCCCGCACCAGTCTCTGCAAACCCAAATCGATTTAGCTCATGGTTGAGAATGGTGCGAGCAACAGCAAAAGCGCATAAATTCATTTCATTGTTGCGTATGCGTAGTCAGCGACGACGGGATCCAAATTTTAATCAACCCCGTCTTGAAGGAAGCTTGTGTATCTTCCAACCTGCTTGCACATCCTCTCCTAGTACCTCCAATACTCCCAATACTTCGGCAAGAATAACGGCGAGTGATATACGGGTAGCTGAGACCCACATCCTACGTCAGAGTCAGCTCGACTCCTTTAAAGAGGATTATCTACGTATCAAGAATCAAGAGCCATTAACGCGAAGCAGTCGCCTTTTTAAGTTGTCTCCCTTCATCGATGACAGCGACCAGCTTCGTATGTCCAGTCGCATAGTCGCAGCAACGGCTATCGCTGAGGAGGTCAAACGCCCGCTGATATTGGACGGAAAACATCCAGCAGTTCGCCTCCTGATAGCCAGATACCACCAGAAGGCTGCGCATGCTAACAGCGCACTAGTTTTAAATGAGTTGCACCAAAGATACTGGATTATCGGCCTTAGAAATGCTGTTCGATCTGTGGCCCACAACTGCCAACTGTGCAAACTTCGACGTTCCAGAACCTTTCAACCGCCGATGGGTAACCTGCCAGAAGCTCGTTTAGCTCACCATCAGAGGCCGTTTTCTTTTGTCGGCCTTGATTACCTGGGCCCAATCAATGTCACTGTTGGTCGACGACAAGAGAAGCGCTACGTGGCACTCTACACCTGTCTAGTTGTTCGCGCCATACACATCGAAGTAGTCCACAGCTTAACAACCGACGCAGCGATAATGAGCCTTCGCCGTTTTATCGCTCGTCGCGGGACTCCTACTGAAATCTGGTCCGACAATGGAACTGCTTTTGTTGGAGCCAGCAGGGAATTACAAGCCCTCTACGGTGATTCGATCGAGGATTACGCGGCCAACGAAACCGTAAATTGGCGCTTTATCCCCCCTGCGGCGCCTTTTATGGGTGGAGCATGGGAGCGACTCGTACGTAGCGTCAAGAATGCACTGAAGGTCACCCTGCGAGAACGGGCTCCCTCAGACGAGGTGTTGTCTACCCTCTTAGCGGAAGCAGAGGCTGTGGTGAACACGCGACCACTAACACACGTTTCGCTGGAGCCTGATACCGAGGAAGCGTTGACGCCGGCGCATTTTCTTCTGGGATCCTCTTCCGGTCGCCCTCTTCCGGGCATCCTTGACGATTCGGACCTGATCAGCAGGAGTAGGTGGCGAAGAGCGCTCAGGCTGGCGGATCAGTTTTGGATGCGCTGGGTGCAGGAATATCTTCCCTCCTTATCGCCAAGAGCAGGAGGCGGTACACCCCCAGCTATCGCTGAAGGCGACGTCGTCATAGTCTGCGACCCAAATCTACCACGCGGTTCGTGGCCTAAAGGACGCATCACTCGGCTGTACCCAGGGCGTGATGGCATAGTTCGAGTGGCAGATGTAGTTACCGCTGCTGGCACTCTTCGCAGGCCGCTTAAGAAGCTGGCAAAGCTTCTTGTTGCTTAAAAAAAGGGGAGAATGTGCAAGATTGCACAACTTTTTGTACCTTTTACTATTTTAGTCTTTGGTTTTTATATATTTTTAATGTCTGGTTGATTGGTGTCATTATATCTTTTGTCTACGGAAAAACCAGTGCCCTTTTAATTTAATATTTAATATCCATGTTTTAGAGCAAGCATGGAGGCAGAGTAGACTTCTAGACACATTCTACTAGACTGTAAGCAGGTAGAAGTATACAGGAAGAAGCACATAGGAAATTCGAATACTGCAGGAAGCAGCAAACAATATAAAAGCACTAATAAGGTTTATAAAGGAACTAGGGTGGTTAGAGTAGCGTTACCCCTTTTTCACGCAAAATAGGAAAAGATTAATGCACACCACCTCAATTTTTTTCAGAATATTAAACTTTATAGTTTAGAAATTAGAGGGGGGAACACACTTTCTATGACTTTGACAGCTAATATCTCACCAACGGTTGACTTAAATGGACAAGTTTTTTAGAAACCTCCATATCATTTTTAAAGGCCTATCCATTGATTCCCCACACGACCATGTGCATCGAATTTTTTTTTTCATCCACCGGTTGCATGTATGGAGTGCCCCCCTAATTTAATATGTTTTTGTAATTTCACATCAATTTTATGTAGCGGTTCATAGAATACACCTTCCTACCAAATTTCATAATTGTAGTGCTTATAGTCTCCGAGTGAATCGGCTGTGACATACGGACGGACGGACAGACATGACGAATCTATAAGGGTTCCGTTTTTGCCATTTTGGCTACGGAACCCTAAAAAGATGCCCAAAATCATTTATAGTCCTTATTAATAATGTATTTAAAAAACCGTAAAAATGTATTTTATGTCACACCTGGCCATAAAGTGGCAATTACCGCACGCTCCGCGCGTGGAAAATCCCACTTTTTCGGGCGGTAATTAAGAAAGCCTCAGATCGCATAATTATCGTCAAATACCTACGATCTGAGACATTCTTTGTTTTACCGCCCTTGGTAAGTAATGTGCTATAAAAAACTGAAAGAAAAACGCTCGCGAAAAGAAACTATTTCGCTGCCAAACATTTCAGAATTGACATCAGAGCTGACATGTAAACAAAGTCAAAGGTCATTTAGTCTGTTGCCATACAAATCAGAATAATAGCGACCTCTTGACAAGGCTCATATATTTCTACATGACGACCGGTTTAGCCTAGTGGGTAGTGCACCTGCCTGTGAAGCTGACGGTCCTGGGTTCGCATCCCGGTCATGGCAAATATTTGTCTGATGAGCATGAATATTTGTTTCTGAGTCTTAGATGTTTTCTATGTATTTAAGTATTTATATCTATTAAATATATCGTCGTCTAGTACCCATAACACAAGCCTTCTTGAGCTTACTGTGGGGCTAGTTCGATTTGTGTAAGATTGTCCTCTAATATTTATTTATTTATTATTTATTTATTTCTGGTCCGGCTTTACAGGAGTGGTAAATGATAAAATTGGCGAGTACGTAGACACGCAATAATTTACGTGTGGGACCAAAGTTATTAAGTTAATTATCTAATTACCACTAATGGTCCTGTGAGCTGAAACCTTCGTGATGAAATAGACTGTAAATAGATAGATATTACCTAAATAATATTACATATCGTATTACCCATTTTGTTTCATTATCCGCCTTTTACATCCTACTTCAAGACACATGCCTCCTTTCATGAACAAGGGGGCCCATTTCACTTGCTAATATATTTATATAAATAGAGAAACTTTGTAAGGTTGTAACTTTGAGACGTAAAAACGTTTCAGTACATCATAAACTACTTAACTTTGAGTGAGTAACTCAAAGTTAAGTAGTTTATAACCTAACCTGCAGAATATATCTACCAAGGGGAAGGAATAGTCAGTAGACTTTCACGCGAACGAAGTCGCGGGCAAAAGCTAGTATTACATATTTTGTTACGTGTAGAAACTCCAATGGATCTGCCATTAAAAAAAAGTCGGACTCGCGCATGAAGGATTCCGTATCATTGTCTATACAATGAGCAAAAAAATCACGTTTGTTGTATGGGCGCCCCCTTAAATATTTATTTTATTTTGTTTTTTAGTATTTGTTGTTATAGCGGCAACAGAAATACATCATCTGTGAAACTACATTTGTCTATCACGGTCCATGAGATACAGTCTGTTTCCATACGTAACAGACAGACAGACGGATAGCGGAGTCTTAGTAATACGGTCCCGTTTTAATCTTTGGGTACGGAAACCTAAAAAAAAACCAAAAATTGTCGCCTGCGGTATTTCCGGACCGATATGACCTTCAAACCTTCAAAAGAGCGTATTCCCTTCTGAAAGGCCGGCAACGCAGTACACTTGCGCCTCCTCTGGTGTTGCAGGTGTTTATGGGCGGCGGTAATTGCTTAATACCATCAGGCGATCCGTCTGCTCGTTTGCCCCCTATAACATAAAAAAATAATAATAATAAAACATTAATTACAGAACAGCTGGAAATCCGCCAGATTGACATACGTTAACATTTTCTCCCAAGTTGGAACTGAGACGCTTCGCGCTTGCATGGTCAACAAAAGTAGATATCTCAGTAAAGAATTTTAGTTCATTCATTAAACAAAAACTTAATTTAATAACCGTAAATGGAGCTTAATTTTTCAACTTAATCGCTGTTTGTCTTTCAATAAAAAAAGGTTGTTGATCTTCCTAAGCTTTTAAGTATTTTTAAATTGTTCAGATTAAAATATTATTTGGCAGATCGTTCAGAAGATGAGAAACTTATTTATCTTTAAGGTTATCTAAATTTTCATCTAAATTCGTCTGATGTCTGACGTCGTGATCTGTTGTGACGTATGTCTCGATCGTTACCATTCTGTTGTTCACCTTTATTGTTAAGACTTTTAAGTGAACCTTACTGCAACGAGACAAGGACTTTAATTGAACAAGAGGCTGACCGGTACGGCGTAGCGTCGTTGGAGCACACACTACGTATCTTAGGTAGTTATTGTTAGATTTGTTAGTCTGTCATTAGCATTGCATGATTTAGTTTATAGGAAAGAAGTAGGTGTAAGTTCCAAACCTGTAAGTGAGAGAGCGCAACACTCGCCAACAAACTGCATATACAGTTTGGCGAGGTAAGATCATATATTATGCCTACTGTAAGTTATATTTTTGAGTTAAATAAATAAAAATAAAAATAAAATAAAAGAGAAAGTGTTCAGTACTGGGTCAATGTCAAGCACTGGGACCTTTACCGTTTCAATTTCGTGATTGACCGAGCGACCGAAGCGAGTCCATTTCAGCAGGGTCCATTATTTTGTATGTCTGCCCGCTTGACATCCTTCCCGATTCTAGTGAAGTTTTGTGAGCAGATTAGATAATTTTACTATAGGTATAGCTTATTTGTTGATTCAGGTTGCGAAATAAAGTCACTCACGTGATCTGATGTTGTTCAACCGTTTAACAAAGAGTTGGACAAAATATATGTTGGACGAAATGCGAATTGGACAAAATATGTGTAGGCCATAGAAAAACGCAAAGCTAAATGCATCGGCCACATACTGAGAAATGAAGGGTTAAACGTTACCATCCTAGAAGGCAAAATAGAGGGAACAAGAGGAAGAAGAAGACCCAGAATACCATACATGGCACAGATGAAGGAATGGTGCTGTAGCCACACTTACCAGGAAGTGAAGACGAAGGCCCAAGATAGAGTGGAATGGAGAATGCTGCAACGACAGAAGACCAGGCCCTCTTAATATTGATGATGATGTGTTGGACAAAATGCATGCTGGACGAAATGAGGATTTAAAAAACCGGCAAAGTGCACACAATGAACTCACTATCCAATACATTGAATCTAAAAAAATCGTATCTTCATAGGGAACTCACGGTACTTAAGACCTTTTGTTTGGGCAACACAGTTTTTAAGCGAAAACTCAAAAACCGTAAAACCTATATTGTTCAAATCAAGAATCGTTGAAAGTATTTACTAATGCACACCACCTCAATTTTTTTAAGAAATTTAAACTTTATAGTTTGGAAATTAGAGGGGGGGGGGCGACACCTTCTATGACTTCGACAGGTAATATGTCACCAACGGTTGACTTAAACGGACAAGTTTTTTAAAAACCTCCATATCATTTTTAAAGGCCTATCCGTCGATACTCCACACGACTATGTGCGTTGAAATTTTTTTTTTCATCCACCGGTTACATGTATGGAGTGCCCCCCCTAATTTAGTATTTTTTGTAATTTCACATCACTTTTATGTAGCGGTTCATAGAATACACCTTCCTACAAAATTTCATAATTGTAGTGCTTATAGTCTCCGAGTAAATCGGCTGTGACTTACGGACGGACGGACGGACAGACATGACGAATCTTTAAGGGTTCCGTTTTTGCCATTTTCGCTGCGGAACCCTAAAAACCAATTGGACGAACTGCGTATTGCATGAATGGCTACTAAATCTGTTCAACGAGCTATTAGTTATAATATAGAATGAATCTTGATCCCTATACGTATGTTTTACGAGTAGAGAGTAATTAAATAATACACAAAAATTGCCTACGTGCGCCTGATAAAGGCCGCTGGCAAAGATAATTACCATTCATTGCTCGAAGTTTTTCGTCAGGAACTTCGGACTTTAGTTTTCACCAATTCACGACGTATCATTTTAAAATCGTTTCAATTGTAATGCATTAGTATATTTTTAATTTATGGTTTTACTGTCTTTATCCAGGTTAAGTTGTTATTTTCTAGTTTGTTTTAATTAATGTTAGTTCTTTTCATTAAATGTAATTAATATTATTGTTAATTCTCAATTTTCTACAGCATTTTGACTGCGTAAGTGAAAAAACATTTGGCATCTTTTTTAAGAATATCTTTTTTATATTGACGACCTGTCTTTGAAGACAATGGCTATACAATAATGCGTGAAAAAATAATGTAAAACCGGTCTTAAACTGAAAGCCCCTACAATAGATTTCTGCTCACATATAATGCATATACTCATAGACTATGTGATGTCCACTAGGGCAAAGGCGTTTATTCTAAGATTGGTCTTTCATTATTCGCTTGCCCATTTCCCATTTATTTAGGGTCGGTGCAGCATGTGTTTTTCTTTCATACAATTATGTTACTCGTCATCTCTTCAGTCACACTTCTTATTCATATCGTCTCACACAATTCTGCGCCTTTTCTTTAGCCTACGCCGTTTGCATTCATCCACATTCATAAAAAAAAAAGCATTTTATTATGCAAGTTTTCACAAGTTAAAAACTACTAGCGTTTCTCAAGAGACCACAGCCGAGAAAAAACGTCGAAAGAAACTCGACAGTCAGTCATTTTTTCCCAAAACATGCTTATTACTATGATATTATTTAAACTACTTAAGTAAATCTGAGTAGTAAACAACAAAAAATTAATAAAAAAACAGTAAAAAAATCCAATAAGTATTTACAATTGTGTAGTGTAGTAGTAGTGAAAAGAAAACATGTCGAAACTGTATCCGTATTACCAAATATAAGATAAGCAAAATAACAATAATGAAAAATACTTTCGCTAAACATTAAATTATATCGTTCGATTTGCTTTCTTGCAAGCACTGTGTGAATGATAATATACGTAAATTTTTACGCTATTGAGTTAGTATGTATGTATGTATGTATGTAAAATTCTTTATGGTAAATGAGTAAAACATAACATAAATTACAAGAACAGTTGACATATATGTACACAGGCGAACTAGTCATTTGGTTTGGGCACGTTTGGGCGTTGTGTGTTGTGTGTTAGATAGTCCTCAATCCTATATGAAATCAATGTTTTTTTAGTGATTTTTAAGAGCTGGAAAGGCTTAATTGGGTATTTGAGACATGTTAAAAGTTATTCCATAGTGTGGCTATATGGATAGGAAACCATCACATTATAACAATAAATAGTAAATAAGGCAGATTAATCAAAATCATAAAAAGATATGGTATTGGGCCGGTATACACATATACGGGTAAAGATATGGGATTAAGTAGAACGGACTGGAGAGAACTGCACCGACAAGAGTAAAACTCTTAAATAATAATAATAAATATAGGAAACTCGGCAGAGAATACAATTTCGTACCTTTTGGTGTCGAAACTCTTGGTCCACAGTGTCGCAGTGCGCACAAGTTATTTACTGAAATTTCGAAGCGTTTGGTTGACGTAACTGGTGATCGAAGAGCTGGCGACTTCCTCTTCACTCACTTATGTGCAGACTTGCAAGTGCGACAGAGAGGGACAATTTCGAATGCCGTTCGCGGTAGCACTCCAGCATTGCGATACAGCGAGGAAATGCCGCCAGCATCCTCGGTACAATGCCCCAAGCGCCTGTTTTAGATTTAAGTTAGTTGTAATATTATTTAAGTTATTGCTATTTAACTATTATTACCTCCTTAGTAACTCTATTCAAAGCGTATTGCCAATCGTTTTACTCTAGCGGCCTGTGGTTTCGATATACGAAACGAGCTTTTAGCGCCCTTCGCGTGCAATACAATAACGCTTTCAGAATGCTGTTGAGACTACCAAGATGGTGTAGCGCCTCTGGAATGTTCGCGGACGCTCACACGGACGGATTTCACGCGATCATGAGGAAAGAAATTGCATCGTTGATGGACCGTGTCAGAAATACTCAAAACAGCATTTTGATGGTGTTAGCTGATAGGTACAACTGTCCCATTCTTTGTCACTGGGTGGCACAGATTAGGACACTTGTGAAATATATTAAATAGCCCTGATTGTGAAATATATTAAGTAGCCTTTATTATGTTATTCTTTTAATTTTATTGAATCTATCTATTATGTAACCCGACTAACATAGATATAAGTACAATAATGTTACTAACCATATGTGGATTTTATCCGAAATAAAATTATTTGAATTTGAAATTACCGATTGTAAACAAATAATTTAAAATACTTTTCTTGTTATATGGCTTTCACCCCTGCTCATTAGGACGATTGATCATTACTCTAACAAACTTAAATGAACTCCACATTTGTAATATAATGTATAGATATTGCCAGTGCTGCCACCCATCAACACAGAACAAATAGACTGAAGCTCATCTAAGTTTCAAATTAGATTGATACAGAAGCTTTGATTCAAACCGCCCGAGCTTTCAAAGCGTGTCTCAAATAGTCCCATAGTAGTTAAGTCGAGCAAATATAGCGAGCTACAGATATACAAGTTTTAAATGGTCTAAAACGTGATATCTCCCAGTGGGAACCAGGGTTTAGCGGATCGAGTGAGCGGAGCTAGCGAAGCTTCTCATTTTCAGCTTAGGCAAAACTCTTATATACTCGGTACATTTTCTGGATTAAAAAAAAATGACTGTTCTATGGGGCCACACTTACAAAATCACGTTTATCTACACCCATACAGTAAATCCTCTTTTATGTGCTCAAAAAGTGTTGGTAAGGACCAACTTTACAATATTGCGCCGGTCCGGGACGGAGATGGCCATAACAGCATCAAAAACGGTAAGGTTATGGCCATCTCCGCCCATTACGATACAGGCTCGTGCTCAAAAAGACTTCAACGGGCTCACGCTCGACCTCACTACACTTGCAACGCAATGGTTCCTGAACACATAAAAGAGGATTTAATATACGGATGTAGATAAAGTAGTGTATGCAACTGTACATAATTAGGCCTTAAAACACTCGTGTAATCCTATTATGAAACTCGCTGACGCTCGTTTCATAAAACCACACTCGTATTTTAAGGCCTCTCACTATGTATCAATTGCATAAACTACTATTTTAACACAAAAAAACATATCGTAATATTCAAGAAAACCGGGAAAGAGAGAGAGAGAGAGAGAGAGAGAGAGAGAACACAGTCACGGATCCTGGCTATTATCGTCACTGTCGTTTAATAAAGCCCTCGAGCCAGCTTGAGCGTAGCTCGCCGGCACGGGAAAGCTAATTTTTAGAGTTCGCTGTATGCCGTTTTTTTTTTTGAACCTGACTGTGGCTTTATAGGCCGGGCCCAATAAAGCGATAGGAGTGCGCGGTTGGAGAGTAGTCTGGGGAAAATCCAGAAAACCTCCGGCACGATCACGCGTGTGGTATGGAACACTGGAATACTCTTAAGAGTTTGTGCTCCAGTGAGATTGGTTGAGCGGTTTCAATCGAATCTGAGGTGTTAGTGGATTCGAGCTACTGGGAGTTTTGTCGCTGGTTCACTAAACCTAGCCTAGCTGAGAAGAGTCCAGCAAGAAACTCAGCTAGGCCCGACCTGGGTCGGACTGACTCTACCCGGTGTGCGGCGGTACCGGGACGAATAGGGACGAATGCCTAAGTGTCCGCGTCGTGTCAGAGTTGGACGCCGTAAGCGCAGCGTTCCATCTTTCGATAAACGCTGTGATTACGTCGTCCGGGTCCGTAAGTGTGTGCCTAGGACGCCGGACCGTGCGGCCCCTAATCAATGATCGCCGAGTGACAGAGGGGGCTGTATGCCGTATTATTTATTACGGCCACCATTTCACAGCGAAGCACTGTGAAGTCACAGGCAGGAGACGATTGCGTAAGGATGCTTTTCTACTGACGCGGAGCGGAGCGGTGACGTGCAAAAGCGACCAATCAAATTAATCCATTAAGGCTCAGTTTTATAAAGATCCGTTAGACTGTTAAGAACAACGCCATCTATTATTCCACACTGGAACCACTAGATGGCTTATTTAGGTAAATCTCTTAGATCCTTACATAGGAAATTACTTAAGTATATAGTTAAAAATATTGTCGACAGAGGTCGCTATAATAAAAACCGCCTTGTTATTAGGATAATTATATTTAATCATTTTGCCAATATACATGAAAGGAACTACACGCTGTTTCTCTTTGACCTGCCCACCTGTCCAACGCCACCCGAGCCACCCACAATTCTTCATAGACCTTATGTCGGTTTGTAATGTCAAAAAATGAACTGAGTTACTGAAATTTGATCTGACATTTGGTGTAATGGATGTTTATAAAACCCAGCCTAAGGGAATTCCGCGATTATTTCAATCAAGCCCCATGTGAAAGAGACACGCTTATATCTTTCGCGCACGACAAAACGGGCAACACTCTTTGGGGCTATCCCCAAATCCATCGCTCTTTCAGACAAATAACGATAAATATCCGACTGTGTGGAGTTTTATTAAATTTCCTCTTGACAGAATTTAGATGAATTATAATACCAGCGACTCCCCGCTGCCTTGACCAAGTCATCAGTCCACCTAGTGGGAGGCCGTCCAACGCTTCGTCTTCCCGTGCGAGGCCGCCACTCGAGAACCTTTCTTCCCCAACGGTTATCGGTTCTGGATGCGGGTGGTTCGCGACCGTGTGCTGTGGCGCTCCTTGGGGGAGGCCTATATCCAGCAGTGGATGTCTTCCGGCTGAATGATGATGATGATAATACCAGCATGTTAACTTAATTGCGCCATTTAATAATGGGTTGTTTTAGTAGGCTGAGTAAAAAAAGGAAAATAAAGAATCAACTTTGGATTTTTTTTCTATCGAAATTTTTTTAAGCTTTCATTTTTCGGCTATTGTCAGAAATACAATCATTTAGTTCAGAAAATCTGAAAATCAATCCTTATTTTCCTCGTATGGGCAGAACAGCGTTTCAAAGAACGCGATATTTCTCGCTGTACGGCCTTAAATAGAAGCGGAACGCAGGAGCGAATCCACAAACAGCACCCGATCCTTTGCCCAGTGGAACACTTTATAGGCTTACTAGCGACCCGCCCCGGCTTCGCACGGGTGCACTATTTAATGGATGTTATTGTACATATAAACCTTCCTCTTCAATCACTCTATCTATTAAAAAAAAACCGCATCAAAATCCGTTGCGTAGTTTTAAAGATTTAAGCATACATAACCTCGTGGCGCCCAAAGATTTTTTGGCTCCTCTTTAACTATGACCCGACTGTCCTTCTTATAGGACATAATAGTTACATTCATATCCGCCCAAGATTTTGAGTTGAAATTTGTATATGTTTGAGTTACCGGTTTGAAGTGAAACTTTCAGGGTATAATTATGATTATGTGTTTTTAAATTCAATTATTTGTCTACCTTTTGATCTTTACAAAGGCCTTTAAAGGCATTAATATGGCCTTTTGAAAGGCGCGTGGGCAGTAATTGAAGGTTAGTTGAAAAAAGTGCTGGGCTGGAGCCGCCATGTTTATTTTGGTTTATCAAAAGGCGCGTGGGCGCCACGAGGATAGAGATATAGGGACAGAGAAAGCGACTTTGTTTTATACTATGTAGTGATATTTATTTATTTAATAGGCACGCAAAATAGTTGACATTTATTACATGTAGACAAGTTGATAATCCGAAGGTTCTGGTTGGGAATGCCACGCAAAACATGCATGCACAGCATGATTACAAACAATAAAAATGAGCGAAACCTATCCTAATAAATAATAATAAATATTAGAGGACAATCTTACACAAATCGAACTAGCCCCACAGTAAGCTCAAGAAGGCTTGTGTTATGGGTACTAGACGACGATATATTTAATAGATATAAATACTTAAATACATAGAAAACATCCAAGACTCAGAAACAAATATTCATGCTCATCACACAAATATTTGCCCTGACCGGGATTCGAACCCAGGACCGTCAGCTTCACAGGCAGGTGCACTAACCACTAGGCTAAACCGGTCGTCAATAGATTAGCGACTTACCTACCGTGGCTTCTTAACATTTATAGCCAACTAGACTTAAAGAATCTTATCATAAAATGGCTACAGTTTTTCGCATTACTTTTGCACCACACAAAAACAGCAGCCGCGAAGCATCGTTTTCCGACCCCAATCGGAGCAACATGCATCTTATTACCACTGATTAAGTCTCAATTTCGCTTCAGTAACAAGCTTTCATTATCCTTTAGACAGGATCTCATAAATTCTGTATTAGAAATAGTTTCGCCACTTGTAAACAAAAGAAAATCATATCGCGTAGCAAGTTTTTGCAAATTTGGACGTTATGGAGTCATATTAAGAATTAATTTGTACTTAAGGGGCTCCATGCGCTATTCATCAATTTTTGAGTGGATATTAACCTAGTTTTAGTTTAGTTTATTATTAAAATTAAGTCGGTTTTACCATTCTGAATAGCAGCGCTATTCATTTCTGGCCAACACATGCTGAGATTGGGACCCATTACCTTTACAATTTTATTTGTAGGTACCTATTCGTTTTTTTTCTTATCTACTCTTTAGTGAAATTTAGCTAACATTAGTATAACATTATAGTGTGGGCGATATATGTTACTATAAGTTAAATAAATAATTATAGCTAATTTAGTTCTATGGATCCGAGACATGGGCGCTAACGATGGGCCTCATAAGAAAGCTCAAGGTCACCCAAAGAGCAATGGAAAGAGCTATGATCGGGGTTTCTCTGCGTGATAGAATTAGGAATGAAGCTATCCGTAGCAGAACTGGGGTCACCGACATAGCCTTCAAAATTGCGAGACTTAAGTGGCAGTGGGCAGGGCACATTGCTCGCAGGACTGACGGTCGATGGGGCCAGAAACTGCTTGAGTGGCGTCCACGCACCGGAAGACGAGCTGTCGGTAGGCCTCCGACAAGGTGGAGTGATGACCTGGTGAAGGTCGCGGGAATCCGGTGGAAACGAACGGCACAGGACCGGTCTAAATGGCGAGCCTTGGGGGAGGTCTATGTTCAGCAGTGGACGTCTTTCGGCTGAAATGATGATGATGATGATGATGAATTTAGTTCTAAATTAAGATTAATTATGAACATTAAATGAAATATAAAAACCTTAGACACCGTCCCCAAGGTCGCTCATTGGCGGAAATGATCCCAAGATGCTGGCGGCGTTTCCCGCTGCACAGCAATGCTGAGCCTTTGCCCGAGAAACGCGCCAGCTCTGGGATCACAGCAAGTTCGTATCAGTTTCTTTCTCAACACATTGAATAGTTCGTGATCTTCTTGCCCCCAAGGACCTAGAGTTTCTACAGCAAAAGGGACGAAACTATAGTTATTGCCTAGACAATGATATTTTCGGCGCTTAGCTGCCTCTGAATTTGTGGTCGCTCCACCTGGTTTTTGACACGTATATGCTAAATGAGACTATGCTAAAGTGTCCACACAGGTGGAGTCCCACACTAAGGGCCGCCCCAATCGCCACGGTACTAACGTCATAACTAATTGCTTATGTTACTATTATAAAGACGATATTATAAGATGTTATTTAAATACGTATATATTTATAATATGTATTAATTATGTGTTATAGTTGTTATATATTTATATATTTTATATATATTATTTGGTTTTGGTTTTAGCTATAAGTTTCCTTATTGAAAAGTTTTAGTACACTGTGTAAGTTTGTCTATCTCATTCTCTCACTATACACTCAATCCCTCAAAGGTTAGCTGGAAGAGATCCCTCATAGGGATAAGTTCGCCTTTGTACTCTAATCTTATGTGACATGTATATTGTTTTAACCTGTTATTGTGTACAATAAAGTGCTTACATACATACATACATAAAGATAGAATGCACGTTGGACGTGTCTACCCACAATTTCCAATGTTGAATAATGAATTGTCGGGTAAACGAATCAGCCAGAGCTGCATAAGGCTCGCACAGGCTGCTACTTTGTCTTCAATACAAAATGCCATAACTTAAATCCTGAAAACTAGCCAGCTTTACTAAAGCCGAAAGCAAAATGGCTGCATTTTATATCCGGCTGCAGACGTCTTACTTTACGGTTTGTTTGCAACTTCTCTGCTTTGTGAAATCCTGCATTCCTTCTCCATTAAAAATTAAAACTGATTGTTATTGCTAACTTATTAAACATTTATTTAATTGTTATGTTGTCTGTGACTTTAGTGTTTTTTGTCTTTCGTGGCTTCTCGTGGTCCCAAAGGAAGACCAGCTCTAGCCAATGGCTAGCACTATGCTGATTTGGGGCCATTTCGTGGCTATTTTCTGTATTTTGGTGTTATGTTAATTTGTACTGTGTCTGTGCCACGAATTAATGTTTTTTCTTTCTATTCATTCTTTCTTTATTAATATTTTGGACATATCGCCATTCGTTTGTACATGGGGTTTATAGGTTTTTTTTTAATCTGACTGTGGCTTTATAGGCCGGGCCCAATAAAGCGATAGGAGTGCGTGGTTGGAGAGTAAGCCTGAGAAAAATCCAGGGGAAAACCTCCGACACGAACACGTGTGGTTTGGAACACTGGAATACACTAAGAGTTTGCGCTCCAGTGAGATTGGTTGAGCGGTGTCAATAGAATCTGAGGTGTGAGTGGAATCGAGCTACTGGGAGTTTTGTTGCTGGTTCACTAAACCTAGCCTAGTTGAGAGGAGTCCAGCAAGAAACTCAGTTAGGCCTGACCTGGGTCGAACTGACTCTACCCGGTGTACGACGGTACCGGGACGAATAGTTACTTAGGTATATTTGAATTGGTCACAGATCAAAGAATATTTGGTATTCCAAAGTTCATCATCATCATCATCATTTCAGCCGAAAGACGTCCACTGCTGAACATAGGCCTCCCCCAATTTATTTTTCCCTTGGGGGGGATTTGCCATAGTCGCCACGCTTGGCAAGCGGGTTGGCGACCGCAGTTTGATGGTGGTAATGATCGAAGGATGCTGCTGCCCACCCTCCGATTTTCCCTTATTCGCCTCCTACGAAACCCACGGGAAGAGATGGGGTGGCGCAATTCTTACCCGGCAACCACACGGGCATTCCAAAGTTGATATCAACATATTTGCCACTATGAACGTCGGGCTAATGCGTCAGAACGAAAACGTGAAATATATTCATCATCATCATCATCATATCAGCTGAAAGACGTCCACTGCTGGACATAGTCCTCCCCCAAAGAGTGTCATAATGACATGTCCTGCGCCACCCGCATCCAGCGGACTCCCGCGACCTTTACTAGGTTATCAGTCCACCTTTTAGGGCATACCCACGCTGCGCCTTCCGGTCCGTGGTCGCCACTCGAGAACCTTCCGGCCCCAACGGCCATCGGTTCTACGTGCAATGTGCCCCGGCCACATTAGCGATTCGAAAGGCTATATTGGTTACTTTGGATCTGCTACGGATGGCCTCGTTTCTGATGCGATCATGCAGAGAAACTCCCAGCATAGCCCTCTTCATTGCCCTCTGAGTGACTTTGGGACTTCTTATGAGGCCCATGGTGAGCGACCACATTTCCGTACCATGTGTCATCACTGGCAACACACACTGATCAAAGACTTTCGTCTTGAGACATTGCGAAATATTGGACGAAAGTATATGCCGTAGCTACGCTATACGAAATACATTACCAAGTTAGAATGAGAAGCCATTACCATTGACCCCTGCCACGTGTACCAGTGTCCCTTAGGCTTCGTGTATCCTAACCCTTATTAATACATTTGCCAAAGTTCAATCGCCATACGTTGGCTTAAGTCTCGGGATCAACAAGTGGAACCTCGGCCGAAACATATTCAACTTTGTCTTTATGTGATAAGGTTTAAATTGAATTAGCACTTGGATGTGGTTAGTCTGAAGCGCTTTCGCGCAGATTCTGAAGTGGATGAAATGTTTAATGTACATACATTATTATAAAGGTTTAACGTACTTACTCGTATTAGTGCATTTGTTGTAAATGTCATATTAAATTTATCCCTATTCGTTTTTAACCGACTTCATAAAAGGAGGGGCTTCTATGTTCCACTGTAATGTATTTTTAGGGTTCCGTACCAAAATGGTAAATAAGGAACCCTTATGATTCCACTTTGTCACATCACTAAATATTTCTCAAGAACTGCTTATGATATCGATTTGAAATTTGGAACAGTTATACATAAAGCTAACCTAGATACATAGAACATAAGCTTTGCAATATTTATTTTTAATTTCTGTGTAAAATGACAGATAATAGGTGGCTCTAAATTTAAAAGTCTTGTAAATATGTCGAGTGGGGTGTCATATGAAAGGGCTTGGGTTGCACATTCTGAAACAATTTTTTTTTACAATGTAATTTTCGTTTTATGAGTGAAAATGTAAAAAATACCCTCCCCCCCTCTCACCCCCCTTCCTTATCTCCGAAGTTTACCACGGAATAAATATGAAATTATTGCATAACATTGATATCAATGTATATTTTACAAGAAAAATATTACTTAAGCTCTATCTAGGTTTCCTTTGTTTATCGTCAAAAAACATTTCTATACTAAGTTTGTAATTTCACCTTTGCATGTACTGTTGTTGTATATATTTCTTCGAGATTATGCTGAAAATAGCTCATTTCAAATAAAGAAAAAAAATTGAAATCGGTTAACGTAATAAAGAATTATTCTGGAAAAACCACCATACATGCTAAGTTATTCAGTCGCTCGAATTTGTAACAAAAGTCGCCGATAGATGGCGCTGTACCCATGGAGTTCAATTTCTACACCATGTTGTTGAAATTTTCCTGATTTAATAACCGGTACATATTTTTATACGGAACCCTCACCTCACTTGACCGATTTTTGTTTTTATGTATGTTCACCGATTATAATAAAATAAAATCACACTTTGAGTTGGTAAGTTCTACTTTATCTTTTATTAAGCTTTTATTACAAAATAAATTGTAAAGCTTAACATAATTATGAGTTGCTATTGTTACTCGGAAACTTACCAGTAATTTATATATTTTAGATTACGGGTGTCCATCGAAATACCTACTAACGATTGTCCTAAAGTCACATGTTATGACTATTCATCGTTATAACAAACTGCAATAGGGCAAAAATAACAGTTTAACACATAACATAACATAACATTAATACTCCATAACATGTTATTTTGTCCTAAATCATGTTAGTCATAGGTATTTATATTTTTATAAAGACTGATTAATTTATGAGACATTATTTGGCTATACTTTTTGCCACCATCGTAATAATCAGTACGACAAACTATACGCGGTAATGCAAAAATAGGACAGACAGCTTTAGGGATTCCAATATAGACCCCCACATTACTCAAGAATTTAGTATCAGTTAGATGTTAAATTAAGATGTATATTAAACAGTTTCTTAACTTCCTCCGGCCAGTTACCGCTAGTTGCCCACAAACGCATCTCCTCAAGGTCTGGCGCCATTATTCGATCATTTTCCAGAAACGCAACTTTCGAACGAATTCCACTAATAACTTTTTCCAATATTGGCGAAGAGCGTAGTGGGCGATGAAACTCTATTCCCTGTGCAGCCGCCATGGCTTCTATACCTACTATTGTGGCAGTGTTAAAACACATATAGATCAGACGACGAGCGGCGTACGTAGCCATCGACACGTGGTCCTCTTGGTTAGCAGAAGTAGGCAGACTGTCCACACTACTTGGATAAGCGAGGCTCTTATTCTCAGACGCGAGCGCAGCACAAGTAACCTGAGCAGTCATGAAACCTGAATTTACCCCGTCATCATTCACTAGGAACGGCGGTAGACCGGAGAGATGGGTGTCTAACATTAAAGCCATACGCCGTTCGGAGATTGCACCGATTTCTGCCACCGCTAAAGCAATGATGTCCGCTGCAAAAGCAACCGGCTCCGCATGGAAGTTACCGCCGGATATAATCTCGCCTGTATCGCTGAAGACTAGAGGATTATCTGATACAGCATTAGCTTCTATCTGCAATACTCGAGCGGCGTGGCGTAGATTGTCAAGACATGCTCCCATCACTTGTGGAACACAGCGGATAGAGTAGGGATCTTGCACGTGAGTGCAGTTCTGATGGGACTGAACTAAGCCACTACCTTCAAGTAACGCCTTTACTGCTGCCGCTACGTCGATCTGACCAGTTTGTCCTCGAGCGAGATGCACACGAGCGTCGTAAGGTTTCACGGAGCCTTTAATAGCTTCTAAAGACAGTGCTCCGGCTACCAAACCGGCAGCGAATACTTTTTCAGATTCAAATAATCCTCGGAGCGCTAACGCGGTTGATACTTGAGTCCCGTTCAGAAGCGCCACGCCTTCCCTAGGAGCGAGAACGAGCGGTTCCACTCCAGCCAGCTTCAGACCTTCCAATGCTGATATGATTTCACCATTCACACGCACGTTGCCTTCGCCGATCAACATCAAAGAGAGATGAGCAAGCGGGGCGAGGTCACCCGAAGCCCCGACTGAACCCTTCTCTGGGATGAGGGGCATCACACCAGCGTTAAAAAGCGCTATAAGGTTCTTGATGAGCTCAATACGCACACCGGAAAAGCCGCGTGCGAGGCTGATAATTTTGTTGGCCATGACAAGACGCACAACATCATCTGGCAGTGGGCTGCCGACGCCAACAGCATGGGAGATCACTAGGTTTCGCTGCAGCTCCTTCAGTCGTTCTGGGGGGATGATGGTTTGCGCCAGCCTGCCGCAGCCTGTGTTGATGCTGTAGACTACCTTCCCACTATCGACGATTTTCGCTACGCTGTCGAATGCACGCTGTGCTGCGGCAAAAACACTCGACTCAAGCCGCAATGTGACGATCCCATGGTATATATCGCGTAATGTGGAAAGAGACACAGAACCCGGATTGAGATTGCATAGTTTCCTTGTTTCCATTATAATGTATCCCAAAACAAATGTAATATCAATATTTAAACCCTTTACCGAAGTCAGGTTAAAACAACACTCCTGGTTTTTAGCTAATGATTTATTCTTCGGTATGTTTTCTTTTGATGATTATTTCATCAGAAACAAGGCTTAAATTGTTCGTTTCATACGACAGCCACATTATTAAGTAGATAACTTCGACCTTACACATAATATATTATAAAGATGGTTTCATAATGACATTTTAAAATAAAATGATTGCTTTAGTACCCAAACCGTGTCCCAGATAGCTATCAGAACATTTCGTAATGAATCTATCTATATAACATAAACGTCCCAGCCCAATCAGTAAAAACTAGCTATAATTATAAGGGTCCATAGAACGTTTAGTAAACTCCATTTGATGTCAGCAATTGGTTCTATAAGAGGCCATAGAACATTTACATACTCCCGAAGTGGCGCATTTATATTTCTATTTAATGACATAGGTACTAGTACTATACTAGTCACAAGTGGAGCTAATTGGATGTACAAAAGGGACCGTGACGCTACTATAGCGCAGTCGCTAGCGAGTACGGTCATACAAACTCATGGTAAAGGCACAGTCAGCAGCTAGCTACCAAGGGTGTTGAGGCACATTCGAAATGTCGGGCAAACCTCAAAAAAGAGATTTATTTTATTTGATAAGTAAGTTTATGAACATACAGCCTAATAAATGAGTAACTAGGCCAATGACGTGCGTAGCCAATATGAATTAACACCATTTATGTTAATACGTATCATGCAGGCGAACAATGTAAATCTTTTCTTGTTTTAATCGTAAAATAGTATGTATGTACGGAATCCTTTTTGCTCACCCTAAAAAGTAAACGCTTTACTCTGATTTCCTTGTTTGTTTATTTAATTTCGTTTCAGTTTTATCGTTTATCATTCAGTTAGTACCTAAGAATGTATACTTATCTCCTTTAATTAAACTTTTGCTACTAGTAATGTTCATGTTGATGCATCATTGGCTCGACTTGGCTGAAATAGAATAGGGTAACTGTGTTATTGAATGCTGAACTTGATTGGATTTAACCATGTAATTAACCCTGCTGTGTTGGTCGACTTGACACTAGTGCTGTATGTGCACTTGGTCAATTATGCGCTTACTTATTGATCATGCTGTGTGCACTTGCTTTGGATGTCATGCTGGTCTATAAACTACTGATTTTGTGCAAACTTAACTGTATCATTTATTGTGTGATGCCTGTAAAGTGTACCTTTGTAAATAAATAAATAATCACTTTATTGTACACAATAACAGGTTAAAACGACAGTACATGACACATAATTAAGACATAAGATATAGTCGAAAGACAAGATAAAGTAACTCTGTCTATTTGTAACCTCTTCATGCTTAAACCCCTAATCGATTGTGATGAAATTTGGCACGGTGATAGATCGAGAATCTGAAAAGAAGATACGATAGTTTTTATACCGAGAAAATTTATTTTTTATACGGAGATAGGTAAGACAGCTAGTTGTTAATATTAAAGTATTCGTTGCTATTTCAATAAATAAATGTGTTTTTCTAGTGGTAGCATTTACCATATTCCCCAACTAGAGAAGTTCAAAATTATGTATACATGTAAACAGATAATTTGGTGGCGTTCCTTCTAATAATTTAATTAAATTTAATGAGTTTATGTAAGCTAGGTCTTCAGCATCAATAAGACATCTGTTAGATTTTTCATAAAAGCGTTTCTTAAAATTTAGAATTGTGTGGAAACGCAATTATTCGCAACACCAATTCATTACATTTGTTATGCATTAAATCTCATGCAGAAGAAAAATAAAGTACTACAGTAGAATCCGCTTATAACATTTTACCGCTTTTAACGACTTTGAAATCGCCAGACATTAGATTTGATATCAAACATTTTCAAAGTAAATTAGTCCGTTTTGTGCGACGTCCTGTTAGTGCGACGTAATATCACCGGTCCCTTGACTGTCGCTTTATGCGGATTCCAATGTATCTACATAGTGTGTAAAGTTATCTAAGCTAAACTTTATAACAGATCGAGGTTATGTGCAAAATATAAAGTTTCATTCTTTAATATTATTTCAACTAGCGACCCGCCCCGGCTTCGCACGGGTGCACTGTTTAAAGGATGTTACTATACATATAAACCTTCCTATTCAATCACTATCTATTTAAAAAAACCGCATCAAAATCCGTTGCGTAGTTTTAAGATTTAAGCATACATAGGGATATAGGGATAGAGAAAGCGACTTTGTTTTATACTATGTAGTGATAATCATCATCATATCAGCCGAAAGACGTCCACTGGACATAGGCCTCCCCCAAAGAGTGCCATAATGACCGGGCCTGCGCCACCCGCATCCAGCGGACTCCCGCGACCTTTACCAGGAGTCGTCGGTGGTGGTAGCCGGTTCTTTGCCGGAGATTATTAGCACCCCTGACAACGCTAGTGCCCTGGCCGCTACCCAGGACACCGGGGGTCGCCAGAACCTCAGGGCCGTGGCCTTGTCGCACTTTGCATGGGGGGGGGGTAAATGCCATAATCGCCACGCTTGGTATGCGAGTTGGCGATCGCAGTATTTCCCACCGCACTCCAGGGATGCTGCTGCCCATCCCCCGGTGATTTAAAAAGAAAGAAAGAAAGAAACATTTATTCACAGACACAGTAGACACACATAAATGACAAGAAAAAATATACAGAAACCACACAACATGTGTGTCCCCGCGGCAGTGAAACGGACACTGGCTCAGCATTATGCTGAGGTGTCGGACACCTACAGCGCTGATTTTCAGCAAGTACCGTCGGTGACTCACGGAACGCCATACAGTTGCAGAAAAATAAATTAGTAAAATAAAAATAACTGCAATAGTGAAAACAATTCGTAACAAGTCGAGTCGTATTTCAATAATATTTAATTGCCATACGATAAATAATCGTATGGCAGTTATTTCGAACCGTGAGATCTTCTAGAAAACAGTACGATTGCCAGTTCTGTTGCACTTTACCACTACCCAGGGGTCACTTGTAATAAATTATTTCAGTAATAAAAGTAAAATAACTTTGCACGTTGAAATACACAATACGAAATCCCAAAAGTTGAACAGCTATGACGAAATCTTGGAAATAACTCGTGAACTTTAGCTAAGCCTTTAAATGTTGGAGAGAACTTGTGTCCCTCGGGGTCCATGCCTCAGGGCAAGTTTTGCGTATAGACACAAGCCCCAACGCAAGAAATCTAAGTGTTTGATTGCCAAGCTTTTTTTTTTTAATTTATTTCTTACAAAAAAAGTTTACATTCGATTACACTATAACTTCGCCAAACTGCATCACAGTTTGTTGCCGAAAGAAACACTCTTTATTTTTTACTCAACCATCTAAATATGTTAGTAACATTATTTTACCTACTTAATTTCACCTTACTTAAAAATACATACATATTTTTTTATATTTTTATCATGCGGGTATTCTTAGTAATGAATCACAACATAACAGTTGAGGGTTGATCTACGCTAATTAATAATCTCGGCCTGCGCGAGCGCTGACACATAACCATGAAAGATACATATAGCTACAATAACTAACCTAATGGACTACAGTTACTTCCAAAATGTTATGTCCTATGGAATCGATACGGAATGAGTTGGGTGTTATTTTTAGAAGCTATATCTAAAAAGGGACAAAAAAGAGACAAATTAGCACTTTGACTGTCTTCAAGGGAATTAAAACAAATGTTACTGATACTTACTGTTTATATTCAGAAGTCTAGGCTATTCAATTTGCATCAAATCTCGGCTTGTACAGCCGCCATCAAATATATCTGTACTCTTTAGGGTGCTCAAAAATATCTGAACATGCACTTTAACGCCTTGACAATAGAGTCTTGTTCAGATATTTGTGAGCACCTTCTTCGCTCTGATATATCTGATGGCGACTGTACCACTAATTCTTTTTCGAAAATTTATGTGCGGGATATCATTTGATACGAAACTGGTTTAATATTAACAAACTTTAGTTTTCCCTCTGGATTGGTAGGTTAGATAGATGTTAGTTGCTTTCATAAAACTGGTGTCTCATGCCAAAATCCGAAACCGAGAGAACGCTAGAATGAGAAGTATAATTTCCCACATGTAGCCAAATGTTTAAATATAGGTAAGTAGGCTTTACTACTACTTACTAATTTAGATATCACAAAGACGGATTAGTGTGTCCTGTAAAGCCTACATGTCAAAGATTTCAAATCAGATAATAGTGATTTTTAAACCCTTGATAGTTGTTTAATTTAATTTAATAAAAATAAATAATTAAATAAATAAAGCATTTATTCACGAAAACATTACTCTTTTACAATTTGTTATAACTTCCGCCAAACTGTATAACAGTTTGTTGGCAGAAATAAGCTCCCTTTCTTTATATTACTGTTTTAAGTTAGCTATAGATAAGTACATCAACTGCTGTAGTAGTGCAAGTTACAAATGTAAGTTTATCATAAGTGTTATAACATAAACTATTCTAATAATATTAGCTAATTAAGTTTGTTGTATTTTCAAATTGTATTAACATAAGCTTTTTAAATTCAGATTTAAAGATATTTTTGCTGACGCTTTTCCTAAAAACGCTGACGCTATATTGTTATAAATTTAAGGAACGAGATAAGGTCTGGTTCTCTTACCATAATAATTGACTACTCTAGGTACAATTAACGCTAATTAATTTGCGTATTCGATGACACAAGGTTTCTGCTACGGGACCTCAGTCTAATGTTCGTGTGTGCGAGTTTGAGTGTGTTCCTTAATCCGTTAATTACAACTAATGCCATAACCCGTTAATCCTCGTTATGGCGTCCTAAACCAACACATATTTTAGCGAGATCACAGATATAGATGGGGCGGGGCGTTCAATTCACGAAAACGCACCCCGCTTTCTCGTTACGTACTAGAAGGCCTGTTCCTCTTGTCGCTTCGGCTGAACTCGGCTCTGGCTCACCTTCCTGGTGTCCAGATACCCTATCGGAACCTAACGAAAACCCTCCGGCCGTTTTGGCAACCAAGTTTCGCAACCAGTTGTAGAAAAAGAATGAATATTCTTGTTACGCAACTAGTTGCCTAAAAAGAAATTATATTCCTGTTTCACAACTAGGGTTTATATTACTGGAGTTTCGCAACCAGGTTGCCGAAAAGGAATTAAATGTATTTGTTGACAACTGGTTACCAAATAAGACTTTTATTTCTTATTTCACAACTAGCACGGTGACTCCACGTGACACCTAGAATATCCTATAATCAAACAGACGTTTTAATAAAACCTATATACAGAAGTTTAATGGTGCTATTTAAAAATATAAATGTTTATTTGACATCTTTGACATCTGCTCCATATACAATTTTATTCTGCAGTGATGTATATTTTATATTCCACAGAACCTATATATTCTTGCCCACGGTATTCTGACAAGTTTTACCAATTTTCCTGGTACTGATTTATTTTCTCGTGCTTTGATTTTATAAGCTTAAATATTTGCTATGAACAAACAAGTGCTATGTTCAATATTTTAAGAGAGGTAGGGCACAGCAAAATGTCATCTTGCGCGAATTTGCAACTCGGTCGTGTAATGCAGATCGGAGGGCCTACCGCGAACCGTACACGAAATTTTCCTTCTCTGTCTCACTGGCAAGTCTGTACGTGAGTGCGACAGAGAGGGAAAACTTCATTTGTGGTCGCGGTAGCAGCCCGGGACTGACACGGCACCGGGTGACATCTGTCATTCATTACTTATTACTCGGCTAAATTACGCACAAGAGAGGTAGGGCACAGCAAAATGTCATCTTGCGCGAATTTGGAGCAGCCCAACTGGGGAAGTACCTCTACCTTGCAGAAGACCATAGCCATAATAACATTATCTACTATACAAGTATTTAGTGTTGTGTTCCTGGAGGTGAGCAAAGTTGCCAGAGCTCCTGAGGGTGCACTGTGTTGAGAGCGAGGGACCTAAAGTCCCTTCTGCTGTCAACACAGTGTACGTGACTCCTTTGGAGTTGCGGGCGTCTATAGGCTGAGGTGGCCGCTTACCATCAGGTGGACCGTATGCTTGTTTGCAACCGGCGTTGTATATTAAAAAATATGAGACAATTTGAAGAATGTACCAACCGTTTGGCTGTAAATCCTGTGTGACAGACGACGGGCGGACGGACATGAGAGTGACAGCAATAGAACACTGGTAAAAGAGAATGGCATGTATTTAACGCGGCGACAAATTAATCTGATTTAGGGATTTATAAAAAATTAAAGGGGGTAGCAAAAATAATAAGTTGGCGGCTAATTGCGGAGACTAGTATAAAGTAAAAAGTAGCAGCTAAGTAATCAATTTTCGGCTTTGAATTAACTAATTAAGCGGAAACATGACAGCGGATAAAAAGTTGAAAATGGCCTTTTTTGGATATCGTGTCAGACTCTGCCTTAGCTCCGGCGCTGCAGGAAGTGCAGCCCTTCCGCCCTTGCGTGGCAAACCACGGTCGCCCGTACTCCGCTCCGCACGGCTCCCGAGCTTTGTCACGGCGGGCGAGAGCTGCTCTCCCTCCGCGCCTCCGGCTTTTTATATACACTCTAGGGGTAGGGCAGACAACACCACGTGGAATTAGTCGCCAAGTCATTATTTATAGTACCTCGCCTATGATTTCAGTAATCTTGTTTATTATTTCTGCTACCTTACAGTAGCTGCCATTATTTGAATTTTAAAATATCCTTAGTTTAAAGCTCATTTAATATAAATGATTGCCAAAATATTTAATCGCTGACAAGTTATTATTTTAGTTGCAAATAGTTTGCTGCTCTTTAATTTTTCTGTCGCCGCGAAAATAATAAGCCAAAGAGAATGCTGTGTTTCGGTTGGTAATCTAGATTTGTTGTTTGTTCCCCCCCGTCACATGGCTCATTACAAAAGAATGTTACTGTTGTTGGAGACGACGGCTTAAGGGCCTCCATGCGTTATTCATTTTGACGAGTTTTGAGTTGATATAGCTCCGTTAAAACTATAGATATATTTATGGCACAAGCGGTTATCAGTTTCTGAATCCTTCATTTGCAAGAGCCAAATGTGGAAAAAACTGACTATGATATGATTTTTTCAAACATGGTCCAAAAAAGCTCTATTTTCGATATTAGTATTTTGTTTATGCACTTATATGAAACTAGCTACCCACCCCGGCTTCGCACGGGTGCAATGCTGATGCATGTATTATACATATAAACCTTCCCCTTGAGTCACTCTATCTATTAAAAAAAATGTATCAAAATCCGTTGCGTAGTTTTAAAGATTTAAGCATACAAAGGGACATAGGGATATAGGGACAGAGAAAGCGACTTTGTTTTATACTATGTAGTGATGTACATGTAATCGTTCCTTATTGACGTCTCTAACAACGCAAGATAGATTTTTATTTTCGACTCATCTTCACAAAAGTTGCGTCCAAAAAACAGTTTTTTTGGCCCAAAACATGCCAAAGTTTGATGCCATATATCTCGAAGACACTGAGTTTTAAAGTAAATATGGTATACTATTTCGATAAACCTCCTTTTTTTTGAACCTGACTGTGGCTTTATAGGCCGGGCCCAATAAAGCGATAGGAGTGCGCGGTTGAAGAGTAGCCTGGGGAAAATCCAGGGGAAAACCTCCGACACGACCACGCGTGTGGTTTGGAGCACTGGAATAACTCTAAGAGTTTGCGCTCCAGTGAGATTGGTTGAGCGATTTCAACCGAATTTGAGGTGTGAATGGAATCGAGCTACTGGGAGTTTTGTCGCTAGTTCACTAAACCTAGCCTAGCTGAGAAGAGTTCAGCAAGAAACTCAGCTAGGCCCGACCTGGGTCGGACTCTACCCGGTGTGCGGCGGTACCGGGACGAATAGGGACTATATGTGTCACTGTTGTCGCGATCGCGCGGTGGACGTCCCCGGCTAAAACGGTAAACCTCGTTATTCTCGTTTTTCTTCGTTAGTTTAAATGAATATTTTTAAGTGTTCATAATTAAAAGTAGAAACTGTTAGGTTTCTCATTAGATTAACACTGTAATAGTTATTTCGATTACCTACTTAAGGCTTTAATTATTATTATCTTTAAACATATTGTATGCCCGCAGCGGGTAGCTGTTGATTCCTTGTACTACCATGTCATCTTTGTACACCCTAACTACACAGTTATACAATAAAGATTTCTATTTCTATTTATTAATGCGAGAAGCCATAATAATTACGAGAAAACGGATATTTACAGATCAAAGGTCGTCGGGAGCTTGGAGCCCCTTAAGAAAATACATAGAAGCAAGGATTCCTTAAACACAAAGTCAAAAACATAACCTCCACAACGTTGCTTTGTGGAGTTCTCTTTAACTTGTTTCCCTTCACGTATTTTTCACATCATTAAAACTTTTTACACAGTTTACAAGGGAAACGAGTTTTAACAGCCATTTTCCTTTTGCGCAAACATCAACTGCATAACAAAGTGTTTACAAGAATTGCGAAGTGTTAGAATTATAATATTTATTGACAGGGCGGTAGCAAACAAGCCATTTTATTATTTTATGGTTCCGTACCAAAAAGGTAAAAAAGAAACCCTAATATTAATATATAATTATGTACTATATCGTATGTGAATGCTCGTAGGGTTGCGATCAATCCTGTCATAGGGACCAATCTGAAAATCAGTGCAGGGTTGCATGCCCGGCATATGCTGAGATTGGTACCCATTACCTAAATACTAAAAAATATGTACCTATCTATAAGTCGTTGCATACCTTTTGTTTTTGTATTTTTTGTGTTATGGTAATAAATGTATTTGTATTTGTATAATATGGTTTCACACCGTTTGTTTGTGTTCCACTCTCTACGGAAGCTCTGCGCCAAATTTTGAAAATACTAGTACATTATAATTGTTCTTTTGAACACTGGATCACTTATGAAAAATCTATCTGGATATTTTGTTAGAACAATAAGAAAGCTATCTTTTATGTAAAAAAAATATCGCTGTCGTTGATATAACTAAGAAATCTGCAGAATGACAGTTTATTTGTACGATGATATTTAGGATTTTTTGGCATCGTTACAAAGGCGTTTTTCAATATCTTGTTTGTTTGTATCTATTTCAGTCCACAGCAATTTTTGTGTAGTGTAATTCTGCATTACTCTTCATACTAGAAGCTCAAAATTCAGTTTTTCGTCAGATTTTTTTTTTGTTTTGAACCTGACTGTGGCTTTATAGGCCAGCCCAATAAAGCGATAGGAGTGCGCGGTTGGAGAGTAGCCTGGGGAAAATCCAGGGAAAAACCTCCGGCACGACCACGCGTGTGGTTTGGAACACTGGAATACTCTAAGTGCGCTCCAGTGTGAGTGGTTGAGCGGTTTCAACCGAATCAGAGGTGTGAGTGGAATCGAGCTACTGGGAGTTTTGTCGCCGGTTCACTAAACCTATAGCCTAGCTGAGAAGAGTCCAGCAAGAAACTCAGCTAGGCCCGACCTGGGTCGGAGTGACTCGTCAGACCTTTGAATGGGCCTTGCCTTAAGGTGCCTTATGCTATCGATTTGAAATTTGGAACAGTTAAAAAGAAGGATAACCCAGATGCATCAGGACCCAGACTGGACTCGATTTCTTATATTTTTTTATCTCTGTGGAAAAGGCCTGGTAAAAGAGGGTTCATAATTTCAAAGTCCAGTCACTACTTATGTGAAATGGGGTTGCATATGAAAGGGGAAGATGCACTTTTTAAAAAGATTTTAATTTTTTTGTACATATAACTACGGTAAATAATATCTAATAGACATTGTTTCAATGTATTTTGACGACCGGTTTAGCCTAGTGGGTAGTACACCTGCCTGTGAAGCTGACGGTCCTGGGTTCGAATCCCGGTCAGGGCAAATATTTGTGTGATGAGCATGAATATTTGTTTCTGAGTCTTGGATGTTTTCTATGTATTTAAGTATTTATGTCTATTAAATATATCGTCGTCTAGTACCCATAACACAAGCCTTCTTGAGCTTACTGTTGGGCTAGTTCGATTTGTGTAAGATTATCCTCTAATATTTATTTATTATTTATAATAAAATATACATCATTATTAGAAAATTTCAAGTGTCATGTCTTTTTAATATTTTTAAGCACACTTATTTTATTTTTTCATAATTTGATGGTTTAATATTCGTATAGTGACATCTTATTATTCATTTCGCATCCATGTTTCCTATTGCGCATAAATTACTATGAAATTCGTCGTGGATGACACTATCTAACTGATTCGGACTATGAGGCGTGCAAGGAAGAGTTTGCAATGCATTGTATTGTATAATAAGCCAGCAAGTGAAGGTTTTTGTCTCTCGAGTGACTCAAGATCCATTAGCTAGTCCAAAATAATGACGTGTTTTTCTCCCGTGAGTTTCTTATTTCGGGAAGCATGCGGAAATAAAAGCGCGGTAAAAGTAACATTAACACGTAAAGTAATAAAAGATGGACTTTCCCTTTCTTCAATTTGTTAGAGAGGTTTCTGGTTACCTCGTCAAGTGTGTGAGTTAGATACCTACCTCCTCGAACTGCGAGTTAGGCGGAAGTTAGAAAAATACTATTATATACATGTATATGGGTATATTATTTTTCTACTACTACTAAGTTAGAAAAATACACTATATAATAAAAACAAGCAGCGACTGCCTCGAGAGTCTTCATATTGCAAAAAAGGGCACTGCGAAATATTTACAGTGTTCCTGCGCGAGGGACTTGTCGAAGCATTTTTAGAGAAAGTGGGATAATGACATTTTATTCCATGTTCGTGTATAAAAACTTATTATATCGTCGTAAACATTTGAGTGGCAGCAAGAAAATATGTGATATTCTTAAATATCCTACAAGAAATAGACATAAACTTTGCCTACCGAAAGTACGCCTAGCGAAATTTAAAAAATGTTTCATATATCAGAGCAGTAAATTGTATAATCATCTACCTGACTCTGTTACCATATTAAATGACATTAAATATAAACTTTACCTTAAAATAACTTTGACCGAAAATGCTCTGTACAATTTAAAAGATTTTTATGACATACAATTTAAATTATAATTAAGTTATACAAATAATGTATATTATACATACGTAACGATGTACGATGTTCTCACATTGAAAGATTGTAAATCTAGAAATAATACTTACCTGGAGGGGTCGGCCACATTCATATGTTAAAACCAACAAGATACCAAATAAATATTTTTGTATTTTTGTATTTTGTATTTTTTTTTGTAAGACGTATTCTAGTGCATAATGTATGTCAACGGAATAAATATTTTTTGACTTTGACTTTGACTTTATAGCGGGTATTATACTGTCCTGAATTCAGTATCCATTTTTTAAGTTATAGGGGGCAAATGAGCAGACAGAAGTGGACGTCCCGCCGGCGGCGGGAATGCCTAAAATCTTATCACTTTTGCCTCACGCTGTATGGAGGATGACAAATCTTCGTGTGGAATAGGGTAAATTGTTTTTTTGCTAGTAATTTGAAAAATAATAACAACTGAAAACTTTGATATTATCATTTTTATTTAGTTTCCAATTTATCTTGTTTAGTTATTTCAGCGAGATAGCAGAGCATGTAGCCTGTAGGTACGTGAACGCAGCCTTAGTATAAGTTGAATTTAATTCAAATGTCTGAAACATTACAAAATTGTCATTAGATTTTGAATCTATTAGCTAATATGGTAAAGTCGCTATTTGCACGGATTAATTGGATTCAAATTGCTAACTGAAGGTACGGTACAGATCCATAAATGTCATTGTTTAGATAAGCATATTATAGCACAAAAGACTACATGAATGATAAAACACCGTGGGTATAATTGTGGTTGAAATACTAATTATATTTTAATAATTATGACATTACATCTTAATGACTATTTTCATAACTATGACATTAGATGTTGACGTTAAATTTTCCTCTTGACATTCAGATTTTATTCTAGAAACTGTCTAGATTATACTATTTGTTATATTTTTATTTTACATATTGACGATCTTTTTGTGAATTTATTATACTCTCTTTTGAAATACATTACAGTAATTCATGTCTTTTATTAAATTTCATATGCATCAATAAATTGCTCTGAATAATTAGATTCAATTTATGTAATATATAACTGACGATTCAAAAGTGCTTGTTGCTAGGCCTATTTGAATAAAGAATATTTTGAGTTTGAGTTTAAGCGTAATTTAATATTCATTCGATATAAAACTACCTTCGGCTTGTTATGCGCACATACCTACACACTTATGCCTTATGCGGGAATGCTCATATTACAGCAGCATTCGACGGTGAGTCCCCGTGACCCGAATACCGCCTCGTACCAAATTTGCAGTAACTGGATCCCTAGGCTTATTTAATCCTCGAGTAACTCAAATCCAGATAGAAAACTCGGAAACAAACAATGGCTGGAGATTTCATAATGCGAAGGATTCTCTTGAAGGCGCGGCTATGTATTTATGCCAGCGGGGTAATCACGTAACTTTTGTACTACCGTTAGGTAGATTTTAATGTCACATTTTAATTGTCAGCTCATACATTTATACTTCAAAATTGACAGTAAAATCTATCTACCGTTAGTACATAAAGTTACGTGATTCGCCTGCTGCTCATACATTTATACTTCAAAATTGACAGTAAAATCTATCTACCGTTAGTACATAAAGTTACGTGACAGATGTAGTAGAGTAGATGTAGGCTAACAAAAACAAATCTTAAAATAAAAATTGAGATTTAGAATAAAGGAAAAATTGAATAATTTAGGCACCGAGCAGGATTCGAACCTGCGACCTCCCGGCACTCGCGGCCAGTCGCTCAAGCCAACTGAGCTATAGGTGCAATCGCCACTCAGTCCCAAATTCATCAACCGTTCCTTCGTATTAAGCAGTACCGCTGCTAACGTGAACTATATTTTTACAATTTTTTTTAATGAAGCATGAGTCTTCTGGTAGATGTCGCTGTACGCCACCCTTAAGGCGTTTGTATAAAATAAAAATTGAGATATTAGAGCTACTTTAGGGGATATTTCAAAAATAGTGAAAACCGGTTCCGAGCCCTGATTTATACAATACAATACAAATACATTTTAGTGCGTATACAAAAAAGAACACAATATAGAACGTAATGCTTATTGTCTGTTTCTTATGTTGTACATTGTCCCCATTACCATAGTTGAGTGAATCGAGGATAAGTAGATAACATTTCATGTAAATCATATATTTTATACATATATGCAGTAAAAAAAGAGAAGCCGAAGTAATTTCTGAAAAATTTGGTACTTAACCGAAAATGTATGGTCCTATGGCTGACATAAAATTTAAATTCATTGAATTTCCATCAAATAAAGTAACCTATTTGGATAAATAATTCTACCTATTTAGATGTTATTATTGTGCATTATCCGATCAATTTCTACAACTTCTGATACCAGTTTCCTGGTAATGTCCCTTTAAATTTCTCCTAGAACTAAATTCACATGAGAAAATAAACAAGTTTTTAATTGTAGGTTAAATCTAATGAAGAAAAAGGCAATACTGTAAAATTAGTATAAAGAAAGTATTGCTAAGCATAGATATTACAAAATAAGGGACAGTTTTTCCGTTTGATTCACAGAAACTTTGATGTAAGGTAAATAATTGAATTATTTTCTACTTTTAAAATAGCGTGAGGGTAAATATATTAGTCTTCGAGATACTTACGCGGTGTCCTACGTGGGTGAAATCTTCGCGAACGCGAAGCGAAGCGACGCGGCGCGAAAGACACAAACAGTCGACGCTCCATTACACGTGACGACCAATATAGGCGCGGTGTGCAGGCGGCGCGGCGCGAAGCGAGCGCGATCAGTTAGTTTCATATTTTCGCGCGAAAGAGACGCGGCAGCGCGGCCGTCCGAGTTGTATTGTGTATGTAGGGTGATTCGCGCGCACGTAGGACAAGGCCACCGCGTCGCACCGCATCGCGTCGCGTTCGCGCCACGCCGCTTCGCTTCGCATTCGCGAGGATTTCGCCTACGTAGGACACGGTCGGTTATTCTAATTTGTTACACAAAGGTACTTACAACAGTTTGTTGTAGGTTTATTGCAAAAATTATCAGTTACATCATTTTTTGGCTCTGATTTGTCGTGGACCCCATAAAAATCTGTAGTGTAAGAGACTTGTTTGTAACTACCTTGAAGTTTTCAAGGTAGATTATATATATATATATATACCAATCGTTAGAGCGGAAAATTTTGTCCCTTCCCATTAATTCAACCTACTGTCGACGGGAGCAAACCTAAAAATGGATTAAAGTAAATTGCAGATTGCAACACCCGGTACCTTGCTTATTTTCAGTGCCTTTAGCATGAGTTGACATGACCGTACTCGCTAGCGAAATTTGTATGTAAAAGTACAGAGCATCTGGTGGTTACGCAATAAAACTAAGAATCGACATACTATAAATCGTTTACCCAGTTGCTAGCGAGTACGGTCATGCAAACTCATGGTAAAGGCAGGCCGCATGCTATAGTCCCCACAGTAATGGCACATAAAAAACTTACTACACTTTCAAAATTACCGCCGACAACCACTGCCCATGTGATGACACCACCTCACAAACAATCGACCACCTCCTGAAAAACTGCCCAGAATTCACCAACCCTAGACTCAACCACGAACGCGCCTGTCATAATCTCCACATAGAATCATATAATTTACAGGACCTCATTAGAAGAGAAACCACAATAGCCTCATTTTGTAAATTCTCCACCACCATCATAAATAGCCTAAAAAAATTCAACAGTACATAGTTCGACCCACAGTTCACCGAATTTCATCATCGAATTCTACTACCATTCTCTACATATACATATAGAAGTATCACATACATTAAAAATCATTCATTACTATAGGAATAGTGAATTCAGCCGCCCGTATCCTTCGCGGGGACTGTTTTTCTAATAACATAGAATGAAAAAAATTAACTACACCTCAAAGTTTTCTATCGTTTCTGTTCTACACAATTAACATAAAATTCGCGTAACAATGTAAAACACTTCATTTATATTCGATATTACAATAAAATATCAAATATACAGCGGAACGCTAAAGTTAAATTATCTTTTGAGTAGGAAACAAGAGCTCACAAGGCAAAAGTTCCCCGTACGCTCCCGCCGCCTCGAGTGTGGAACTCTGTCATAGTAAGCCAGTACCGCTTCGGGGTACCTGCATTCCAACAGGGGGTTCACACTTTTCACTTTGCTATTTTACTTTTGTCGTATGAAAATTTTGTTGCCAGTTTTTGTTGCAGCGTTTAGCATCCCCCAGGGCTCATTTGTAGGGGATGCGGTGCAGCTTCGACCTCATTGTTAAGTGAGTGGGCATTTTGACTGTTAGAAGTTCTCAAGCCGCCCGAAGGCCCCTAACTTGGCTTAATGACTGCTAACAGCAGCAGGGATTATCAGTTTAACGCAGGGACCGATACCGGTATTTTTAAAAAACCCTGAATTAGCCCAATATTTTGCATTATTTTTTGCTCTTTACGTAGGGCTGAATCATGTATTTAGGTAACAACGTCGTATTAGATTGTCCCATTAAAAACGAAATAATAAACCGGTGACTGTAATAATACCGGTATTTTTCTATGGCGAAAATACCGGTATCCGATCCCTGGTTTAACGTGCCTTCCGAAGCCCAGAAGCGCTCAGTTAGCAAGTACTCAAAGCGGTCACCCATCCAAGAACTGACTCCGGTCCACGTTGCTTAACCTTGCATACCGCACGCGGCACGGGCGCCGCTGGGCCACGAGTGCTCCTGATCGATACCATGAAACCTTGAATCAGTAAACGGTCGGTAATACGCTTGTGAGTCTTCTCGGGTCGTGTGTCCTTTTCGTTTTACCTTATCCCATTGAAATAGGGTCCAAAATTACATATTTATGCCCTCGATCGTACGGCGTCTGCTTACTTCTAAGAAGGCCATGTGCTAATGGCGCTGTAAGAATGAGGATACGATGTAAACTATATTAATATGATAAGCTGTCAGTTAAGCCATTCTGTCTCTGATCTTAGATACACGGGCAGACCCAGAACAAGATGGAAGAATAAATAGTGCTAAAAGACATGAGGATAAGTCCGAAGACGATGTCAAGGACAGAGCTAAGTGGAGAAGGAAGATAAGGAAAGCTATAGTGTTTGTGTTTTTCTCGTGTCCAATCCTTTGTCGTATTGTGCGGTTTGTTACCATATTATCGTTCGTCATAAATGATAAGCATATATAGTAAATAAAGATTACATGTGGATTAACACTTCACTGGATTATCAACTCCAGGTCCTTTGCCAAAGGTTTAAATTGCTTTAATATAAATGTGACGTTACACGCATGGCCCAATACACACGTTTACCTGAATATGGTACAAATAGGAGGCATCTAGCCATTTTCTATTTGTGCACTCGTTATTACGGAGATAGAGTCGATAATCAATTGAATATTCAAGGCGGACGTGGTCATTATTGTTATTGCTGTTACCAGACCAATAATATCATTGTTGTCTTAAGTGGATCGGCCAAAATTGATAAACAACGAGTATAACTCCACCACCTTGAAGGATATGTGGATAAGTAGGATGTGCTCCTATAAAGAATAATATACATATACAATGTTGAATATATACAGGAAAGAGAGTATCTACAAATTATATACATATATACAATAGATAGGAAACACAAGAAGAAACGACAATGGAGAGATCTCTCAGGGACCGAAGTCCAATGAGAGTTGGTTGGAAGTTATATTTATGCAACTGACTTAAGAAACTTCGATAGCGCGATGCAGGATATGTCAGATTTGACAGCTGACAGGAGTGACGCCACAGATATATAACTAGGAAGGAAGAGACAGCTGTATGCTGCTGTATCAATCAGTGAACAGTCTGTCCTCCTTCCGAGTGTAGTTTAAATACGATTCCGCGATTGTCTCGAGACGTGTGAGTGTGAGCTCTAATCTGCTTGTAATTGGACCGGCCATTGATAGCCTCACAAGCAACACGCGAATAGGCACAGAAGGTCCTCTGCAAGTAAAATAAACTACATCTAGATCGAAACATATAAAAAGACACTTTATATTCCATTTAGCGCATCGGGAGTTTTGGCCCCTATACAACAACACTTTACAAGTCTACAAATCGACAAAATTGTACAATTTTCCATTGAAAAAGTTGACGAATTTGTTCAATTGTACGCTTGTAAAGTTTTGTGATGTAGGCGCCTGGTGACCTTACTCGTACCACTCGGAACACGATCCCAGGCTGTTCTAAGCATGTGTCTGAATAGTGTTCATTCTAATCCTAATCCTAATAATGATAAACGTGAGTTTGTGTCGATGTATGGATGAATGGATGTACGTTCCTCTTAATCTCAAAAAGGGCCTGACGAATTGGTTGAAATTTGAATTGGAGGTAGCTTAATATACCCTGGATACTTGTACATGTAACGCTACTGTTGTGTCATGCCTTGTGATGTTAAATAAAATATTTCTATGTCTATGCTTGTGATTAACACATAAAGGCTACCTTTTATCCTCCGGTAATACCGTAGGGCGCTACTAGTAAGCTAATATTTAGAAACAGCTTGGAACTTAAAAAAAAGTATTTTTTTTTTAGTTTTTTTTTTATTTATTTTTTTATCGATCTGTTTGAGGAACGGTTGATGAATTTGGAACTGGGTAGCGATTGCACCTATAGCTCAGTTGGCTAGAGCGACTGGCCGCGAGTGCCGGGAGGTCGCAGGTTCGAATCCTGCTCGGTGCCTAAATTTTTCAATTTTTCCTTCATTCTAAATTTCTAAATTTAAAAAAAGTGCATTCTCGGGAGTTATTTTTATTAACGAGCAGACGGATCGCCTGATTGTAGGCAATTACCATCGCCCATAGACACCTGCAACACCAGAGGAGTCGCAAGTACGTTGCCGGCCTTTCAGAAGGGAATACGCAGTTCTCGCAGCCATATGAGAATTGGTACTTACAAATATTTCCGTTTTTAAAGTCTGCATTGTTTCAGTCACGTTTAACTAGCCTTCTGTGGTCTCTTGTGTTTGATACTACGTCTTAATGCGACATCGGGCTTAGGCGCGACAATCAGAACTCGCGACGCGTCGGAATTGCTTCGATAATTGATGCGAAGATCTCCCGAGATTATAACTGATACATTTAACGGAAGTAAGTGCCTTTCTAGAGAAAAAGGTTCCTCTATCGTCGTCCCTGTCTTTACGGAAATAGCGGTCTAAGGGTCTAAGATACCATTTGCCTTGGAATAAAATGTATTATGAATGGAAAACTCAATGGTACGCTACATACACTCATCATCATCCTCCTAGCGTTATCCCGGTACAGTTGCATCCTGAAGGATGCCCGGGGTCCGTTACCTAATCCCAAGACTTGGCGAAGGCACTAGTTTTTACAGAAGCGACTGCCATCTGACCTTCCAACCCGAGGGGAAACCAGACCTTATTGGAATTAGGCTTGTCAAGTGAGTGGGCAACTTGACTGTTAGAAGTTCTCAAGCCGCCCGAAGGCCTCTAACTTGGCTTAACGACTGCTATCATAGACAGCAGCCGGGAGCACCTTGCATACCGCACTTGGTTCGCGGGTGCCACACTCATATGCTCTCCTTTTTTTAGCCTGTATAGTGTCCCACTGCTGTGCAAAGGCCTCCCCTCTTTTTCGCCACTCGTCTCGGTTGTGTGCCAGCTCCGTACGTCGTCCAATCCATACAAAATGTATCAAGGTCGTCCCGCCATCTTCTCGGTCTGCCTCTACCTCGGAACCATCCTATGGGATCCATTCAGTGGCTACTCTGGCCCAAGTCTCCGGGTGAATTCGACAGACATGCCCAGCCCAGTCCCACTTCAGCTTTGCGTCCTTAACACCCACATCTACGATACCAGTTTAGGAACGCAGCTCCGTGTAATGTACTACTTACACATCCATATATATATTACCTATGATTTTATTCATTATATGTATACCTTTCCTGTATAGTATGTTGTGTTGCGTTCCGTGGATCACGTACGGTGCTGTCTGAAAACCAGCGCTGCAGGTGTTCACACCTCGGCACAATGCTGAGACAGCAACCGATTCACTGCCGCGAAGACGCACTTTATAATAATATGTCAATGTACTGAGTCTATTCTGTTTGTAATGATGTGTCTTTTCGTGCAGTGAATAAATGCTTTCTTTCTTTCTTTCTTTCTTTCTTTCTTTCTTACACGTTTGAACCGACATTGAACTGTACATTATTTAATGATATTTTGATTATTGTATTATTTTTAATTGACATAGATAGAATTTGACATGTAAAAGTGCCTTTGAGGCCTATTTGCAAAATAATTGTATTGATTTTGATTTTTGATTATCATCTAATGCTTACGATTACAAAGAAAAGTCATTTTCGACAAAATTAAAATACTGCGAAATGTACTTGCTACTACATTCTTACGTTTAAAATGCATACGATTATTCTACAGTCTGTTTTATTTCATACTTTAACTCACTCTGTCCAGGACTCCTTGCACTTTAATCAAGCTCTTATTATTTTAGGAAAAACCCATTAAATTTTGAATTTAAAATAAACATGCACTTACAATAACGCTTTCTATTTGGGTGCTATAACGACCAATGTAAGTTGAGCCGAGGATCTTAAGAGTTCATTTTTTATTGGGGCTCAAGTCGTGTTGGGCGGTTGAAAGTAAATATCGGCGGGCCATAATGTGGCGTCCGCTGTAAAGACCGCCATTCAATGTACACAAAGTGAACTGGATATATTTCAGGAGCCACTACTAACGGTTTGGTGCACTCGTGTTTTAGATAAATCATTAAAATCCTGGTCAAATGTAGCACACACCATTAGTCAAGTTTATTTTTGCTAAGCTATGGCGAAGCACTGTTTATTTTTGCTAAGGTAAGGCGAATGCCTGATGATAATCAGACACCGTAACCTATCAACGTTTTTTCAAGTCCAGAATCATAAGCGCGTTTTTTTATTTTATGTTATAGGGGGCAAACGAGCAGACGGATCGCCCGATGGTAAGCAATTACCGTCGCCCATAAACACCTGCAACACCAGAGGAGTCGCAAGTGCGATGCTGGCCTTTCAGAAGGGAATACGCTTTCTTGAAGGTTTGAAGGGGTTTATGGATTTGAGAATTCGTTGTATTGACATTAGTGACTCCATGCAGGTCCGCCACACTTTTTTTTAAACCTGCTGACTGTGGTTTTATAGGCCTGGCCCAATAAAGAGATAGGAGTGCGTGGTTGGAGAGTGGCCTGGGAAAAATCTAGGTAAACCTCCGACCGCCAATAAGCACTCAAAACGGTCACCCATCTAAGAACTGACCTGACGCTAGCGCCGCTGGGCCACAAGCGAACTATTAACTATTATGACTACTATAAGTTAAAAGTACCGTAGTAGTGGGGTCAATCCGCGGCTGATTTCCCACCGGTCTCTGCCTGCCCATTGTCGTACTTACCGCCGTGTTTGCTGGCAAGCGATTGGAAATCTGCAGCTGCAGTCAGCTTTATGGAATGGAAGGACACAATTGGTTGGTGTATTTAAGCAGCATTCACACGTAATTGGCTTGTTGGTCTACCTGTTCTGATAGGAGCCGTCATCACAGCACATCAGATATTCACCTGTATTAATATGATGTAAGTTCGAAAGTCGAGTAACTTAACCACCTGCGGTGTTATCTGCGAATATAAAGTAGCCTATATGTTAATCCAGTGTATAAGCTACCTCCATTCCTTTAAATTGTCAATAACTCACGAATATGAATATAAATGATTGATTTAAAATGTCAAGATATTAAAAGGATTGCGATAGAAATTCATTTACAGAGTAGTATGCTTTCGTTATTAAAAAATCATGTAATTTCATTTTAAATTGTTTTAAATCATTTAAATTCTTTTGATGCCATTCCAAATGATAATTGTTAAATAGGTACAATGAATGTGTCCATAAGGTGCGGTGACCATCAGGTGGGCCGCACGCTTGTTTCCACCAACGTGGTATTCAAGTGTGTCTGTCTACGAAGCGCTTTTCATATTCGACAAAACAATGAAATTGCCACGTAATTAAATTACAAAAATCACGTTTACGTGAAAATTAAAGGCAATTTCAGTTGGAATTGAAGGCAGACATTCGCAAATGTCAATGGCCGGCGTTCAAGATTGTTCAAGATTGTTTTTATTGATGATTGTTTGTTTGTTTGTTGGGTACTTATGTCCGTGATTTTGCAAGACGTTCAGTCATAATCGGGACAGTCTACTTTTTCATGACCAGTTAGTTTTCTATTACAAAAAAATCTATGATATTGAATTGGTGTACAAAAACAGGATTTCGAAATAATACCTGAACCTAATAAAAGGATTTTATAGGTAAAATATTAACATATTGCTGTAAAAGGTGGGTAAACACAGTGGTAAAAACCGTTTTTTCATACAAATGGTGAGACATCTAAGGACCACTGAGTTACTCGATTTATGGATATTAGTTGTGGTTCGTTATTTACCAAAACTATTGGAAGTGATACTGCAAAACCTTTTTCTAAATAACGATACAAAAATATGAAGCGAGGGCCAAGTAATCCAAAATCTGCATTTAAAATAAGTGTCTGAAAATTATTTACATGAAAAAGTAGGATGGCCCAATTGTTATATTTAGTATTAATATATGCTTTCTAAAAGCTATACAGTAATTAAAAGATAACTACTATTTTTACATTTCTGGTAGCCTGGGGAAACTCCAGGGGAAACCTCCGACAAGACCACGCGGGTGGTTTTGAGCACTGGAATACTCTAAGAGTTTGCGCTCCAGTGAGATTGGTTGAGCGGTTTCAACCGAATCTGAGGTGTGAGTTGAAGTGAGTGGAATGGATTCAAGGGTTGAACTACGAGCTAGCGAATGAATTCTATGGTTGAACCACAAGCGAAGTGACTAGTTAGAAAATAAAATCCTGAGCGTAGAGTGTTACACACGAGACGTAAAATAACTTTGCAGCCGTGTGTAACACAAATCTTTGCACCTCACAGAAGCGAGGAAAATACAACATAAGAAAAACAAAATCTATAAAAAAAAAATTACAAAACCGATACACAAATTGGCAAGAAATCTTATGTAGGTACCGTCAGCAAAACTATTAGGTACCTAATGTGGGCGAAAATTGTCCTGTCTGGACTGGCTTTTAAAAGTTATAATGCTTCAAAAAGTAATTAATAACACCTTCGAATTTCAAATATTCTTTGCATTCTTGTAGATAAAATGTAGTTTTGCTCCGGTTAAAAAAACATGCCAAGTGCGTGTCGGATCACGCACAATGAAGGGTTCCGTACCAACAATTACTAGTCCACATTTAAAACCACTATCCAATACATTGAATCTAAAAAGGTTGTACCTTCATAGGGAACTCACGGCGCTTATGACTTTTTGTCTGGGCAAGACAGTTTTTTAGCAAAACTCAAAAACTGTAGAACCTGTATTATCCAAACTAAAAATTTTTGAAAGTATTTACCGTTAGCGCGTCGTCTACCAGTCCCTTTATTCCCAGGGCTCATTACAAAAGAATGCTATTGTTTTTTTTTTAAGCCGTTGTCTCCCTGCACACCACCACGATTTTATTCAGAATTTTAAACTTCACAGTTTGGAAATTAGAGGGGGGGGACACTCATTATAACTTTGACAGCTAATATCCCACGAACGGTTAACTTAAATGGAAAAGTTTTTTAGAAACCATCAATCATTTTTTAGAAATCATTTCATTTTATTCCCAAACGATTTTGTGCTTGTATTTTTTTTGTTCCTTCATCGGTTACAGTATGGAGTGCCTACTAATTTAATATTTTTACATCACTTTTATGTAGGTTCATGGTATACCTTCCTAAAAAAATCGTAATTGTAGTGCTTATAGATTCTGTGTAAATCGGCTGTGACATACAGACGGGTTCCGTTTTTGCTATTTTTTTTCGAGGGTTTTCGAGTTACTGATGTGAAAAAAAAAATATTTAAAATCAACAAACATTTATTCTGCCACAGGGGTACTTTTACACGTCAAAATATTAAATTACAATTTAAGAAAGTCTGACTATAGGAATACATTTTTCATGCCAAAATATTAATTTACGGTTCAAGAAAGAATAATAATTTCGAGTTTACAATTATAACAAAATTAATGTCAGACAGTGAAAATAAACTTGCAAAATTATCTATTACAAATATTACAACAGCAGTAAAGCTAGAAATTTCTCTGATGAGCACGGATATGGCTCGCAAAACCGAATTTGGATATAAATGTTCGGTCGCACTGTGTGCAGTATAACTGCCCCTGATCATTTCTTGTGTAGGAATATGAAGGCTTGTGCCGAGTCTTCCGTAGATGGCGCTTATGTGGTCCATGACATATATCCTACTAATATTAAAAACGGCTGAACGGATTATGATGAAGTTTGGTATACAATGAGTCTATAGGTTGGATTAACATATAGGATAATATCACAAATTATTATTTTATCCCAAAAATCATTTCGAAAGGATTATTTAGGGATCAAAAATAGGGAAGGGAAAAAGCTAGTGTTTACATAATTCAGTTTACAATTAGTATGACTGACTGATACTATAGTTGCCATATTTTGTTGACGTTTCCTGAGTGACAAACGATGGTCATAATTCCCAATGAATAACTTGTAAAATAATTTATCATTGTAACAATAATACCTCTAACTCTATAAACGCAGACAACGCCGGCGGAAAGCTAGTGTTTTCTGAATCAGCGAGTTGGAACTTATCTTAATTCGGAAGCTGGAGCCTGCGAGTAATCCAATGTTTGATTTCTGGAAAAACCGCTCTGTTGGCTTTTTCAACTTTAACGTCAATGTCTTTTACTCTTAATTCTCTTAAATTCCAACGTAATAAGTGACTTTTTTCAAACATTTATTGTTTCACAGGCTGCAATAATAGTTAAATAACAATAACTTAAATAATATTACAACAAAGTAACTTTAATTTAATTTTAGTTATTTTATTGTGTGTGAATGCGTGGATGTATGCATGTGTGTGCGTGTGACGTGTGTAGAATGCATGTGTGCGTGAGTTGTGTATGTGTGTATAGATGTAGTTCTGCGGATATCCGCTAGGCGCCTGAGAGGCCAGTAATTTCTCGGACTTGCCACTGTTTACATAAAGAGTGGTTTTGAGTCAAAGAATTTCAATCATTTCAACTCTCTTAGTGAAAAAATATGTATGGAGAGCTATTCCCACTACAGCCAACCTAACAAAATCACTACTTAGTATAAAACAAAGTCGCATTCTCTGTCCCTATGTCCCTATATCCCTATGTATGCTTAAAACGGATTTTGATGCGGCTTTTTTTAATAGAGTGACTCAAGGGGAAGGCTTATATGTATAATACATGCATCGCATTGCACCCGTGCGAAGCCGGGGCGGGTCGCTAGTACTCAATAAAGTGACAACACTTAAGCCAATTTGTCAAATTGAAATGGCAACACTAAAGTTCCCTTACGTAGTCCAAAAAAACATTAGATCGCTATTCATTTATGACAAAGAAAATCTGTATTAAGTTCCGTCTCTTAAAACTTAGTGATTATATTTTGGAATAAAGCAAAAATTGAAAAATGTAGGCACCGAGCAGAATTTGAACCTGCGACCTCCCGGCACTCGCGGCCAGTCGCTCTAGCCAACTGAGCTATATGTGCAATCGCCACCCAGTCCCAAATTCATCAACCGTTCCTTCATATTAAGCAGTACCGCTGCTAACGTAAACTATATTTAGTAATAATTAACTATAATTAATGAAGCATGAGTCTTCTGGTAGATGTCGCTGTACGCCTCCCTTAAGGCGTTTGTATAACTATATAAAATATTAGTGATTATATTATTATCTTTGCATTTTAATACTTCTTTTCTCGTACTCTGTGCTTGTCATTCGACGCCTTGTCATAATAACATTAAAATGATATTATACATGTATTTACTAAGCTTCTTTATTAATTTCGAGTTATTTGTGTATTGTATCACTGAGAATCTACTCCGGGGTGTGCCGCGACTGAGGAAGCGGGAGTATGGGCCGGGGGAAGATCTACTTCCCATTGATGTGATCAGCTTCATTCAGCCTGACCTTCTTGCGGCCATTGAACCCTACAGCTATGAGACAAGGCAAGAACAACCAATACGTTTCTAAAGGCTATTACAACTACAATAAAATTCCAAGACACATTACTGAACTTACGGATTCTAAATTTAAATCTGTTGTGAAACAGACACTTATTTCAAAAGCATATTATAAGATAAACGATTACATCATGGATAGGGATGTTTGGCAGTGATAGCGTCCCGCACAAGTAATCTAACACAGAAATATTTTGTCCTTAGTATTAAAACATATGTATGTATGTTTATACTGTAGGTAGTATTTGTATTTTGTACTATTTTTACTGTTATTTTATATATATAATATATTGTTTTGAAAAAATGACACCTCGCCGAGTTTCTTACGCCGGTTCTTCTCGAGGCAGAGGTTTATTTTATGAACCGGTGGTAGTTTTTTGACATTCATAAGTGCATGTAACATGCCTAAATTGAAGAATAAATGATTTCATTTCATTTCATTACAACTAAAATCACGAAGAACTATAGTATATATGATGTTTCTCCACGACGTTCTAAGCGGTCACCTAGACTGCATGCCACTTTTGTCTCACTGGGACTCCGCGCCCCCCCATTTTATTCTGTTTTTTTAGTATTTGTTGTTATAACGGCAACAGAAATACAGCATCTGTGAAAATTTCAACTGTCACGGTTCATGTCATACAGCCTGGTGACAGACGGACAGGCGGAGGGACAGACAGACGGACAGCGGAGTCTTAGTAATAGGGTTTGACCCTTCGGGTACGAAACCCTAAAAAGGGCCAGGTCACAAGTGTTAGAACCATATTAAATAAGGTTGTCTATTGCTCTATGTATTACCCAGTATACGAACAACTTAAGGGATTCAAACATCGATATCGCCAGAAGCCTTAAATCATATCATAGTTGTTAAGTTTTAAACAGTGGCGATACCGATGACAAGGACACGTAGATAGTGGCGCCGCGGAGCGGTGGCCGATATGGGTAACTAATCCGTTTGCCGCCTTTTCCGCGGTCGTCTTGGCAGATGGGAAATTAAAAAAGATTTAGAGGCTTCTTGAAGCAATTATCGATTGTTAAAACTGTTGTCATAACGTTGTAAATTAATATAATCAGAATAAGCATACTGATTGTACAAAAATACTATTGAGATAATTCATAATACAGGTATTGTATGGAAATATGGCCTTTCATTTAACAATCAGAAGAAAGGGATATGTAGTTCAGTATTAATAAAATACTGAGCTGCAGCGATCCAGTCCCACAAAGAGTGAGTAAGTATACCTATGACTAGCAGAAAAGGTGAGATTTTTTTTCTGTAAAATATTTATTTGTTCCAACTACGACGAACTTTGAACTAAAGAAATATTAACAACTGGTGTGATAACTAATCGTGAGAGGACATAATTATGTTAGAATGTGTTGCAATGTATTCCTAATAAGCACCGTGCCGAACTGGAGAACTACTTTTCACATTCTTTTGCTTCCTACTAATTGGATTAATATATATGGTCATATTGGTCATAGATCAAGATATGAATAAGCTTATAGTACAAATTAATTATGTTATTAATTAATCTGTTGATGATTTTTCACGTGTTTTTACATTTTAAACAAGCAAACTTTTGGACAACGTCTAAATAAAAGCATAATGTTAACATGATAACAATTATAACTATTGATTAGTTAAATAGGTACTTACATGGGAATGTATTATAACACACATTTTAAATGCAACACAGCTTTATTGACATGTTGGATATTATGTATGCTAGCAGTCGTCTTATTCGAAGCGCACTTCGTAGTAAGTTATCGAAAACTGGCAGACCTAAATGATTCAGGGTTTGTTGTATGAAATAAACTTCATAGTTTGCGGATTTGGTTTACTCGTTATTTGGATTTACACACTTTAGCTTCCTGGTCAAATTAAATGTTAATATATGGGTAATGAAGTCTAGGTGGTGCAAGAGTTTATCAACCAATATTACGGTTAACTCTTTTAACATGGTAAATTCAAACCGAATGTATCTTAGTAAGCCCAAGATACAAACAGACATTAAAGATGCTCAAATGAGAGTCCCACTGCTACTGCAGGTTTGGTGTGGTTGTCTGACCAGTAGTGACGTCACATTGGGTTATAATGAAATGTATGCTGCATTACGTTTATTCGTTAAGTACAGACGCGTTTCTTTCTATAATTACAAGCTTTTATTTAACTTGTAATGTTTGTTAAAGACAAATCTTGCATATTAGATCCACCAACTTACTGAAATAAATGAATACTTAACAGGACAATTGAGGGCAATATACTTGTCTTATGGTATCATCAAGCTCGTTCGGTGATAGAAAAGGAAAAATGGCACTGGCCATAGCATTTCCTAAACTAAATCCCGAAGTGTAGTCTATTGGAATCAGAATCCTCTACTTCCTAGGCACATGATTATTGGTTCATTATTGTCGTGTTTGGGGCGCATGTTGAGGTGGTATTGTTAGGTTTGCTGAACAGCTCAGCCAGCGCAAGTTTTATATGTTGAAATTTACTTTCCTTACATTCAGCTGTATTTTAAACTGCTTAAGCGGTAGAGCATTGCATAAGCCAGAAGAAACAGTATTATTGGGGTGGCCAGTAAGGCTCAGTATATTAACAACACTAATTTAACGAGCTTAGACTTATTATAAAGTTTGGAATGAGCTAGTAATTAATGACTGCCATACAAAAGTACAGACGAGTTGAAAAGGATTTGGTTAAGGCATATATTTGAACCATTGGTGCTACTTTATTGACGTTCATATAACTAAATTGAGGAATAAAGCTTTGACCTTAATGTAATGATTCTTCGAGTATTTGACAAAGAGGTAATGCATTGTTGCGTGTACATATACTCGGTGCCTGTGTATTTTATTGCAGTGATGAAAGAGGTAGAAAATCATGGAACGACGTTGCACGAGTACTCAACTCGGGCCAAAGGTGCTCGAGCAGTCTGTGGGCCGGTGTCAACGTGTGGTGTCCCGTGCAGTTACCAGGCCAGATAGCAGGCCAGTCATCACTTACACCGCCGTCGATCCAGAGGCGGTGGCGCTCGTCCAGTCAACGGGCCGGTAACAGCTCGTGCAGTTGCATCGCCTGCGCTGCTGTCGGCCCAAGGAGCGCTCGAGCAGTCCGCGAGCTTGTTACATCTTGAGCAGTCACGTTGTGCGAGGCAAAACACCGTGGGCTAGTACAGTGCCAGGCATCGTGCATCGTAGGTAAACGAATGTCTGATACTACTAAAGACGGTGAGTCCATTACATTTGATGATAACCGGACTGTATGTGACGATAATTGTAGTTTCTATTAGTAAAGGTGCTCGCGGTAGTTTACAAAATAAAATTTATGGACAATTGATATGAAGGTTAGTTCAATACCAAAATATTTAATTGAATGGTAATGGCGTTTTACAAGGTCTTACAATACATTTTCAAATTACGTTCACAGATGTGAAATCTGCAAGGATGCAAGAATCTGATGGTCACTAACTAAATTAATTGTCAAAGTAATTACGTCATATCAGTTTTGTTTATGTCTTCTCCTCATTGATGTCGATGATGACGAGCAATTATGGTTTCCCCACATTGTGGGTTCTGATATGGCTGGCTAAGCCAAACATGATCTTGAATTACTTACTCTGTTGAATGATTGCGACAGTACTTGGATTTGGCCAGACGTGCTATACTTTCTTGTATGAGGTTGTAATTACGGTGTAAGGTCATTAACTACTCTCTTATGCACTTATCAATGAGAGGAGGCTTGCGCCCAGCAGTGGTTTATATAGAGAGAAAAGAAAGAATTGGAGTTGTGGGTGAAGTCATGGCAGACCATCCCGCCACTACCCAACTATGGGGAGTATAGGGAACAGTGGTTGGCAGATACTGAGGATTGCGGACAGTTAAATAGTGAAAAGTCCACATATTTATATTAACCAACAAGTGATGATGTTTAGGGGTCAAAATAGTTTCATATAGCTATCATTTTTAGGGTGAAATGCAAAGTTGTAATTGCTCTTCTTGGATTTAGAGCCGCCGTTACATCGTTCTGTATTGATTATTATTACGAACACAAAAGTAAATGTTAAGCCGGAATAAAACACGACGCCGTTACAGCGCGCTAGTGTATATTTGTCACATGTGCCACATTGCCAATCACGCGTTTTGCTTAAAGGGAAATATTTAGGAACACGAACACGGAACGCCACGGACTATGCCGATATGTCATGACATATCGGAGTGGTGATGATGATTACAAAGTAATTGTACATGAATGTCGTTTTGTCCGTGTAATTACTTAAACGAAAGTCGTGTCAAGTCAAGTTAATAAGACTCGGATGGAAATCAAAATATGGGGAAATGATATTGACTCGCAATGGTCCTGTGCTGAATGGTAGCGCGGAGTGTCAAGACGCGTATCGGTTCGCGCCGAAAATATTATAAATCGATGAGCGTTTTGCGTTATATGGGTCCTTAACTGTTTTGTTTTGAATTAGTACAAATCCGGTTCAGTTTCAATATCGCTCGAATGGTTATTGAAGGTTTACACATATTGTACACGGGCCGTTAAATAAAATCACTATTTGTATCTTAGAGGCCGGTGTTTCTAATTTCTTTTGTGGGGTTGTATGTTTTGTGGTTGTGTATTTTATAAGTAAAGTCATATTTGTTATCAAATGTGCATGTTTTCGAAATATACATTGATGGTAGTGTCACGATAGTTTGCTGGGTAAAGTGACACTAACAAGCTTTTAGATATTGTACGAGCTGCGTATGTACATTCTATAGCATTTGCTATAAACATTGCCTAAAATCAAATATTTTTGCGTCTCAGAGAAACCAGAGTAGCAAACAAATATTAATGCGAGCGAGATGCTCATATACAAATTTGCATAAGATTGACATATCATTTGTTCTTTGACATTGTTTGACTTCTTATTTGCCTCAAACTATTTGATGTGACTTTGAATCAGACAAACGATTACCAGTCGGTGTTAAGGTGAGTCGTCAGCCATTATGAACATTGGTTCTCAATATTTGCTGCATAAGTAAGAGTATCGCCTCTCTTGGCGGCACGCGTGTGTCTTCGTTAAGATTCACGTATAAGTGACGAAACTCTTTAAAATTCAATGTTCAAAAACATTTCAATAAGAGTTTATATGAGTATGTCGTCGTTTGCTATCCGATATAAATGCTGGTGGACAGTGTGGACAGAGACCATACTGTGAGGCTAGGACAATTTATATGATATTGGCGCATAAGATTTATTTGATCTTAGTGATTATTTGCTGTTGAGAGGATCTGCCTTCAATGGCTTAAGTGTACAGTCAGTGCTTTAGATGTTTTACTTTGGTTTTTAATCGCTGTGTTATCTATAGCCATAATGAGGCAGATTTAGAGTGAGTTAATATGTACCGCCTCTGTCTTGGCATCATTTAAGTGATTACCATGAGAACTCTTGTGTCTTCTAATCCACTGCAGGGTGGCTGTAACTGTTTGGTACAGTACATAGCCTTTGCCAGGAGACAAAAAAAAAAAACAAACAAAATGTAGAGAGACATTGTAAGGCTTGTTGAATTGATCAGCTATCAGAAAGTACCTATGCGTAATACGGTATTCTTCTCGAGGCAATCGTATGGCACTACTATGTTATATTGCAATAGTTGATGTGCTGTGGGCACCAGACGGTGTCGAATGTGTGTTTCGGTATCTAAGTACTCCATTGAATCTGTGTTCAACCTTTAGTTGAGCCTTTGCCTGGAGACTAAAAAAAAATGTGAAGAGAGACATTGTAAGGCTCGTTGAATTGATCAGCTATCAGAAAGTACCTAGGCGTTATACGATATTCTTCTCGAGGAAATTGTAAGGCATTACTATGTTAAATTGCACTAGTTGTTGTGCTGTGGGCACCAGTTGGTGTCGAATATGTGTTTCAGTATCTAAGTACTCCCTCAAATCTGTGTTCGACCTTACAGATACATGTACTTTTTGTTGTTAACATGTGGTGTTGACGCCTAGTTGATTATATAATGCCGGGAAATAATTCTAGTTCTTGCGTCTTTAAGAGGTTCCACACCTGCAGCCTCGTAAAGGATTTCGGGATGCTTATATTGGGTGGTCTCTAGAGATCTGGTTGATTGAGTGTACTCAGATAGACAAAGTTTCTAAACATCAGCATTACAAAAGGTTGTAGATATCGGTTTGATTGAAGATACCCAGACTTCAGTTGGACAATAACAACATGTAATCAAGGCCGAGTTTCATAAAATAGACAGTATTTTAAACATTAGTTTGACAAGTTGTAGCCTGATATCGGTTTGATTGAGTTTACTCCGACTTCAGATGGATGTAGTATAGTCAGAGATAATAAATAGCGATATAGCGTACTCAGATGCTGTAACGACGTAGCGACTCAGTTCACCCAGGTCAGCTTGATAAATTATAGTAAGGTTGTTGGATTTATAAAATGCAAATGACAGTCACTATTGCAAGCAGAGATGGACGCTTGACTAGACAGATGTTCTAGTCTAGCTAAACAAGACTGATGCGATTGTGTTATTTAGATGTTACTGTTGCTCGCAGTGGTGAAGCTTGACTAGAAAGACGGGGCTAGTCTAGCTGAAAGAGGCTGATGTGATTATATTATACTGATGCTACTCGTAGTTACTGTTGCACGCAGAGATGGGGGCTTGACTAGACAGACGGGGCTAGTCTAGCTGAACAAGACTGATGCAACTGTATTATGTAGATGTTAGATACTGTTGCACGCAGAGATCGGGGCTTGACTAGACAGACGGGGCTAGTCTAGCTGAACAAGACTGATGCAACTGTATTATGTAGATGTTAGATACTGTTGCACTTAGAGATGGGAGCTTGACTAGACAGACGGGGCTAGTCTAGCTAAATAAGACTAATGTAATTGTGTTATGTAGATGTAAGTTACTGTTGCACACAGAGATGGGAGCTTGACTAGACAGACGGGGCTAGTCTAGCTGAACAAGACTGATGCAACTGTATTATGTAGATGTTAGATACTGTTGCACGTAGAGATAGCTTGAAGATCTAGACGTGTTGTGGTGTAAATACTTACTGTAGCAGGTAATGAAAAGTTAATATGAAAGCTTAATGAGGTATCAGATTTGCCCAAATTCGAAATGAACAAGACTGACGCAATTTTATATAGCAGTTAGCTGTAAATTGATAGCACGCAAACAAGGGTGCTGCAGTCATTTCAAGTTGTGATGGCACCTGGCTAGTTCATTAAGCACTACTGGGTCAGACAGGAGCCATAACTAAAATAATACAGATTACGCATAAAGTATTATAAAAGGCATGGAGGTTGGGATAAATCGTTTTAAGATTCATTGCGAATAACGATTGACAAAATGGCAAATCGAGCAAGATTGACTCATCATATTGTTAACTGTTTTAGCAAAACAGTTGTTAATTAAACTTGTTTTAACTGTTCAGTTGCTGCGCGCGCCGAGAATGCGAGCCTTCCTAGCAGAGAGGGCTAGCACGTTTGCTTCAGGATACAACCGCGCGGCTTGCACGACCAGCTGCCACACCAATGCCCACTCATCTCACTCAATTTAGTGCCGACGGTTTCGTTTACCTGATCTGATTTTAATCCACCTCGCTTTGTTAGAGCATAAACGTTTGGCAGCTAATTAAGCTGCAAGATATTGTGATTCCACTTAGAGCGTCGATGGGAATGCATGTGTTAGTTCGGTATATTGTTTTAAACTTCGATCTTTAAGTATGTGTATTTGATAACCTTTATCACGACTCTGTGTCCATGTAGAACAAATTCTTATTGTACTATATCGGTTGCCATAAAAACATGTCAATATTGTTGATATCGATGATAATATGTCGCAAGTGGAATCAGCACATATCAATCACAAATAGCTTAATTCTCTGTAGTGGTTTGGTGATGGTGTATTTAGTAATATATTTTGAGAATACGCGAGGACGTGTATTATGGACGGATGGCCGAATGTTAGAACCATATTAAATAAGGTTGTCTATTGCTCTATGTATTACCCAGTATACGAACAACTTAAGGGATTCAAACATCGATATCGCCAGAAGCCTTAAATCATATCATAGTTGTTAAGTTTTAAACAGTGGCGATACCGATGACAAGGACACGTAGATAGTGGCGCCGCGGAGCGGTGGCCGATATGGGTAACTAATCCGTTTGCCGCCTTTTCCGCGGTCGTCTTGGCAGATGGGAAATTAAAAAAGATTTAGAGGCTTCTTGAAGCAATTATCGATTGTTAAAACTGTTGTCATAACGTTGTAAATTAATATAATCAGAATAAGCATACTGATTGTACAAAAATACTATTGAGATAATTCATAATACAGGTATTGTATGGAAATATGGCCTTTCATTTAACACAAGTTCTTGTAACCGACGAGCATGTATGAGCATCTGCTCATACATACATCTGTATGAATGTGACTGAAGCAAAAGTATGTAAGTGTGTTAGAACCGTAGTATTTGAGGTTCTTGGCCTCTGCCTATCCCAATTATGTAAAAAACGTTTGGTTAGTGTGAAATTTGTAGGGGAATACAACTAATTAGAGCACAAATAAATATACTTGGTAAATATCCTGTTTCAAATCGTAATTCTAATGTAAATGACCTTGTGAGCTTGAAATCTTATATTAATTAGGGCACGATTTTCTGTTGATGAACTGCGTCGTAGTTGTCATCTTTATGTATTTAAAACTCTTTAAAATACATTGTTGACATTGTTGTACATTGACCTAGTTTATGCCCGCGGATTTGTCTGCGTAGAACTCATACATTGCGATAGAATGTAACTGCTGCTTTTTACATCAGGCGCTGGCCTTAGTCATCGCTCTTCCATACAAACTCCCACCCCTTTAAGGGATGATTACCGAGATAGAAAGTAGCCTATATCCTTCCTTTGGACTCCAAATATCTGCATACCAAATTTCATCTAAATCGGTTTAGCGGTTTAAGCGTGAAGTGGTAACAAACATAAAGACAGACAGACACGCTTTCGCATTTATGAAATGAAATTAAATAATTTATTATTCAATTTAAGCATATTACATGCACTTATGAATGTCAAAAACTACCACTGGTTAATAAAATAAACCTGCCTCGAGAAGAACCGGCGTAAGAAACTGGGCGAGGTGTCATTTTTTCAAAACAAAATACAATGTATATAAAATAACAGTATTATAATACTACAGAATTAAATGCTACAATGTAAATCGTATGTATATTTTTCAAATATTTGGGACAAACTATTTCTGTGTCAGATTACTTGTGCGGGACGCTATCACAGCCAAACATCCCTATCCATGATGTAATCGTTTATCTTATAATATGCTTTTGAAATAAGTGTCTGTTTCACGACAGATTTAAATTTAGAATCCGTAAGTTCAGTAACGTATCTTGGAGTTTTATTGTAGAATTTTATACAATTTCCCAAGAACGACGGTCGCATCCTCTATTACCTGTTCATTCATTTATTTGTTTCTAAATATACAAAAAATGAAAGAAATAAAGAAAGAAAAAAACATTTATTCGTGGCACAGGCACAGTACAAATTAACATAACACCAAAGTACAGAAAATAGCCACGAAATGGCCCCAAATCAGCATAGTGCTAGCCATTGGCTAGCGCTGGTCTTCCTTTGGGACCACAAGAAGCCACGAAAGACAATAAACACTAAAGCCACAAACAACATAACAATTAAATAAATGTCATAATTTACAATTTAAACAGACAAGAACAGACAAACATGAACGCGACCTTAAACAAAAATGGTGTACAGAATTCAATTCATGTATTTTGCACAAAAACTTTTGCTGATAAAAACGCAAAGGTACGAATATTTAAACGTCCCTTTTTGATAAAATGGCGTGTGGATTATAATAAGCCTGGAGGCTTTTAGGCTAAGAGCAGGCAATCTACAAGTCTAATAGACGAACAGCCTTTTGACTTACAGTCCAAAAAGCGTTCCACAGGGTCCTACTATAGGTTATGGTTTGCTTTCGAGTTTTCAATGAGTTTCGCAGCCCAGGACTCTTAGCCCAGGGAAAACTAACAGCATCATTAAATTTATCTATTTCTTTATTCTCTTAAGTGTTACAACTTGATATGACCTTCAAACCTTTAAGAAAAAAGCGTATTCCCTTCTGAAAGGCCGGCCACGCAATTGCAACTCATGTGGTGTTGCAGTATATGGGCGACGGTAATCGCTTACCATCAGGCGACCCTTCTGCTCGTTTGCCCCCTATAACATAAAAAAAAAAATAACTTGTTGATTAGGGTTCCTCAGTCAATATGGCGAAAATGAAACTCTTATAGTTACGTCGTGTCTGTGCGTCCGTCCGTATGTATGTCACAGCCGATTTCCTCGGTAACTATAAGCACTACAACTATGTAATTTGGTAGGAAGGTGTATTCTATGAACCGCTACATAATAATGATGTGAAATTACAAAAAAAATATTAACAGTGCGCATTGTGAAGGATGATGAAAAGCGCTTGGTTCGTAAAAGAGGAATTTCGAACAGGTAAGGTTGGTAGCCATAGCCAAGCCATAACCATAGCCATAGCCAGCTGTACGTCCAGACGTACCGGACCATTACGAATTGTTTTATCGCATTAGGTACCCTGTAATGATAGATTTAAGTTGTCGAGATAAATAATAATGTTCGCCGGCTCTGCATTTTTTTGTATGGACGCTCAAGGCTACATTTTATTGACTTCAGGATACCTGCTGCTGGATGCTGGAGAAAGTTTAGTCGCGGAATAAAAAGGTACTTCACTTTCGACCTTCACAATTTAGAAATAAAGTCGAAAAGTGACGAATCTTTTCACTGACCATACATTTACAATATCCAGCTGCAAAAGTTACGAAATACTTGTACAGAAATACTTCTAGTTAGTACACAGTTCCTCACCTGGTTAAACAGACTGTTCTCGGAATTAAATACAAGCTTAAAAATTTTAGGAATGGAATAACCGAGATCTGTAAATAATTCGTCATCCTTTGTACTCGTCAAATGAATGTTACTTATAACGCTGTTACTATAGATGTGTGACTCAACCTCGTATATGAAATAGATGGTAACCTATCGATCTTTCGAAAATCTATTTACCGAATTTCACTTGTCCGAAAACGCTTCGGAATGAAAAAAATGTAAAACGAAAAAAGGCGTTTCGTTTTCGGACTTTTAATATTCGGCATAAAAAATTTCGAATTTGCGATAGGTAACCGAAATATATTAACTTCAAAAAAAAACATTTGTAAACTTTTTTTTCGATTTATTGTAGGTACTGAAGAAGTATTTTAATAATTAGTCAACTGATTCGACGTTAAAATGTATTCCAAATCGACAATAGCTAATTTATAAATATTGAATTCTTGTAAGCTGATTTACTGTCTATAGATACGATTTTGTATCACTTAAATTTCATTTATTTACGTGCTCTGCCTAGAGATCGATTTACTGTATTTTGTTGAAAATATTGAAATAAACAACCTAAACCGCTCAAACTTCATAATATTATACTTCTAATAAAACATTCGTTTGTAATGTATATTTATTATTTTTAGATATTTATTTTTTATCTTGGATGTTTTATATGTATTTAAGTATCTATTTATCTACATAAGTATGTATATCATCACTTGGTACCCATAGTACAAGCTTTGCTTAGTTTGGGACTAGGTTGATTTGTGTAAGATTGTACGTATTCAATTAACGTACAAAGTTTTTTGGGTGCTTGAAGAAATTCCGGGAATAAAAATCCGATTTCCCATCAACGGACTCGGAGTTCCCGCGTTCTCGGGGTGTACGTGGATAGTGTCGGCCTACTGTGATTTTACAGCTGTACGTGACGTCACGCCATCTTCGACAGCGTTTTTACATCGCGGGGCCGGGGCGAGCTTGTTCACAGTACAGTTGCTGCAGTAAGCCGCAGTACAAAAACTTGGACGAGTTCTTTCAAGTTAATCAGTTAAAAAGCGACTTTACCATCCCAGCTAGCTGATTTAATAGTTATTTGTTATACAAGGGTGCAAAGTTGTATTTTAACCGCGAGTATGAAATTGAAACACAAGCTAGCGAATGGATTCTAGGATTGAAATACGAGCTAGCGAATGGGTTCTATGGTTGAACCGCGAGCGAAGTGAGTGGTCAGAAAATAGAACCCTGAGCGAAGCGAGTGATTCAAAAATATAATTCTGAGCGTAGCGAGTGTTGCAACACACGAGACGTATAATAACTTTGCAGCCGTGTATAACATAAACCTTTTCACCTCACTAGAGCGAGGAATTTTTTTTGGTCATCCTCGTCCTAGCGTTATTCTAGTAGAGTTGCATCCTAAATGTAGTTGGATGCTCGGGGTCCACTACCTAATCCCGAGATTTGGCGTAGGTGCTAGTTTTTTTTAACACAATAGCACAATATAAAATTATTGTTGCTGGACTGTCTGGACTGGCCTTTACATGTTATTATGTTTTAAAAAGTTACAAATAGCACGTTCGGATTTCAAATATTCTTTGCACTCTTGGGGATAAAATGCAGTTTTACTATCTGTTTTTAAAGAATAAAAAAGGGCTTTCCGAGCTAGTGAGGTGAAATATCTAATGACCAATCCCTGGTTTTACCCAATTTGTAGTTACGTTTAAACAGCGCGAGGAGAAGTTAACAAAGGCTATAGTCAGGTTTCCATAGTAACTCGGCCCTGATATCGAATGGGCTCGGGTTTTTTTATGAGTACCTCTTATATTGAAAAATATTTTTGCCGAGTACGAATATCTTGTTATAGTTTTTGACTTATTTTTTTTTTAATTTTGTTTTTAATGTATTGTTTTACAGGATGTCTTTAACCGATTTGCTTCAAATTTTGAAATGATGTTCTTTAGACAGATTTCCATCGACACCTAAAAAACGAATACTAATTATAATATAAAAAAAGAAAAGAAAGACCAAATATTTTTTGTTTGTGGCGTAGCATAACTTATCTTTTATTATCAATACGACAAACTCTCAAATAAAATCCTACTCGTATCATAGGTAGAAAACCGTGTGACCCGAGGAGTACCTTCGCGAACATGGATTGTTGAGCCACTTGCCAATCTTCGCAACTTGGAGGTGTACTGTAATCTGGGGGGCTACTTCGAACTTCGTATCGATTCGTCCCTCTCACTCATATAGTTAACAACACGAGAGTGAAAGGGGTGGCACGATACGAAGTTCGGAGTACAGGCTCTGTTCTTCTTCTTTCTTTCACTTAAACTTATCCTTCACCTCCTTTTCTTTTCTTTTGACCTCAACTTGGTCCCAAAGGCTGAGTAAATATTGGCCCCACAGGAGGCCATCATAAGATCACAACTCAACTCAGCCTCTGGGGCCACCCAGAGGCTGAGTTGAGGGATTTACCCCCAAAAAAAATAGCCCCAATGGGGACCAATCTTAAGATCACAAATAAAAAAAAGTTGGACTGTAACTCAAATCTTGACTGACACGTCATCAAAACACATCGGTTATACATTACACCGCTAAATTATGGATAATGGCAAGTGGCGTAATAATCCCGTTTCGCAACTGTACGGGTGGATCAACTATTCTTTGTTGCTCATTACCATGGTTACTTCTCCTGAGTCACTCTTTAAAACTGTGATTTTATAGGGTTTAAATCTACCAAACATGAGCATTAGCGATGAGCATAAATCCTTAAATCCATTTGGACATGGGTCATCGCCTGAGCATGCTTTAAGTCCATATTATAAACATTTTTCTAAGAAACTCAGTTATTGTTGTCTCCTCGCTGACAGGACAGAATAACAACAAGAAAAAGTTGATTGACCCATACATATCCGTGTTTTATATTTGTAAGTTTTTCATGTTACCTACTGTTTATATTGTACTGTATCGGTGCCTTCAAAATTAGATCGCGGACTATAGGCGAAATTGCTCACTTTATTAGGGTTTTCCAAACGTAAGTAGGCGAGTCTGCACGTGTATTGCGCTGTCGAAGAGTGTTCTGCTCGTATAAATATCTGTGTTATATACGGTTCTTCATAGCTGTAAATAAAAACTTGTGAATTATATAATACGGTATTTTACTGATAGCAAAATCAGAATTTTTTTAAAGCCGTGGTCTCCCGGTGAAAAATAAAGAATAGCATTCCTTTGTAATGAACCCGGGGATCCCCGGTACCGGTAGACGACGTACAAATATACATGGCAAATATCCCGTTTCAAATCGAAATTCTAATATTATTTATGAGACTAAAACAAAGTCGCTTTCTCTGTCCCTATGTCCCTATATCCCTATGTATGCCTAAATCTTTTCTCAACGGATTTTGATGCGGTTTTTTTTAATAGATAGAGTGACTCAAGGGGAAGGTTTATATGTATAATACTAGCATCAGCATTGCACCCGTGCGAAGCCGGGGCGGGTCGCTAGTTATTTACAATCATCATTTTAATCAGGTATACTGATTGTCAAAACACAAGGACATGCAAACATAAAATTCAAGTGCGACATTTTATTGTTACGTCAAATATTAATAACAATGTTAATTGAGCTAACCATCGCAATAAAGTCAATTATCCGGCAGTTCATAAAGCGACAATGTCTTTGTCGGCTAATTCCGTTAAGTCGCACTAGCGCAATAAGGCGACATGCGGACACTACGACTGTTAATAAGATTATGGGCGCTTTATGCGACACGACAAGGGAGCGATACGATTTGACACGAATGTGTGTGTGTCTGTAGATTATTGTATTATTTTTATTTGATATAGATAGATTTTGACTTATATTACTAATAAAGGAGTGAAAAGGGGGTTCCAAATTTAAATGGGGAGCAAATCTTTACTTCGAGGTTCTTCGGGGTGCCGATTACAAAAATGACATGCATTTGTAAATTCAAGATGACTGACAATTTTTTTTTCTTAAAAATCGATATAGTTGTCATCTTTGTGGTTCCTCTGAGTGCCAATTACGAAAATAACATCCATTTTCAAATCCAAAATGGCGGATTTTTATTTTTCCTAAAAATTTAAACTGGGACGGCGCTTGTGACGGGAAGGGCTAAACGGGTAGACAAATAGTTAAACGAAGTAGACAAATAGCTAAACGTGGGAGACAAATAGGTAAACGGAAGCTAAACGGGTCCTTGCCGCGTCGTCCCATATAGGCGGTCGATCCTGTAAGCAAAAATAACGAGTACCTACACTTGGTACGAGTATTATTCCATAGAAAGTGTATCCATTATTTTTTGCTCTTGTGCGTAGTAGTAAATATTTTAGTGCATAGATCAAAAACACACTAAATAATACTTTTTTATAGATATCTGTACAAAAGCGAACTTATCCCTCTAAGGATTTTTTTCTAGCTAACCTTTGAGTGCGAGGGCATATTATGTGGCAGATATACTGAGCAATAAGTACGATATTGTTATGTAATGTATATGCTTTGCCTGTGTTTATACACTCTTACACTATCTGTGTTGTGATTGTTCTGTAGTCCATACGCTGGTTACGGTGTCTGCTAACCATCAAGTAGACCATATGCTTGTTTGCCACTTGCCATTGAGTTATTCTATAAAAAAATGACACTATGGTAGAGGTTGTCTGGAAGAGTTCGCTCTTTAGCAATAAGACCGCCTGTTTTTTGGCCTCTATTCATTGTAATTATGCACAGAACTGTGTTTTTTCTTTATTGAGGTTGTTCAATAATAATTACTTACTATACAAGTTCGGAAAGTAAGCAATTCCTAACAAGTAGCGGTCAACAAAAAGACGAACGATTAGTGAGTGTTTTTGACCGACACGAGTTGGGAATTGCGTTTCCGAACACTTATCGTATAACTTTTTAAAATGCATTGTGCGATGAAATGAAAAATTTAATCGAAAATTTCATAATATAGGTTAATTTCACATTGCTCGATACGTCAATGCTAACGGAAGTCACAGGCTGAATCTGTATTCAGCCAAGCATGTTAGTGAAAATTTACAATTTATTTATGTCTATCTATAAATAGATAGACATCACTACATAGTATAAAACAAAGTCGCTTTCTCTGTCCCTATGTCCCTATATCCCTATGTATGCTTAAATCTTTAAAACTACGCAACGGATTTTGATGCGGTTTTTTTTAATAGATAGAGTGACTCAAGGGGAAGGGTTATATGTATAATACATGCATCAGCATTGCACCCGTGCGAAGCCGGGGCGGGTCGCTAGTTTGAATCTAAAATGACTAATAAAAAGTTTAATGAAGTATTCATATTTATATACCTTTTATAAGAATTTAAATCTAAAATTGACTAATTTCTAAAACTTTTCTCAAATAATAAATTGTGTTTGCGTCGGGCTGACGACGAAGATAAACATTAAAAAAAATTGAAAAGTAAAAAGCACTAGTGCGGAAAAGTGGTACTTCCAGCACAGTTTGGCTGCTTAGAAAAGACACTGCATGTGCTCATGCATTATTAAAAAGAATTCAAAAATTCAAAATTGTTTATTTGTAAACATAGATTGAAAAGGTCTTACAATAATTTTAGGTAGGTATCGCTATGTTTTGCCTTTCGGCATACAAACATTGTAGTCCAGATCTTGCATGCATGTCTATACTAAAACTAATTTACTAACTTAAATAACAAATCAAATTTAAAATGTATTATAAAGAGTATTTGTATTGTATTGTGACTTAAATATTACGTCAAAGAAAAGCGGTCGTCAAATCGTGTTGTGTAAATGGCACGTCATTACCCGCTGGGACAATTATCGCAAGAGCCCGATACACCGGCTTTCGGGAATGGCCGCTTGTAAAAATCACTATCCCCGTTGTACACTCAACCGCAAATATGTATATAAAATTATCTTATCAATATTTATCGAAAACATACATTTTGCGACACAGCTTGACGACCGCTTTAGCCTAGTTGGTAGTGTCCCTGCCTTCGAAGCTAGAGGTCCCGGGTTCGAATCCCGGTCAGGGCATTTATTTGTGTGACGAACACGAATATTTGTTCCTGAGTCTTGGGTGTTTTCTATGTATATAAGTATATATTTATCTATATTAGTATGTATATCGTCACTTAGTACCCATAGTACAAGCTTTGCTTAGTTTGGGACTAAGTTGATTTGTGTAAGATTGTCCACAAATACTTATATTTATATATTTATATTATATAGTTTTCAATATGAGCTACACCATAACCAATAAGTACTGTAAATGGCTGGTATACTTCCTCCCCATCTTTTCCTTATTTCATAATGATTATCAAAATCTATTTAAGGCCTAGTAATTCAATTCTTATATATTTGTTTAAACTAACACGATTTTCACACATAATTATTGGAATACATCGTCCACATCAACGGAAATTGTTAGTGTTGTTTCGGGCGAGTGACAGCCCTAGTGTAAAAGTGTTTAAAACTGAAGCGCTGCGTACCCGCATCTCAGTGCGGTACGGGGTCGCCAATAAAGGATGATTCACACTAGACCGTTCCGTGTCCGGGCCGGCCCGTTTTCTATGGCAGAAAATCGACGGCCGCCCGGCCACGGACGGGCCCGGTGACGCTCGGAAACGGGCCGGCCTGGACACGGAACGGTCGCTCTATTATCAATGCAAACGTTTGACGGCCGATCTATCTACTTCCGAGGCTCGGAAACGGCACGGTCTCGGCCCGGCCCGGACGCGGAACGGTTAGCACATTGACACACAAAAATGCTCGGAGACGGGCCGGCCCGGAGACGGAACGGCCCGGACACGGAACGGTCTAATGTGAATCATCCTTAACGGGCGAATAGTACCCGTACCGCACCAAAGGGTTAAAAATACCTCCCGTACTATTCTTATCAAAATCAAAATTAAACATTTATTCTGCAAATAGGCCACAAGGGCACTTCTACATGTCAAAATATTAATTTACAATTTAAGAAAGTCTGACTATAACAATACATTTTCATGTCAAAATATTAATTTACAGTTCAAGAAAGAATAATAATTTCGAGTTTACAATTATAACAAAATTAATGTGAAGATAAACTTGCAAAGTTATCTATTACAAATATTACAACATCAGTAAAGTTAGAGATACATAAGGTCTCAAGATTAAACAAGGGGTATAATGAAATTAATATAATATCCCAGAAATGTACATGGTCTCTGAGCGTCAAAATTAAGATTAATTTAATATTGTTAGAGAATACATCTCTCATCAGTGGCTTAGAGACCATATATAATGGTCTCTAAGTCACTGATAATATAAACGAATCCACAACAGGATGATTGTCTCTCGACAATCCCCTATAAAAAGACACTAGTATTAACGTAGACACTATGTCCTAGTAAGCATGAACAGACCGGACTCCACAAACAGCATCCGATCACGAGTATGACGCGTATCTCAGCCATCGCCTACCTCGACCATCTGTTAGGGAAGCTGGCGACCCGATAAACGACGCCACCGTAGGTAAAGCCCTTAAAGCGAGCATGATATATTCAAGCTGGCGGACGTAGATAACAACAAAAATTAAGGCGACTGTGAGGCGAGAAATAGCATCGTGTTACATAAAACGTTACGGAACTACTATACAAGGATTAAGGATATATCCTAGGATAAACATACGTATATTAAAACTGACAGGATTTAACTACCAATGGCTTAAAAGCATTTTTGTCATTTAAGAAATCGTTGAAAGTATGTCGCCTGGCTTAGCAAATACCTTTCAATATGGGACTTAAATTTACTGAATGGCAAATTAACTATTTCGACAGGTATTTTATTATAAAATCGTATACAGTTCCCCACAAATGACGTGCTAACCTTTCGGAGACGACTGGCCTTCACTGCAATCTTGTATTTACTTCTAGTGTTGTAGTCGTGGATATCACTGTTAAGCTTGAATTCCTGTAATTTTTTCCGCACATACATAATATTTTCAAGAATGTATTGGCATGCTGCTGGAAGAATGTTTGCCTCTTTAAATTTATCTCTGAGAGATTCTCTGGCTTTTAGTTAGTAGAAATGGAATGTGCTTAAAGTTGGAATGTCGGGAATATAGTTATCTCTTTCTTACGTACACAGGAGCATAAGAAAACCACTGACGCACCGAGCGTAAGACAAGCCTAGCTAGCTGCCGCACAGGTGCGGAAAATCTAAATACGACAAAATGCTGCGTAATGCAGAGAATCCAGTGTTGCCAGATGGTTACATTTCTTACATTTTTCGTAACTTTTGACCGGCTTGCGTAACATGTAAGTAACTTCTGTTGTAAAGAAAATTTTCGTAACTTTTGAGAATAATGAAACCATTTAAACAGAAAGGTCAATTGTATCTAACCGGGACCAAGCGAGACAATTTATATGCTTCCATACAGAAAAGGTGACAAAGAAACCTACATGGTAGAACTCTGTCTGCCCGTCTGTTGCAACTATCTATGACATTTGAGATACCGCCCATCAGTCTGTCGAAATTCTGTAGCCGAACTCGCCGAATTGTAGCTGTATATGGCTACTCATTTCTTAAAATCAAACATTTTGATAATTAATTACGAAAAATATAAAAAATGTAACTTTAGCATCAAAAATGTAACTTTTCAAGAAAAGAAACGTAATTTTCGTCCAAAGGGCCCTGGCAACACTGAGAGAATCAGTTATTGTACGCAAGGTGGCCGAATTATTGTTTGTATAATGATCATTAAATACAGATGTGTTAGACTTGTTAGAGCAAATATGATGTCTACTTTTTGAAAGCAAGCTACGACGGAAGCGCAGTCTTAAATATCTCGTTGTTGCTGTAGGCCGCAGCATGGACAGAATTCGTTTTAAAATAAATGGAGAAGATCATTCAGGTACTAATAAATTATTTATTTATTTGGGAAACAAACAGGCAAAAATATTACATCAAGTTAATCATAATAAACATAACATTAGCCAAACAGTCTCCACTACTGACTAATACAAAATCTGTTGCTCAGACCAAAAAACGAAACTTCAAAATAACACAATATGCTAAGAATTGATAATTTACACAACTAATACAAAATCTGTTACTCAGACCAAAAAACGAAATATCAAAATAACACAATATGCTAAGAATTGATAATTTACACTATGTGACACAAGAGAAACATGCATGTATTTAAAGAGTTACGATACCTACAGAGCATCATTCAAGACATAACATCAAGACATTATTGCTTTATTTATTTTGTTTTTGTTTTTTTTTTTGATTTTGATTGCAGAAACAAAATGTTGTGATGATAAATGGAATATATCAATATTAGAATAGTTGTCATTGTAACTTTTGCACACTCTAGCTATGAACCTATTTCTTGCATATGTAGTGTTATTTCTTCCTTGTGCTGGCGTTTGTTACCCATGGAATCACTACATAGTATAAAACAAAGTCGCTTTCTCTGTCCCTATATCCCTATGTATGCTTAAATCTTTAAAACTACGCAACGGATTTTGATGCGGTTTTTTTTAATAGATAGAGTGATTGAAGAGGAAGGTTTATATGTATAATAACATCCATTAAATAGTGCACCCGTGCGAAGCCGGGGCGGGTCGCTAGTTAATAAATAGTTGTTATAAGTAGACCCCATTATTTTGTCGCATAGAAATTGTTTTTCAGTAGAGCGTGAATGTTTTTTTTATCGACCTTCTTGATATCGATGTTTATATACTTAATGCAATTGAATTTTCGCCTTTTAAGTGTATGCTCAATTTTAATAATAATAATAATACCCCCAGGGCAGCTTGTGGCGAGCTGAATGGGAAGTGGCGTCCCTTGGGTCCCTTGCCTCCGAGAGCCGGTCAGGCCCCTCTCTCCGCTTGCCTTTATTGGCCGGCGGAGTGGACCCCATCAGGGGCCGCAGGACTCTCACCTCTGGCTTGCCTTAACCGGCCGGTCAGAGTGGGGTGCCAGAGCTATATGCTCGCAGGGTGGAAGTGTATTGCACGTAATGGCGTAATAGCGAGGAAACCCGCTCACGGGGGTAAACCCCGCGATGGTGAAATCGGAGCCGCACCTCTCTACACCCTGAGCTGCTTACACCAGTGTTGCTACCCTCGCTGCCATCTGGTAGCTTCTAATAGGGCGGCCCACCTAGTGAGCGGCGAGTCACCGTCTGCCTCAAGTACAGTGATGAGACATTTTATATGGCAGGCGTCCCGTTGTCTCATCAATATCCCAGCAACCAGTCCCTCAAGTTCCTTCCCATAAAACCGGTATAGTTTTCCCTTCTTTTCGCAATAGCCCTTGCACGTAGCGGGTGCTGTCTCTGGCTGTATCTCCTCAATAGTGCAGGCAGAGATAGTATCCGCTAGGTGCACACATCCCAATACATTATCGTATCTCAAAGGGGCCTCTTCGTGTTGGATCTGTATCCCCATGAATGCCTTCCAAAAGGACCGGACATTGAGCCGTGATATCCCAAAGGAGAGATACAAATAATAATAATAAATTCTTTATTTCGGAACACAAGGAATCCATAGTTATATTAGAATATCTACATAGATAATAACATTATTATGACGTCAAACACTGTCACTTTTGGCAACTTATCTGAGGTCTATGAGACTGTGTCCAGTGCCAGAGAATTGGACTGTCATGCGCTTCCGCAACTGCGCTCAGGAGGCTGTTGGTGCTGCCGCGAACACGCCGCATCAGGGACGCCACTCGCTTACGCACTATCCCATGGAAGTCATCGGTGCGTGCCTCCGCGAACATCCCCGACGCACTACAGTAACGCGGCAGCCCCATCAGCATCCTAAATGCGTTGTTATAGAGGACGCGCAGGGCGGTATAAGCTGACTGAAAACTTTTTGTTTAGAAATAAGTAGATAACCTTATTGGTCTTACGTGAAGCGATAACCTTGGATAAATTATTTACTATAGTAAAATTTATTGTAATTATTGTGGAAAAACTATGATAAATCCCAACGAACACCCTAGACTTTTATTCTTATTTTATTATTATATACATTTTTATACAAAAGTAATAAGTAGTACCTAGTGACACCTCTTTGAAATTATCAGTGACATATAGTATCGACATTTAGATGGTCGATAAAAAAAACATTCACGCTCTACTGAAAAACAATTTCTGTGCGACTAGATAACAGGGTCTAGTTATAAGTATTGGGGAGTTTGTTCTTTAATGTAAAAAAAACCGGTCAAGTGCGTGTCCGAATAGCGCACCGAGGGTTCCGTACACACTGTACCCGTCCCGACCGAATTAATTCAGGAAAATCTTAACAACATCGTGTAGTAATTGAACGTCATGAGTACATTTCAGTGCCATCTATCGGCGAAATTGTATGATGGTTTTTCAAGGATCTATCACGTGAAATGATTTAAAAAAAAAAATTTGAAAAAAGGTATTTTCAGCATTATCGATATCGTGTAGGAATTTATAAAATAAAAATACATTTAAATGTGAGTAAATTGCAAAACTAGTATGTAATTGTTTTTTGATGATAAATAAAACTAGATGCAGCTATGATTATATTATTCCTGTAAAATGGGCATTGATATTGATGTTATGTAATAATTCCATAGTTTTTCCTTGGTAAACTTCGGAGATAGGGGGATAAATTAAGTGACTCCACGGAAAAAAAACTAAAAATTGTTTAACACCCCACTTGACATATTCAGTAGACAGAAATTTTGAACCACCTTTTTATCTGTCATTTTTAAAAAGAAACAAATAAACCATGTTCTATGCGTGCGGATCACCCTTTTTATAATTATTATTTTTGAATATTTGTTTCTGAGTCTTGGATGTTTTCTGTGTATTTAAGTATTTATATCTATTAAATATATCGTCGTCTAGTACCCATAACACAAGCCTTCTTGAGATTACTGTGGGGCTAGTTCGATTTGTGTAAGATTGTCCTCTAATATTTATTTATTATTTATTTATTTATTTATTTTATTTTATTTAAAATTTCAAATCGATAGCATAAGTAGTTCTTGAGATATTTAGCGATGTGACAGACAGACAAAATTTTTAACATTTTTGATACGGAACCCTAGAAACCAATGTACTGATTTGTTCTCGCTTACTTCAGTATGATTATTTCTCACGATAATCGCCAGTACCAAAATCAATCTTTGTATAAGTGCTTTGTTCCTAAAGGATTGATTGATATTATTCGTTATCTTAACTAAGTACTTAGAGACAAAGCACCGATGATAAGATAATAGTGAAGGAAAGACAAGTATCAATCTCTCCGTGATGACATGCATAGGGATGCGTCGGTTCAAAATTCTATCATTATTTTCAGTCTATGATAATCCCACTATTGAGTATAGTCAAGCCTCTCTCTTTAAGCTTGTCTCTCTCACTACAAATTTAGAAATAAAGGAAAAACTTAGGCACAGCAGGATTTGAACCTGCGACCTCCTGGCACTTGCGGCCAGTCGCTCTAGCCAACTGAGCCATAGGTGCAACTGCCACCGGCCCCAAATTCCTCAACCGTTCCTTCATTTATACAAACGCCATAAGGGAGGCGTATAGCGACATCTACCAGAACACTCAGGCTTCATTAAGAAGCCTTATAAGTTTTAAAATGTTTTGATTTCAAATTATGACAAAAGTGTTGATAATACCAATAAAGTGATTAAAGGATACTATGAATTTGTTAAAGTTTTAGATAGTAACTTAACTTTTTTTAATTATATTGTGTGTAATAGAATTTATTTTTATTTAAATAAGTTTTTAGCTTCAAAATGGTCGATTTGGAGTGATGTTTGAAACGATATTTCTTAATGAATAAGTCCAAAAAATATATTTAAAGTTTATGACATAAGGTCGTAATAGTCCTGTTCTAGATAGTAACATTGAGAAAATATCAAGATACGTGTTAATTGAAACAGAAAATGGCCGAAATAGATGAGCGTTTTTAACTGATAAGGACCCTTAACAGCACTAACGTCTCAATCATGAAAATCGTCAGTTACGATGCGCCATCCCATACTTAATTAATTTTGTTTTAATCAGTACCGCTGCTAACGGAAACTGCAAATTTAGAAATAAATGAAAAATTTAACAATTGTGACATTATTGTTGACGGGTGCGCCAAAGTTCATATAAAATTGCAATTCAGATTATTGTACATCCGAAAATGTATCTTATACAATTTTATGTCATAATGATCATTATTCATAATTATTTTTGGTTAATAACTATCGTATCTCAGAACTGTCAATATTTATAATGTTATTAAATATAAGTATCTCTGTCGCTATTATCTATATTTATATACTTTTTTATCATAACGATAATTAGCAATATAGTTTATTTTTATATAATTATTATAAATACTAGTCTTATTGCTAATTTTTTTATTAATAATATTCCGATATTTATGAACCGAAAATAATTAAAACTGTATAAAATACATTTTCGGAGATTTAATAATCGAATTTGCAATTTCATATGAATTTTGGCGCACCTTTTTTATACATACTAGTTTTATTGCTATTTTTTTTATTAATGTATATTAATATAATAATGAAGCTCGCAATTAATCAAAATATTATTGCCATGACTGCTAGCAAGTTCTAGTATTATTAAATAAAAATGCAATAAGTTTTGATTATGAGTTTTTTTTGTTGCTAATAATGATTTACATAATTTTTCATTAAACCTAAAAATTTATTACCACATAATGTTTAATCAAATTCTTATTTGGCAAAACATAAAGAAAACAAAAGCCCAGAAAGACCTTTCGGGGCTTAATCGACTCTAACGCGGATAGGTTAGAAGATTAAGACGGGAGCTGAAGCGAAGCGAAGCTCCCGTCTTAATCTTCGAGGTTATTTTTTTATAAAAGCCCAGAAAGATCTGTTGGGGCAAAATCGACTCAAACCCGGATAGGTTAGAAGATTAAGACGGGAGCTGAAGCGACAATATGCAGCAACAATACGACAATATAACATTGTATGGTCATAGGTGATTAGGTTAGGGTTCCCTTATAAATTAGGAATTAAGATACTTTCTTAGTAATGATATTATTACTAGCAAAATTATGAAATATGTCCTTTATGAAGAAAACAATTATGTAAAACAAAATTATGAGTTCAGATGTTTTCTTGGTAGTGAAATGATGAACAAGAAATGTATGACTACTGATCGTTATGACATCGGTTGTTAGTAATAGAAATTTATGAACAAAAAAGTATGAGTACGAATTTTATGAAGAGTGATGATTATGATCACAAAGCGGTATTATTAGAAAAAATCGATGGAAAAATTTTATATGAGCCAATATGGACCCTATTGTTGACATTTGCATTTCTGTGAGGCAAAATAGTTGAGTTCATGTTGAGCTGAACTGTATCTGTTGACCGTCTTATTGTACACTATTTTATGCAAATAAATTGCTTACTTAGTTGAAAAAAAAAATCTAAATTGTATATATACATATTGTATTCTATATTTTATAAATTTCTAGTTTGCGTTACCAGCGGTACTGCTTAATACAGAATAGATTTGTCTTTCACTCCAATCTTAAAAGGAATAAACATTCAAGAACTCAGCCATACTCCGTCTAGAATACACAATCGACTAATATTAAAATGGCGAACCAGGATGTTCCAGGAAAATTGGAACTCGATGCGTTCATTTTGGGAGCCGCGAGCTCCTTAGGGGTCGCCGTGGAGTTTTTATTGAGCGCATATACTACATAACGTCGGGGATAGTGCAATACCGCGTAACTAGCACTGGTAAATACTGCGTATCTACACAATACCCATAGGGTAAAGCCGCGGCGGGGACGTCCACCGCGGGCGGGGACGTCCACCGCGCGATCGCGACAACAGTGACACATATAGTCCCTATTCGTCCCGGTACCGCCGCACACCGGGTAGAGTCAGTTCGACCCAGGTCGGGCCTAGCCGAGTTTCTTGCTGGACTTTTCTCAGCTAGGCTGGGTTTAGTGAACCAGCGACAAAACTCCCAGTAGCTCGATTCCACTCACACCTCAGATTCGGTTGAAACCGCTCAACCAATCTCACTGAAGCGCAAACTCTTAGAGTATTTCAGTGTTCCAAACCACACGCGTGGTCGTGCCGGAGGTTTTCCCCTGGACCTTCCCCAGGCTACTCTCCAACCACGCACTCCTATCGCTTTATTGGGCGCTATATAAAGCCACAGTCAGGTTCAAAAAAAAAGGGTAAAGCCGCGTAATTGGCATTGGTTAATACCGCGTATCTAACAAATGTAGCCAAATTAAGATTTCCCGCCAACGAACGTAATATCCTTTAAAAAAACGTTTTAAGCTTCTCTTTTAAAGTTGGGTGTTGTGTAGATACACAGTATTTACCAGTGCTAGTTACGCGGTTTTGCACTATCCCCGACGATAACCAAGTCATTCTCCGGCAAATGAACACCTGGTTAGTGAGTATTCTCCACGGAAAACAGGACCTTTCTTTGAGCTCGCCCCTCATTCGGGACATTGTCAGTTATAAAAACAAAAGTTGTCCACCCGGTGGTCAATAGTTAACGGCTGATATCAATATAAGTTGTGTTTTTATTACATGCATTTATAGTTACGGAAACATCGTTTGTGCGGGTTACTAGACTAATCCAAAATGCTTTGTGGCCCTTAACTATTGACATGTCCACCAAAAGGACGCGAACCTAAATCTGACAATGACCCATTCCAATCCTAAGCCGGATATCCGGGAGTAACGCATTCGTTTTTTGTACAGTGGGAAGCGAGACGAGCTCAACGCTGTCTCTGCTCGAATACCTGCGCGTGCGCTGCGAGCTGCGCGGGACCAAGTACATGTGCCGCGAAGGCGGCTGTGGCGCCTGCGTAGTCGCCGCCTCGCGCTCCGGCGACCAACCACACGCCGTCAACTCCGTTAGTGTATTTGTCATAATATGCTCAGCCATGGCACATCACCTACAGAACCTTTTGGTGTCATCATCTATTCTCCATCTGTTCCAAATATTCATTTAGTTCCTTAATTTGCCGCCTGCCATTCCAACTGTCATTGGCGCTGGTTTAGCTGGAACAGATAGCACAGACTAAATATGCTGCGTTCACATCTCACGGTTCTTTAAAATGTCAAACTTTGTTTTTAAAATTCGTCTTCTTTCTTTTTCATGTTAATCGTTCTTTTTTTTGTCTTCGTACGGTTACTCACCGTGAAATCACTCGACGGTCCCATCGGAAGACCAGCGCTAGCGATTGCCCGCATTTTCTGAGATGGTACCGTTTCATAACACAACTTTTTAGTTTTTTGTTTATTTTTATTTTCTATTTAATTGTTGTCTTTGTCTCGAATAAATATTTGTTATTTCATCTGCAGTGCCTGGTGTCAGTGACGTCATGCCAGGACTGGGAGATCACGACGATAGAGGATGTCGGAAACCGGCTGAAGGGCTACCACCCGCTGCAGAAGACCCTCGCCAAGCATAACGGGACCCAGTGCGGGTACTGCTCGCCCGGATGGGTCATGGCCATGTACAGGTACATTTTTTAAAGTATCGTCAGTAGTACCCAACTGATATGGCTTACCAATGTACTTGCGCAGAAGATGAATTTTTAAAGCGCGGGAAATGCTATTGACCAATCGGCACGCTCCACGTACCGCGCTTCTTTTTCTTATACCGCTATTGGTCCGCAGCTGCCGCCATGTTAGCGCGCGCCGCGTGGCATGTTAGTCAGCCGCCATACTGCTGATCGAGTGCACGCGCATTATGAACAGTGTATTATGAACCTTATATTAGTTATCTAAGGTTAATTGTAAGTTTTAAGCATTCTTTCGTTACTACTTTCTTTTCTGCGCGAACGAAGATTCACGACGCGCCTTATCAGTTGGGTACTACTGTACTGTTACCAGGTCATTGAGCAAAAAAGCAAAAGCGGCCAAGTGCGTATTGGATGACCACAATGAAGAGTTCCGTACCAACATCCCACACATCCACATTTAACACCACTAACACATAGAATTTAAAAAAGACGTATCTTCATAGATAACTCACGGCACTTACGATTTTTGTTTGGGTAAGACAGTTTTTCAGCGAAAAATCCAAAACCGTAAAACTAAAAATCGTTGAAAGTATTTATTACTGCACACCACCTCCATTTTTTTCAGAATTTTAATCCTCATAATTTGGAGATGAGAGGTTGGGGGGGGGGGGGGGCACTTTTTATGACTACCACTGACAGATAATATCTCACCAACGGTTGACTTAAATGGAAAAGTTTTTTAGAAACTCCATATCATTTTTAAAGTCCTATTCATGGATAACCCGAGTATGGAGTGACCCCCCCCCCCCCCCCCCAATTTAATATTTTTTTGTAAATTCACATACTTTTATTTAGTGGTTCATAGAATACACCTTCGTACCAAATTTCATAATTGTAGTACTTATAGTCTGACATGACAAAACTATAAGGGTTCCGCTTTCACCATTTTGGCTACGGAACCCTAAAAAATGCCGATGTTAAGCAGTTACCTTATCCTATGGACGGACACCTGTCCTGCAACTCCAAGGGTGGCATGCGCGTGCAGACCCTTTCAGAGCTCGTTACACTTCTTTATTGAAGAACCCCATACTGTAAGTCCTTCGGGAAAACTGCAGTAGGGATTCTGTTCCATAGTCGGTCTGCTCCGACTTAAGTACCTCGGTTCGGTAGTACAGTCTGATGGCGATATCGACCGTGACGTGAAAAACCTAATTAGCGCTGGGTGGATGAAATGGCGACAGGTCTCGGGGACAATTTGTGATGCCCCAAATGCCCCTTAAATTGAAAAGTAAAATATATAAGACCGTAATAAGACCTGCCGTCATGTATGGGTCGGAATGCTGGGTCGCAAAGATGACGGATGAAACGAGAATGCATGTTACAGAAATGAGAATGTTGAGATGGATGTGTGGAGTGACGAGAATGGACTGGATAAGAAATTAGTACATAAGGGGAAGTACAAAAGTAGCACCCATCGCCGAAAAACTAAGAGCCAATCGCCTTGCGTGGTACGGGCATGTCATGAGGAGGGATGAAAGCCATGTAACAAGAAGAGTATTAGATATGAAGGTGGATGGATGCAAGAAACGAGGTAGGCCAAAAAAAAGTGGATGGATTGTGTGAGAGATGATATGAATAAGAAGAATGTGAATGAAGAGATGACGAGTGACAGAGATGTATGGAAGAAAAAGACATACTGCGCCGACCCCAAATAAATGGGAAAAAGGCAAGCGAATGATGATGAGTCGGAGCATTCGTGGAAGGAAATTCATCTGGAACCGTACCGTACGCGACCATTGGTGTGAGGATGAATGACCTGTCGAGGACGAATGATGTAGTGGTAGAATAATATATGGCATTGGGCGTCACGTTGAACTATTCTTCGAAGCACAATCAATTATACAACCCGCTGAATACACAAACCGGCGAATTGAAAGTGCTACAAGTGATATAACCAACGTAAAAAAGAATAGAATAGAATAGAATATTTTTTGTGATTTTTATGCGCGTCCGGCATGTTTTGCGAAGCGCGGTTAGACGGCTTCCCAGCAATCATGCGAAAGAAAATTGCATCCCTGCTGGCACGAGTTAGGCACAGCCCTAACAGCATTCTAAATGTGTTTGCCAATAGGTATGACAGCCCAATGCTGAAGCATTGGGTTGGACTGGTTAAAGGGGTAGCGCTCAATACCTATTGACTGATTGCATTTAATTTGTATTTATTTTTTACTAACTTAGTGTAACATAATTTTTAAGTTTTGTTTGTTGTTACTAACATCTATGGAGTCCTGTGCTTCGAAATAAAGAATTTATTATTATTATTATTATTGAAGAACCCCATACTGTAAGTCTTTCGGGAAAACTGCAGCAGGTATTCTGTTCCATAGTCGGAGCATTCGTGGAAGGAAATTCATCTGGAACCGTACCGTACGCGACCATTGGTGTGAGGATGAATGACCTGTCGAGGACGAATGATGCAGTGGTAGCATAATTTATGGCCTTGGGCGTGACGTTGAACTATTCTTCGAAGCACAATCGATTATACAACCCGCTGAATACACAAACCGGCGAATTGAAAGTGCTACAAGTGATGTAACTACGCCGAGTTAATATAGTTTTTTTTTATGAATGATTGAACAGCGATTGGCCTTAGTCTCGCCTCATGGTAAGCGATGAAAAGGCCTTAGATGTAGCTCGCTGGTAGTTATTGCAGAAATCAGGTTTTTTAGGGTTCCGTAGCCAAAATAGTAGAAACGGAACCCTTATAGATTCGTCATGTCTGTCCGTCCGTATGTCACAGCCGATTTACTCGGAGACTAAGCACTACAATTATGAAATTTGGTAGGAAGTTGTATTCTATGAACTGCTATATAAAAGTAATGTGAAATTACAATATTTTACTGGAGGGGCACTCCACTCCATACATGTAACAGGAGGAGCAAAAAAAAATTTTCGTCACACATAGTCGTGTGGGGTATCGATGGATAGGCCTTTAAAAATGATATGGCGATTTCTAAAAAACTTGTCCATTTAAGTCAACCGTTGGTGAGATATTAGCTGTCAAAGTTATAGAAAGTGTGTCTCCCTCCCCCCCTTCTAATTTCCAAACTATAAAGTTTAAAATTCTGAAAAAAATTGAGGTGGTGTGCACCAATTAGTAAATACTTTCATCGATTTTTGGTTTGAACAATATACATTTTACGGTTTTTGAGTTCTCGCTATAGTTATATTTTTCCAATCTGTTTTAATAGTTATTATGAACATACTATACAATATTATACAACATATATGATATAAAGCATTTGTATGAATTCACAAAATACATCTTCAAGTGCTAAAACTAAAGTAAACCTAGGTACCTTAAACTACGTTGCTACTACCTATAAAATACAAATATCGCCTAAATCACTACAATTTTTCCCAAACAAAAGGTCGTAAGTACCGTGAGTTCCCTATGAAGATACGACTTTTTTAGATTCAATGTATGGAATAGTGATTTTAAATGTGGACTAGTAGGTGTTGGTCCGACACGCACATGGCCGGTTTTTTAAATATGATTTTGCATGCTTCCAGCCTACTTCAAAGCAACAAAAACCTCACGATGTTGGAAATAGAGAAGTCGTTTGGGAGCAACATCTGTAGATGCACTGGTTATAGGCCCATTTTAGAAGCCTTCAAGAAATTTGCAAGCGACGCGCCTAAAGTAAATATCATGGATATAGAAGACCTCAAAATTTGCAAGAAGACTGGAAATACTTGTGATGGAGGCAAGTGCTTCGAGAATGACTGGTGTTTTGTGACAACAGATATCAAGCCAAAGATCCACGTTGAATTAAAAGATGGCCGACATTGGTACAAAGTTTACGAATTAAATGATATCTTTAAAATACTTTACATAGAAAAAGATGCTGATTATATGTTTGTAGCAGGCAACACAGCTAAAGGTAATATTTTTGTGACAAACGGTATTTGCTTGTATGATGTTGTAGAATACACTCTTGTTATCGGAATTCAAATGTATTTCAGGAGTTTACCCCATCGATGAATACCCTAAAGTACTAATTGATATTAGCAGTGTTGGAGAATTAAAAGGATATTCTTTGGATCAGAATTTAAGAATTGGGGCAGGTTCAACTCTATCTGAAACAAAAGACATTTTCGAAAAAATTGTGGCTGGTGAAAGCGATTTTGAATATCTTGAGAAGTTTATAAAACATTTAGAAATGGTTGCACATATTCCTGTGAGAAACGTAAGATACATTTTTTAGATAAATTAAGTATATGTATAAGTATATATATAGTGCATAGTTACTAACAATATACATTTATGAGTCTGTAAAGTTACTCAAAATAAATGAGTTTAGTTATGACAAAATAATACACAACTTTATAATTTCTAGATCGGAACCATAGCAGGTAATTTAATGATCAAACATGAACATAAGAGATTTCAATCTGATATCTTTGTTATTCTTGAAACCGTCGGCGCTCAACTGACCATTGGTGAGTAATAATAGTATATAACCCACACTAACATAACTAAAATGAAAATAAGTATTTTTTTTACTGGAAACAAAACAGACGTATACACAAATGAAAGGGACGCACACAACGTCTGTTGTGTGTTCTAAATAAATGGAAACGTTGTAACTGTGAGTAATAATTGCAGTTGATTCATTTTTCAACAAAGTAAGAGTAGACTTGGCTGCATTCTTGAAGATGAATATGAAGGGTAAACTTATATTGGACGTAGTACTTCCACCTCTAAGCAGCGAGTACCATGTCATCACCTATAAGGTTAATACTTTTTAATAATTATACCGCTTTTATACTTTTTTACTTCGATTATTGAGATACAATTTTGAATTTACGTCTTTTATTACGGTCAGTCAAATTAAAGTTCCTGATGATACGTTTTCAGATAATGCCTCGTTCTCAAAATGCCCATGCTATTGTTAATGCCGGATTCTGCTACAGAATCTCAAATACGGACGGCGTAGTTCGCGAAGCAAAATTAGTTTATGGTGGGTTATCATCCGACTTTGTTCATGCGACTGCTACTGAGACGTATTTGACTGGGAAAAAGCTGTTCAGCAACGATACTCTGCAGAATGCTATCCATGTTTTAAGTCAGGAATTAGTGGTGACAGAAAATCCTCCAGAGGCTTCATTGGCATACAGACATGCACTCGCTATTTCCTTGTTTTATAAGGTGAGTACTTAGTAATATTTGTGCTCTGTTGTGTCCATCATCATCATCAAAATACAAAGTTCTTTGTGTTAGGCTGAATATCGACCTATTTGGAGTGGACTGCAGACTAAAGATACCTTCTGTAGCTACAAGGTTTGTAAACATGTGGTATTATTTTAGTGTCTATTAAAACAAAATAAAGCGCCTTTTTCTTTGTGGTTTTTTAAAACGATCATTAGCAACGAATGCTCAAAAAACGATATAGAGGGAAATGCATGGAACACAATTTTTGACTTCGTAACTTTTTTTGGACTACTTTTCTAGTAAAATCTCATTAAATATTCAAGCTAGCGAAAAAGTGTATAGAACCTTTTATGTACAGATTTTTATTTAAATTACTTATATCTGAGAATATTTTTTGCTGTGGGCCACCGTTTACGAGTTATTTAAGAAAAATCGAAAAATGGGACACTGAACCCCTCCCCCGGCTTAACCTAAATAGTCCAAACAAAGCCACGAGACTAAAAATTGTGTTCCAAGCATTTCCCTCTATAACTTTCGTTGCCTAGCCTACATATAAAAAATATAAAAAATACGACATCCTTTTAAATGTCAGATAATAATTAATCAGACAATGAGTTTCATAACATTACTGTCTGGTTTCTAATAGTCATGCACATCAGAAAACCATAATATTTAACGGTGCTTTATTTTAGCAGTTGTTTATTTATTCCATAAGATGCGCTGAAGGTCTTTCCTCTTTTATGTTTATTCGCTTAATACGTTCTCCCAGAGTCTTCTCTCCATCTGCCCTGCGAACATTCTTGGCGCGCACCTGCGCTCGGGCCGCGAGGTGCTGGCCGACTCGCGCGGCGTGTCCGAGGGGCGGCAGCTCTACGACACCAACCCTGCGTTGTGGCCGCTCAACCAGCCTGTCGAGAAGGTCGAGGCTTTGGTAGGGGTTAAGGAATTATTTACTCAAGTTATCTTATAATCAGTTGTCTAGTGAGGAATGGGAAAATCTAGGAAGATTTATGGATAATGAATGACATTCCAATAGAATTTTTACAGCATGGTACTGCATAGCGTATCCCATGTAAAAAAAAAATATATTTCAGATTCAATGCGCGGGTGAGACAGTTTATTCAGAAGACCTCCCCACGTTCCCTCGGGAAGTTTTTGGTGCATTCGTTATGAGCACTGTTCCCGTAGCTGACATAGTCTCTATCGATGCTAGTACAGCATTAGTAAGTATTTTTCAATGAAGTCATAAAAACAAAACACTATATTTTAAATGTGATTATACTTTTTACCACCATATTGAGTTGTCATAATTTGCAGAAGCATCCAGGAGTCATAGCATTCTATTCAGCTAAAGACATTCCAGGAGTGAATTCATCAGTCCCTGGAGACCTACCATTCAACACTACTACAGAAGAACTATTCTGTAATGGCAAAGTCAAGTATTATAACCAAGTCATCGGTGTTATAGTAGCAGAAACCAGACACGTCGCTGAATCGGCTGCCAAACTTGTGAATGTAAAATATGATAATGTGAAGGCTCCTGTTATAGATATAAAAATAGCTAAAACAGACAAAAATCGGGTCACATTATTCTATAACGTTGAAGCTACCGATAAGGGTGAAGACGTTGTTAAAGTGGTGAAAGGAGGAGACACAATTTATGGGCATTACCATATGTGTATGGAAACGTTAGTGTGCGTAGCAAGACCCAATGAAGAAGGCCTAGAAATTCACGCATCAACGCAATGGATAAATGGAGTCCAGGTGGCCATTTGCCGAGCTCTCAAATTACCAGAACACAAGTAAGTTAATATCTCCATTTATGGCACAAAGTATACTGAGTATACAGGTACGATTAGACTTCAAAATCAATGAACAATTATGTAATCAACATCAAGATGTAATTAAAACTTAATTTTTAGGACTAAGAATTATTATGTATTTTAGTAATTAATGTGTCCGGTACTTTCTCCAAAGAGTTGACGTCCATGTCCGTCGCTTGGGCGGAGCCTTCGGCTCCAAGATCACGCGCGCGTCTCAAGTGGCCGTGGCGTGCGCTCTAGTCACAGCCAAGTTGAACCGTCCCTGTCGGATCCTGCTGCCTCTCACCACCAACACCAGGGTCATGGGCAAGCGGCTGCCTTGCTCTACCAGCTACGAGGTGAATTTCATTTGCTTGCGTTTATCCTATTATATATATATCCTGTTACATATCACACGCAGTCCATGCACCTTTTCCTTAGTATTTCTCTGAAAGGGATTATCAAATAATTTCAGAAAATATGACCAGCATCACCAAATAATATTTTTTTTATGTATTTGAAGGCCGGTGTCGATAAATCTGGGAAGATTCAGTATATGAACCATGATCTATATAGTGATAATGGATACATCGTCAACGAAATCCTTACGTCGATAGGCAATGGCACTTTCAACAACTGCTATGATAAAACTAGATGGAACTATAAGGCTTACAACGTGATAACTGATCTTGCCAGCAATTCCTGGTTTCGAGCTCCAGGTTGGTAAAATTGCAAATATACCTATTATGATGTGAACAAAATACTAAGCGTTTCAACTCTACAATAAAAGTGTTCTTGCAGGTACATTTGAGACTATTGCCACGGCTGAATATGCTATGGAACGCATAGCTTGTGAACTATCTTTAGATCCTTTGGAGGTTAGGCTTGTCAACTTAGCGAGCGACTACCAAGATCTTAAAGATATGATTGATACTTTAAAATCCAATGCACAATATACGGAGCGAAGGTCAGATATAGATAAGTATAATGTAGAAAATAGATGGAAAAAGCGAGGTCTCAGATTCTCGCTGCTACGCTGGCAGCCAGTAGGAGGCCAGTATTTAGATGTAAACATGTCAGTCTACCTCGACGATGGAACAGTAGCCATAACCCACGGAGGCATAGAAATGGGGCAAGGAGTCAACACTAAAGCGGTTCAAATTTGCGCGTATTTCCTTAAAATTCCTATTGAAAAGGTTCAAATTAAAGCTAACAGCACAATAAATTCGCCCAATGGGTTTATATCAGGAGGCAGTCATACGTCGATCAACGTTGGCATAGGGGTTCAAAAATGCTGTGAGCAGTTGCTGGAGAGGTTAAAGCCAGTTCGTGATAAATTGGATAATCCCACTTGGGAAACGCTAGTACGTCAAGCATTTCAAGATGACCTAGACTTACAGGTGCATGCTTACATCAACGCGTCAGACACGCAGAGTTTCCCTGTCTTTGGAGTAACGCTGGCAGAGGTGGAAATAGACGTGCTGACTGGAGAGTGGCAAGTGCTGCGGGTTGACCTGTTAGAAGACGCTGGGCAGAGCGTTAGCCCGGGGATCGATATCGGTCAAGTAAGTTTTTATAAATAATCAAAAATACATTCATAACATAATTATTAATGCAATTCAATTGACTCTAAATATTAAAATTAAATATATAGATACATAGAAATAAAATGAAAAGGCATCAATTAATTACGTCAATTTGGAACATTATGGAAAAACCTTTTGCCCAGCAAAAATAATAGGCAAGTTTCATAGACAAGTCAAGTCGTTTCTGTATCTTTCAATCAAAATTAAAATGAAACATTTATTCTGCAAATAGGCCACAAGGGCACTTTTACATGTCAAAATATCAATTTACAGTTCAAGAAGGAATAATAATTTCGAGTTTACAATTATAACACAATTAATTTCATACAGTGAAGATAAACTTGCAAAGTTATCTATTACAAATATTACAACATCAGTAAAGTTAGAGATGTATAAAGTCTCAAGATTAAACAAGGAGTATAATGAAATTAATATAATATCCCAGAGATGTACATGGTCTCTGAGAGTCAAAATTAAAATTAATTTAATATTGTTAGAGATGTATATGGTCTCTAAGCCACTGATAATAAAAACGAATCCACAACAGGATGATGAATAATAACCTATACCATTATATTGGATTGTTCCGCTTTCCTTCAACGGCATGTTTCATGCTGCATAAGATAATCACGACATTGCATGTATCGTAGCACGCTGTTTCTTATACTTTGTTGTTAATATAAAACAAGCCCAAGCTTTTTTTTCCAACGCGGAATGTCCCTTTTACTGTCGTAGGTAATCTAACATGTTTTTCCCTATTATGCGTTTTTATATCTGTGTAATGTTTATTTCTTAGTGTTTATGTTCAGGCATAAAACCTGAATCGTTATTAATGCAAATCGAACTAGCACATTACCAGCGGTGAGCGCAAGGCGCGCAACATTCAGTGCTTCTGTTCTGACGTGTGTCAGAAAGAAAAAAAAAAAATCGTTGGGTCAAATATGGAGAAAAGGACATTACCGCGCTGCTTCTTTATGGTCAGGAATATCGGTAAATCATGATGAAATTGTAGATTAAACTGTGTTAGTGCATAACTAAAGACAACTGTGACACGTAGTGCTAAGAAAACTATTGGAGATACAGTCCTGTGATGCTGGGCTGCTGCCCGTGCTTGATGCTTCAAACACGGTCTTCGCAATGACGGAGCGGCACAAAGGCATTTGACTGGTTCTGTTTGCATGGAAACGATTCTAGTAGTGCCTACATTGGGGTTTTAGGTTATTAGTATGTAATTACACAAGCATTAACACAAGCCTTCTTGAGCTTACTGTGGGTCTAGTTCGATTTGTGTAAGATTATCCTCTAATATTTATTTATTTAATTACGTGTACACATCGGATGGTATGAGTTTCCTAGTGACTTTGTCATTATGGTTAACGGCGTGATGGATTTTAGAATATGTATATGGTGTGGTGTGGTATCTTTTGGTTAAACATAGGCATTTTATTATAAAAGGAATTTCATTTTAAGTGGTAAGTTAAGGTTTACTGAAGTGAGGTTTAAAATTCCCGTTTCGGTTAGACGGTTGTTACAAAACGTATGTGCTTTACATTGAACGTAATGAAAACGTATGTGCTTTTGGCAGTCCCAATTACACGCACTGTGGCGCATAGAAGCTCGCCAGCTGTGCGCGCTCTGCGACTGCTGAACTCGCTTCTGTCATGGGCACCAGAATGTGATATGTTTGAAAGTCGATGGACGGTTGTGTATCGAATGTGTCTGCGGTACTGTGAGATGATGGATGAGAGTTGATTGATATTTGAATTTTCCTATTGTGAATTATGTGTTTAATAACCTAAATTATACAGTGCCTTGGTTTCGACTGTAATGCTGTATATGTTTTGTTTGCAATAAATGAATAAAAAATAATTGAAGTTCTGTTTTGTTACTATCCGTAACCAACTTGGTATATATTTCAATGAAATTGCCCTTAGAGCGCCGTTTCATTTTGTTTACAAAAAATCCGTTTATACAGGTTGAAGGCGCCTTCGTTATGGGCCTCGGTTGCTGGACTTCAGAACGGCTGTTGTATTCCCAACAAGGGGAGCTGCTGACAGACCGCACCTGGGACTACTGGGTGCCTCTGGCGAGAGACATTCCCCAGGACTTCCGGATCTATTTCAGGAAGAACTCTTACTCTGAGAAACGAATCCTTGGAGCCAAATGTAAAGACAACCTCAAATATCAATTTATTTATTCTTCTGCCAAGGCGTTGATTCAAAAATCGTACTTCTGCCCGTTGATTCAAAAATCGAGCATAGACCATATGCTGAGATTCGTAGGTTATAAATTTTATATTCAGTAATGAATCTTACTTTTAGTGAGTATATAAGAGCGACAAATATCATCATGCGTTTAGCGTTATCCCAGTACAGTTGCATCCTGAAGGATACTCGGGGTCCGCTACCTAATCCCAAGATTTGGCGTAGGCACTAATTTTTAAACCTTATTGGGATTAGGCTTGTCAAGTGATTGGGCAACTTGACTGTTAAGTTCTCAAGCCAGTCAAAGGCCTCGAACTTGACTTAACGACTGCTACCATAGACAGCACGCATGCATTAGGGAATTTTAATTTTGAAATGCGTGGTTCAGTCCACTATTATAATTATTTAAATTATAGTTAACTTAACGCAGCGTAGGAAATCATAGTTAAAAATCAAACATTTTTAATAGGTCAGGTCATATCACTACATAGTATAAAACAAAGTCGCTTTCTCTGTCCCTATATCCCTATATCCCTATGTATGCTTAAATCTTCGCAACGGATTATGATGCGGTTTTCTTTAATAGATAGAGTGATTGAAGAGGAAGATTTATATGTATAATAACATCCATTAAATAGTGCACCCGTGCGAAACCGGGGCTGGTCGCTAGTTTAATATAATATTCAGTTTCTTAAAAAATATTAAAATAAAAATTAATTAGTCGTCTACCGGTCCCTGGGATCCCAGGGATCATAACAAAAGAATGCTATTGTTTATTTTTTTCGCCGGGAGACGGGATATGAATTGTCAAATTGACCCACTGAGCTGGACATTAAGAAGGAGTGTTCTTTTTCAGCAATCGGTGAACCTCCTATATGCATGGCAGTGTCTGTCCCATTCGCACTACGTGCGGCCATCGCAGCCGCGAGGCGTGATGCGAAGATGCCCGCAGACCAATGGTTCCAGATAGGTTCGTATCGCAAATAAAGTTGATACTAAAAACTATAGTACCATTGAAAATGAAGTATAAGAATAGACATAATTATGATAAATTGTTCAAATACTGTAGAACTTTAAATGTATATGATCAAGTCAAACTAGCCATAATATCAGAATATAAGGACAGAATGGGAAAACTAAATAGGTATGAGAGGCCAACCGGTCTGCGATATTTGACTAACAAAAAAACATACATTTTACCTAATAATACTAGTAATGTATATGGCAGGAGAGTATGGACGTACTACCTACCTCATACACTAAATGGTTTCCCCATACATGTTATCAATAAAATAGAAGGCAATCCAAAGCAAACTAAAAATATCATAAAAAGAACAATATTGTATAGCTCAATCTAAACGAAAGAAGACCATATTTTAAATAAAATATAAGCTTAGCATCACAATCTTAAAATGTAAAGATTTAGCTAAGTAATTAACATAAAATGTAATTAACTTTCTTTTGAAATAAACAGTTTAAATTTAAAAAAAAAAAAAACTACATACGATACCTTCAAAGATCATCTATATATATATTACGCGAGGCCGATTTTTGTACACCCCATCAGATCTACAGTTATGGTCCGATTTTAATAAATGATGTGTCATAAGATTCGTCTCATGCTGGAGAGTTGCAAAAACTTTTATTTTTTCATATTTTTTAGGAAAAAGGACTAAAAAATTGATTTTAAAAAACTACTGTGCGCTGACCACGTGACTTTGGCCGCGTGACGTCACGCGACGTGGATCCTGTTTTGAATTGACATAACACAGTAAAAAATAAACAATAACTGAACTCAAACCTGTAGTAAGTTCTTCAGCATGAGAAACTATACGTTTTGAGTCGGCGACATATATCCACAACCCCAAAAAAATTAACAAAATACTAAATAAACGATCTTTTTGCAATGTTTACAACACAGACTGTTTACAATTTACATGAATGACAGACGTATTGTATCGTTATTTAAAAATTCAACGTCAACATTTAATATTTTTTTCTTGTAATTGTTTATTTGCCTAAAACCGGGTTAATACAAAAGTCGTTATATTTAAATATGGCTCATCTTTTTTAGCTGTCCATGCACAACATGCAAATTAACTACATAATTATAAGTCTTCAAAGTTTTAAAAGGGGGGCATACTCTGTCCCTTTTCCGCAAAACGCACCTTTGTATTGCAACGACCGTCATTTACTATGGCGGCCGTGGTCAATGACGTCACTGATCCGTCGCCCTTTCTCTCTCTAACCAGCAACATTAAAACGGTTGTAGCTTCCTTATTTTTTGAGATATTTGAATAGGATTTCACCACTTGGCATATTTTTTTGCCTTGTTTCTATTGAAGTAATCATATGGAGTAAAATTTTGAGTCAACATCCATTATTCAAACTCCATTCGGTTCCTTATTCATCATCAGTGAATTCTCAAATTTCATAAAGGGTCGGCAACGCGTACGTGACTCCTTTGGAATTACGGGCGTCTATAGGCTGCGGTCGCCGCTTACCATCAAGTGGACCGTACGCTTGTTTGCCACCGGCGTTGTATAAAAAAAAGCAGCCACTATCTTACACAGCCATCAAGAAGAACCAATCCCACATGCTTATGTCAGAGACATACAGACAGGCGTACAGATAGACATTATGTATAAATATACTAGCTTTTTCCAGCGAGTTCATCCCCGTACTCGTAAAAATCGTAAATCGAGTTAGAATAGTAGTGTTGTGTTCCTGGAGGTGAGCAAGGTTGACAGAGCTCCCGAGGATGCACTGTGTTGAGAGCGAGGGACCTAAATTTGTCCCTTCTGTTGTCAACACAGTGCGTCCTCAAATTTTATAAAGGGTCAACAACGCGTACGTGACTCCTTTGGAGTTGCGGGCGTCTATAGGCTGCGGTGGCCGCTTACCATCAGGTGGACCGTAAGCTTGTTTGCCACCGGCGATGTATAAAAAAAATTGAATTGCTATTCTTTTATTTCAGGCGTAATCATACCTAGTAATCGGTCTTCCGTACATTCCACAGCTTCACCTTAAGAGGCCTTATAAGTTTTTGAACGTGTTGATTTCAAATTATGACAAAAGTATTGATAATACCAATAAAGTGGTTAAAGGATACGATGATTTTATTATAGTACATTACTTACCAAGGGCGGTAAAACAAAGAATGTCTCAGATCGCAGGTATTTGACGCCCGAGCCGAAGACAAGGGCGATAATTATGCGATCTGAGGCTTTCTTAATTACCGCCCGAGGTAAGTACAAAATTTTATGTCACCCCCTGGCCAGGAAGTGGGATTTTCCGCGCGCGGAGCGTGCGGTAATTTTCACTTTATGGCCAGGTGTGACATAAAAGTTTTAAATAGTAACATAGCCATTTTTTGATTTTATTGTGCGTTAGGATTTAAGCGGAAAAACAGTTTTTAGCTTGAAAATGGTCGATTTGGAGTGATGTTTGAAACGATATTTCTTAATGAAAAATCCATAAAGGTACATAAAAAAATTTATGACATTAGGTCGGAATAGACCTGTTCTAGATAGTAACACTGTGAAAATGTCAAGACACTTGTCAATTTAATCAGAAAATCGTCGAGCGTTTTTTAACTGATAAGGGCTCTTAATGAAGGAACACTTTCTGGTGCTGTGCCTTTACCATGAGTTTGCATGACCGTACTCGCTAGCGCCTGCGTAAACGATTTAGTGTGCCGATTCTTAGTTCCATTGCGTAACCGCCAGAGGCGCTGTACTTTTGCCCATACAAATTTTTACGCAGTCTCTAGCGAGTACGGTCATGTAAACTCATGGTAAAGGCACTGTTCTGATATTAGTTTATTCTTTCCATTTCAGATGGATCCTACACAACAGAGGCTATCCAGTTGGCAACAGCAACGAATTACAAGGACTTTGTATTTTACTAATGCCGTGCATAACATTAAAAATATGTATACGATGCAGCACCTCACTGTTTAGGAATAAGGTTGAAAACTGTTTAATAATTTATGATGCTCACGATATATAAAGATGAAATATTTGTTTTGTAGTGTATTAATTTAATATATGCATACCTACGTAAGTACGAGGGCTGTTTGATAAGCAGCCGTTTTCTAAATGTACTAATATCACTGGCCAAAAATATGTATACCACCGTTTTAAGCCATTCTTCAGAGGCGGGAAAATTAAAAAACAGCATTCTTTTGTTTTTTTCTCATTTGACAGCGATTCAGTGGAAGCGTGAACGTGAAATTGTTAAAATGGAGAAAGAACAGTATCGGTCTGTAATTAGGTTTTTGTTTTTGGAAGGAAAAACGTGTGATGAGATAAAAGTAAGAATGCAGGCGGTTTACCATGAATGTACTCCTTCTATGACAACCGTTAGATATTGGTACAATGAGTAAGCGGGGGAGAACAACCGTCATTGCCGCCACAGAGGCCCATTTTAATGACTTTCCGAAACCATACTTTTTGGATGGTTTATTGAAGCTTGAATGTAGGTGGAACAAATGTAAAGAGCTAAAAGGTGACTACGTAGAAAAATAAATGCATATTTACAAAAACGACTGACTTTTTTTCATAAACGGGTGCTTATCAAACAGCTTTCGTACGTATTGCTTTATTATAGGAACGTAAAATATGAGAAACAGAAGAAAAACAAGTACGAAGGCTAGCTTATCTCTTCCAGCTAATCTATGAGTGTATAAGTATCTTTATTATGATGGTTTATGGATTTAAACTAAGCTTTATGCGACTATTACCAGTTTATGCAATAAATACGCGAGATACAAACCTTCTGTTTTTTTTTCATGTAAATACCAACAACACACGAACAAAGAAACAAAACATATATACAACAACAAATACACGCATACACATATTACATGAAACAAATAAAAAGAAAATTAGCAGTCGTGTCGTATAAGAAGGTGAAGGAGGCGGCCCTGGATAGAGTCAGATGAAGAGAGCTACACCGACAAGAATAACTCTTAAACTTATTATGAAATACCCGCGGCATCCACTAAGATCACCTGACGATCACCCAGATGATCGTATTGGACGAATATGTCTTCTAAGATCACCCAGGTGATCTTAGTGGACGCTATATCCTGTACGATCCCTTGGGTGATTTTAGTGGACAGAATTATATCCACTAGGATACTCCTGAGAGTAATATTAGGGTCAGTTGCACCAACACGATCACAGGCCGGTTATCGTTAAATATGGCGCCGGCAGCTGTCATCCCATAGAAACTTGTCAAACTTTCCATACAATCAGATAAACACCACTTACGATTACAGACGGTTTGGTGCAACCCACCCTTAATCTGCAAGTGATTCTAGTGGGCGAACTTATCCAGTAAGATCATCCAGGGGATCGCCGTGCTGGATATAGCGTTCACAAAGACCACCTGGGTGATCAGGTCAGGTGATGTTAGTGGATGCGGCGGAAATACCAATAGAAAACCAGTTATAAGCAGGGATCGTTACCGGTATTCTTACCACCGGTTTTAAATAAGGTATAACCGGTTATAATTGCATTTCGCTATTTATATCGCTAAAGCTCTGATTAGTGGTATAATCAAACCGGTATTCAAATATATTAGCGGTTTCGCCAATTGACAACAATACCTCTATTTGACACTTTACGATAATAGCTGTCAGTGTTAATATACTTGATTATTTGCATGGTCTAAGAAAACAAGGTCTGACAATAAGGATCGTGACACGAGGTCGAGTTGCCGCTTTATAGTAACAAAAAAGATAATTAGGGAAAAAAAATCTGCCGTTATCATGCAAAATAAATTGTTTACGCATCAAAATTGGCATTTACTTGTTTAAGCACACAAAATAGGTCAAGTTGAACATGAATGTACCTAATAATTTAATGAAATACTCACAGAATACATGAAAGTCAGGGAGTATCATAATATACTACTGGCAACACTTCTTACTCACACATACGAGCGTCATGTCAGTCTCTTACGTTAACCGCGATCTCGCTCGGATGTACTGATTTGCATATATCGCTCTCGGTCGGTGTCAGTTTAAGCAGTAATTGCCAAACTTTTTTGCGTTGCGGTTGCTAATAAGAGTTGATGTAGGCCAGATTTTGAAATGGTTGGCTGTTCTATTCGGAACTGTAAGAGTAGAAGTGTTAAAGGCGGAATCTTATTGTTTTTCTACACTTCCACAAAACGAGTCAGTAGCCAACGAATGGCTTCACTATTGTGGAACGAAAACAAGGAAAAAAAATGGTACACCGTACTACGTAAAGTTATGTGTTTTCTTAATTTATGCATTTTAATGTTGTTGGGGTCCTTTTTATTCAGTCAAAATATACGCTCCACTTACGAAACCGGGATGCAAACCGGCAGCTCAATATTACCTGGAATGGCGTCGCTGTTGAGCACTGCCCGTGCCCAAAATATCTCGGAATAACCCTTGATAGAACGCTGTCCTTTAAGAGCCACTGTACGAAAGCACGTCAAAAGGTTAGTTCTCGAAACAGTCTGCTGAGGAAACTCACATCAACCCACTGGGGCGCTTGTGCACACACACTACGTACTACTGGCTTGGCGCTTTGCTATTCGGCGGGTGAATACGCATGCCCAGTGTGGCACCGCTCCGCCCACGCAGGACAAGTTACCTCGGCACTCAACGACACTTGCCGCATAATCTCCGGATGCCTCAAACCCACCCCGCTAAACAAGTTATATCCTCTGGCAGGAATCGCGCCCCCGGAAACCCGCAGAGAGGTGGCGTGCAGCGTTGAAAAACTAAGGCAGGAACAAGACCCAAGGCATCCCCTCCACGGCCACAGGCTACCACCACCTCGTCTAAAGAGCCGCAAGAGTTTTATGCGGAGCACTGCCGCTACCGCCATTCCGCCGCCTAGGGTACGACTTGCGCACTGGCACAATACCCGCGCTCCCCCTGACGATTTTGTCCGCCCTGCTGAAACGCTTCCCGCTGGGCATAAACAGCCATGGCCGATCTGGAAATCCTTAAATAGATTGCGTTCCCAGGTCGGCCGCAGTAGGGAGAACTTGCTCAGGTGGGGCGCCCTGAGCGGCTCAGACGTCCAGTGTCCGTGTGGGACGGCTCCTCAAACGATGAGGCACATGCTGTCCTGCCCAGGATGCCCGCACGCCTACTCTGAGCAAGACCTTCGAGACGCGACAGACAGGGCAATATGTGTCGCCACATTCTGGTCCCGCACAGTCTGAAACCATCGACACGAGAAGAAGAAGTCAAAATATAATTTTGACATTAAATGATAAGAATAGTGATATGGCTAAGCCGATACTTGACAATTGGAATATCAACCTATCATTTGCAAAAAACTGCAATCGTTGTGTCATGTTGTTATACTGATTGAATATAGCTGGGTCTATACTTTGGTATAGATGATTAGAATTCATATTATTTGTCAGGGAGACATGCAAGACAATTAAGGCCAGATGCCATACCTTTTTTGTAATGGTTGTAATTTTGTTTTTTATACAGTCGTTTAATATAATTTATATCCTATTTTTTAAGTAAGACAACTATTTTTCCCCAAAATACAAAGTTTGAGAACCGTCGATAGCAGGGAGTCCGAAGGTCGTGTCACCCACACTACTAACCGATGTTTGCGTTTGCCATACCTGGCGAAGTATATTATTGTACCATGATTATTTGTTTCTGCAAACTGGCGTATTGTAAACAGTAGTGTAAATATTTACACCCATTTGTTGCGTTTTAGTAGTAATGTTTAATAGACAGCTTACCTTTCAAGTGCAATGAATAGCGGTATCAATACTGGTACGTATTCAAATACAGGTATTAAAGATCGTAAATAGTCTATACATAGAGGTATAGATAAAAGCGGAATGACAACAATAACTCTAATTAGAATATAGGTATTCTTTTATTAACGGTAATAGTTTGTCAATTTCTATACAAGTATTAAATAAAACTGGTTTTACAATCCCTGGTTATAAGTAAAAATAAATGTTCCTGCAAGTATCTATAAGGTAATGTGCGACGCAGACAGCCAATAGCTATAAAGGATGTTCTAAAAGCCTGTAAAAAATGGAAAACATCTCGCACGACCGTGTGGGGCCATAAGCCCCACATTTGTAACTGCAGATGTGGGCCACATTTCGCGCGATAATGCCGTTATTGAAGGCCGACGACGGCGACGGGTGGACGCGATGAGCGGGCATTACAGTCAATTTGTCCGGAGTGGCCGCGGCGCGACTCACTAGCGGTAGCGTTTAGGGTCGGTTGCACCATCTTATTTTAGATTTCTTAGCGCCTGATCAAAAATAATAGCAAAATAAAGAGTACATTATGGACTACCGTTCGGGTACATTGATTTCAATAACAGTACATAAAAGTACATTTTTTGGTGAATACGCACAGCAAAAGAAATAACAAAATTATCTGTGGCCGTGCCAGGTAGCTCTATGTTGCAATGCCGAAACCGCATGAGTACATTTTTTTAAATTATAAGTGCAAATAAGTACATTTTTTTTATGAATATGTACCGCAAAACAAATAACGAAATCCTCCGTGGACGTGTTGTATAGCATCACACCCAACATACGATCGCCGGCAGCTGTTATCCCATACAAACTTGTCAAACTTTCCATACATTCAGATTTTAACGAACACCGCTTACGATTACAGACGGTGCAACCCACCCCAAATCTGCTCATGTATGCTGGATGCTCCATCTTGACTCAAAATATTTGTATGCCTTATGGCAAAACATAGAGAGACAGTAATATTAATAATTATAAGACCTATGTACCTATGTACCTGTGTTTACAAATAAATGTTTTTGACCTTTGACTTTTGACTCATACTCAAATGTGACATTCTAAATCTAGCCTAGCGGTAGTGTACACCCGACATCTCGATAAGTTTGCCGGATGCTTAAAGCGGCTTCCGGTAAACCTGACCGTGAATGGGTATCCGTATGCATGACAAGTCCTGGACTCAAGTACTCGGTTGATTATGTCATGAAACTGAGATCAACTGTGTCAAAAAAACATTTGCTTCTTCATACATTTTCCAGTAATCGATTAAAGACCTTTTTAGGGTTCCTTAGCCAAAATTCCTTGGCAAAAACGGAACCCTTATATATTCGTCATGTCTGTCCGTCCGTCCGTATGTCACAGCCGATTTACTCAGAGACTATAAGCACTACAATTATGAAATTTGGTAGGAAGGTGTAATCTACGAACCGCTACATAAAAATGATGTGAAATTACAAAAAAATATTAATTAAAAAAAAATTCCAGCGCACATAGTCGTGTGGAGTTTCGCTGGATAGGCTTTAAAAATGATATGAAGGTTTCTAAAAAACTTTTCCATTTTAGTCAACCGTTGGTGAGATATTAGCTCTCAAAATCATAAAAAGTGTGTCCCCCCTCTAATTTCCAAAGTATAAAGTTTAAAATTCTGAAAAAATTGAGCAGTAGTAAATACTTTCAATGATTTTTGGGTTGAACAATATAGGTGTTACGGTTTTTGAGTTTTCGCTTAAAAACTGTCTTGCCCAAATAAAAGATCGTAAGAGCCGTGAGTTCCCTATGAAAATACGACTTTTTTAAATTCAATGTATTGGATAGTGGTTTTAAATGTGGACTAGTAGGTGTTGTTATGGAATCCTTCATTGTGCGTGGTCCGACATGCACTTGGCCGATTTTTTATGAAATAGCTGCGATTTTATTAGCACGTAATAATAAGTTACATTACCTACGTGGCTGTTCATGCATCAGTCAATATTTAATAAATCGTGCATGATAATGACAATGTCTGTCACTGGCGTCACTGGTGATGATGCCATGGTTTCAACTGGCTGAATGCGGCATCATACAAACTTGAACGTGGGTGGTAATATGGAGGCTCTGCCAACTGGACGCCGCTTCAAACGCACTGCAAACTTTACGGTAAACTTGATCGTGTATGGTCAGCATAAGGCACGCGACTTGTGGTCGCGGGTTCGCAGCCCGGTTCGTATCCATTGGCTTTCCAAACAACTTATGTAGAACTTATCATTTTATATTTAAGAGTGGCTTATCGGTGAAGGGAAACATCATGATGAAATCGGTCTAACTAATAATGCCTAATGCCAGTAAGGTCTAGTTTTCCCTACGGTTTGGGAGGTCAGATGGCAGTCGCGCTCTTAAGACTCCTACGCCAAATTTTGGGATAAGATGTCGAAGCGAAGCTCGAAAACTCTAAATACGAAATGTCAAAAATGTTTATTCATACCAATATCTTTTTCAGGGTGTGTGGAAATAACTAATGATGTCAGATTTTCTATGGTAATGTTGCATCCTTTTTAGGGTTTCGTACCTGAAAGGCCTAAATAGTCTCTCAGTACTCTATTGTTGTCACTCATGCGCCAGACCGTCCGTGTGTCGTCTGTCACATCATGGATAGGGATTTTTGGCAGTGATAGCGTCCCGCACAATTAATCTAACACAGAAATATTTTGTCCTTAGTATTAAAAAATATGTATGTATGTTTATACTGTAGGTAGCATTTGAATTTTGTACTATTTTTACTGCTATTTTATATACATAGTATATTGTTTTGAAAAAATGACACCTCGCCGAGTTTCTTACGCCGGTTCTTCTCGAGGCAGAGGTTTATTTTATGAACCGGTGGTAGTTTTTTGACATTCATAAGTGCATGTAACATGCCTAAATTGAAGAATAAATGATTTAATTTCATTTCATTTCATTTTATTTCATGTCATATGGGTCATACTTGGTTGAAAAAACAAAAGTCGTCCCTCCTGTGGTCAATAATTAATGACTTATGTGCATGTTAGCTATGTTTTTAATACAGGAATTTATTGAAACGGAGACACTGTTTATGCGGGTTACTGGTTCAATCCAAAATTAAGCTTTGTAGCCCTTTTGGTATATCCACAGAAAAGACGCGAACCTAAATCCGTGTATGACCCATATGGGTTTACATTCTTCAAATTTGGTGATAATGTTTATTATTAAGTATTTTTTAATAAAGTTTTCTAGAACTCTCACAATTGTAAATATATTTAGCCCGAAATTACCGTTTTACGAATGTATTAATGAGGTGGGTTGGTCGCTCCTAACTTGCACCAACACTCAAGTTCCGGTGAAGAAATGACAGAATCGTACACACTTTCTTGAGCCTATTTTCGACTTTATTTTTTTCCTTTTTAGTACATTCACAACAGTTTTCGAAATACCAAACGGAGTAGTCGTTTATAAAAGATTATATATTTAAATAAATTACAAATCACATACGTTGTCTTCTAGATCTAATACATTAGTAAGTACATAAGTTTCTCTAAATCTATTTCCTAGTATTTCACCTCTTGTTTGTTGAATCGTGTAGGTCTTTAATACTTTCATTTTATTTTTTCTCACTATCGACTTCCTTAGGAGGCGTCCATAAATTACGTGAGGTGTTTTTTTTTTAATTTTCTGTCCCCCCCTCCCCCCTGGTGAGATGTCGTGAGATTTTATTCAACCCCCTCCCCCAACCCCCAATCTCGCGTGAGATTTTTTAAAATGTGGGTTTCTTACGTAAACGCGTTGGATTGTTTTTGTAAAAAGAAAAAAAAAAATTGCTTCGTGCTTTTATTTACGACTAGTTAAGACTAGTAATCAATATTGCTGAGAGTTAACGTTGAAGTATGAATGAAATTATTCTCTTTCGAACGAATTAGTGAATAATCTTAATCGTATTACGATTACGCTTAAGATTTAATCTTATAAGCGTGTACAATCTGGATTACATGGACCAAAATAGTATAATTTTTTTTTGTTACAATCAGAAAAAAAACTGCGTGATATTTGCCGAGAACCCCCCTCTCCAACGTAAGATTAGATGAGATTTGACTCGACCCCCTCCCTTAAACATCTCACGTAATTTATGGACGCCCCCTTACGTACTTGTTCCTTTCTATTAAAATCCATAAATCCCATCTCCCTCATTATTAATTCTATAAGGATTAGCAAAATAAATTCTACTATTATGTATTTTAGGTCCATTCTTCATTTTGTAATTCGAACTGAGGCCTTTCATAGTGGTTTCCTCCTTTGGCTCTGTCATTTGTATTTCCTGTTTCATTTTCTTGGGCTCTCGTTTATCAGCTACCACAGAGTCAAAATTCGGGTCTTTGGACTTGTAGAATCTGAAGGAATGAGATTTCATGTGCTTCGGGTTTAGTTTGGTCTTATTCTTGTTCTTATGGGAAAAAAAAGGGAAGGCGTAGGCGCTGAAACAGATAATGTTTGTGATCAGCCCAAGTATAGCACGACCCAAGTAATAAGGCATGGGGATTAAGCAATAATAGACTCTCAGTCAACTACTTAAGAGCTTTGACGCGCGCCATATTAATTGTGTTCTCCTGTAACACAGTCATGTTGAATGAAGTTTGAGTTAATGCCTATTCAGCTGTTATTCAAGCAATTTGGGCACATTTTTAAATGCCTTAGCCTCTATAACAGCGATGTATGGCCTCGTGGCGCCCACGCGCCTTTTGATAAACCAAAATAAGCATGGCGGCTCCAGCCCAGCACTTTTTTCCACTAACCTTCAATTACTGCCCAAGCGCCTTTCAGAAGGCCATATTAATAAACTCTGTAAATCTAGTAAATGAGGCCCAGTGGCCTTTGTAAAGATCAAAAGGTAGACAAATAATTGAATTTAAAAACACATGCTAATATAATCATAATTATACCCTGAAAGTTTCACTTCAAACCGGTAACTACACAAATTTCAACTCAAAATCTTGGGCGGATATGACTGTAACTATTATGTCCTATAAGAAGGACAGTCGGGTCATAGTTAAAGAGGAGCCAAAAAATCTTTGGGCGCCAAGAGTAAGTCTGGGTAATAGCTTAGTAATACTGTGGTATGATACCCACCTTAAGGCTCGGTTTTATAAAGATCCGTTAGACCTTATCTCGGTTTGTTATGTCAAAAAATGTACTGACTTACTGAAATTTGATCTAACATTTGGTCTAACGGATCTTTATAAAACCCGGCCTAATTCAACTTTTACTAAGCTTAATAGAATATTAAAGATCTAAATAGAATATTATTCAGAATTTGGCTGTATTAATGACGATTGTTTGACGACTGGCTTAACCTAGGGGGTAGTGCACCTGCCTGTGAAGCTGACGGTCCTGAGTTCGTATCCCGGTCAGAGCAAATATTTGTGTGATGAGCATGAATATTTGTTTCTGAGTCTTGGATGTTTTCTATGTATTTAAATATTTACATCTATTAAATATATCGTCGTCTAGTACCCATAACACAAGCCTTCTTGAGCTTACTGTGGGGCTAGTTCGATTTGTGTAAGATTGTCCTCTAATATTTATTTATTATTTATTTATTTATTAATAGCCTTTACTCACACATTATGGAGATTATTGCTGATAAGAGGTGTAAACATTTGCGAATTGCTATTACTCGAACCTTATTCAGCATGCTGTGTTACTTGGGAGTGGCTTTACCATGAGTTTGCATGACCGTACTCGCTAGCGACTGCGTCAACGATTTAGTATACCGATTCTTAGTTCTATTGCGTAACCGCCAGAGGCGCTATACTTTTTTATGTTATAGGGGGCTAACGAGCAGACGGATCGCCTGATGGTAAGCAATTATCGTCGCCCATAAACACCTGCAACACCAAAGGAGTCGCAAGTGCGTTGCCGGCCTTTCAGAAGGGAATACGCTCTTTTCTTGAAGGTTTGAAGGTCATATCGGTCCGGAAATACCGCAGGCGACAGTTCATTCCATAGTTTGGTTGTGCGAGGTAGGAAATTTCTTGAGTAACGCAGTTTTGGACTGCCAACCATCTGTATGGTGAGGATGGAAATGCTGACGCATAGGACGATGACGAAAAGATGATACTTTTGCCCATATAAATTTTTACGCAGTCGCTAGCGAGTCATCATCATCATCATCATCATCATTTCAGCCGAAAGACGTCCACTGCTGAACATAGGCCTCCCCCAAGGCTCGCCATTTAGACCGGTCCTGTGCCGTTCGTTTCCACCGGATTCCCGCGACCTTCACCAGGTCATCACTCCACCTTGTCGGAGGCCTACCGACAGCTCGTCTTCCGGTGCGTGGACGCCACTCAAGCAGTTTCTGGCCCCATCGACCGTCAGTCCTGCGAGCAATGTGCCCTGCCCACTGCCACTTAAGGTTCGCAATTTTGAAGGCTATGTCGGTGACCCCAGTTCTGCTACGGAGTACGCTAGCGAGTACGGTCATGTAAACTCATGGTAAAGGCACAGACGAGCTAGCCGGCGATGGAGAATTATTGGTGAATCGTGTTTTATTTTCCTCGCGGCGGGTTTACGAGGCCATAAATAATGCACTCTCAGAATTAACTTTCAACTTTACACTCGTCAGCGGTCTGGGCGGGGCAGGGGGAATAACGTGTATGTTGACCTTTAAGGAGTCTATTCTTAAGGGGCCGTTCAAGTATTACGTAAGCAGATTTATTACAATTATTTACCCCACGTCCCCCCTTGTCAGCAAAAGTAAGAAAAGCTCTTACCCCCACTCCCATGCTTACGTAAACATTGGTACCTACTATTTATTTGATTCATGGGCAGCATTTTAATTTTAGAAATAAGGAAAAGATTTAGGATAGAAGACTACGTGGGAGGATCAACTATTTTTTGTTGCTGGTTACCATGGTCTCCTGAGTCACTCTTTAAAACTGATTTTATAGGGTTTAAATTATTAAATATGAGTTTTAGCGATGAGCATAAAACCATTTGGACATGGTTATCTCTTGAGCATGCTTGAAGTCCATATTATAAACATTTTTCTAAGAAACTCGGTTACTGTTGTCTCCTCGCCGACGGGACAGAATAACAACAAGAAAAAGTTGATTGGCCCACGTATTCATTATTTGTGGGAATCCCCGAAAATGTGTTTCGTTTTCAAGTATCGACAATCTGTGGGTTGCCATTTGTGTAAAAAAAAATAACTGTTAAAAAATTAAATTAAAAAATTAAAATTTAAACTGTTTATTTCATTAAATTCATAATAAAGTAACATTTTTTTCTATACTTAACTACTAATCTTAATTATAAAAGATTTTTTGAGTTAAGGAGCCACCATCACCATCGTGACCCCCCATCCCCCATGTCATCAAAAATAAGCAAAGCATAAACCCCCTCGCCCCCTGCAGTGCTTACGTAATACTTGAACGGCCCCTAAGGCTTCTTTTTTGAACCTGACTGTGGCTTTATCCTCCTGACGACTAGGTATCAAAACTTGGCAGAATAAATGTTACTCTGTCAAATTGACACAGAGTCAAAACTTTATTGAGGCCTATGTACTATGTATAGGATGCCGGTCGTCAGGAGGATAGAATCAGAATCAGAATCAGAATCAGAATCATTTATTGTCACACTCACACATTTAACATTTTGTATAGTACACGATGCTAAATAAGATAGAGCATGCCTCGTCAATCAAGATCTAATACATAATGTCGTTTTTCTTTAAAACATATTAATTTCTTACTATTATAATTATAATTAAAAGCATATGCTAACGTCGGTTAAATGTTTATGATTGTGCTCAGTAATATTCGGATCGTCCTAAGTAATATATCAAAAACATAGTTATTTACAATATTATAATTTACTAGATTCGTTTATATCAAAATTTGCATAATCATTAGTGAGATATTCTTTAATGCTGTACAGTGTGCGATCCAGCAAGAGTTTTTTCAAGCGTTGATGGAATGCACAGTCACTTTTTATATTTTTAATATGATACGGCAATTACGGATTACGGGATTTTTTTCGGATAGAGGCCGGATCCAATAAAACGATAGGAGTAAAGCGAGGAGATACGAACAAATTAGCCGACCGATTAATGCCGGGTCTTATAAACCAGAGGGGTTACCGCGAACTGAAAACGAACGAAGTTCGAATATCTCCCTCTCTGCCGCACGAATGAGCAAGTGCAACAGAGAGGGAGATATTCGAACTTCGTTCGTTTTCGGTTCGCGGTAACCCCTCTGAGGAGTAGGCCCTGCACAGCAACGGTAACTAAATACGCTGCCGTTTCGAACCGATACACGGTTCTTAGTCATAAACGCGTTGCTGACACATTCAGCACTAACTAATAAATATAAATATTAGAGGACAATCTTACACAAATCGAACTAGCCCCACAGTAAGCTCAAGAAGGCTTGTGTTATGGGTACTCATCATCATTCATCATCATTTCAGCCGAAAGACGTCCACTGCTGAACATAGGCCTCCCCCAATTTGGGGGGGATTTGCCATAGTCGCCACGCTTGGCAAGCGGGTTGGCGACCGCAGTTTGATGGTGGTAATGATCGAAGGATGCTGCTGCCCACCCTCCGATTTTCCCTTATTCGCCTCCTACGAAACCCACGGGAAGAGATGGGGTGGCGCAATTCTTACCCGGCAACCACACGGGGTACTAGACGACGATATATTTAATAGATATAAATACTTAAATACACCCAGGACCGTCAGCTTCACAGGCAGGTGCACTACCCACTAGGCTAAACCGGTCGTCAAATAATTTTCGTGATAAAATCTATTCGTGATAAAAATTTTCGTGGCAAAGTCGTTCGTGAAGAATTGAATTGAATTGAATTAAATTGTGAAATAATTTTCGTGAACAAGTTTTTCCTGATAAAGTACGTATATGTTCAGCACTGACTGCGCGCTGGACTGCCTGCTTGGCTGCTCTCCTCGCTCGAAAAAGGCCAAAAGGCGGAGGTGATAATGTACCTTGTGAACCTTATTGCAACGAGATAAAGCCTACCAATGGACACCGACGACCGCTTTAGCCTGGTTGGTAGTGACCCTGCCTTCGAAGCTGGAGGTCCCGGGTTCGAATCCCGGTCAGGGCATGTATTTGTGTGATGAACACGAATATTTGTTCCTGAGTCTTGGATGTTTTCTATGTATTTAAGTATCTATTTATCTATATAAGTATGTATAGCGTCACTTGGTGCCCAAAGTACAAGCTTTGCTTAGTTTGGGACTAGGTTGATTAGTGTAAGATTGTCCACAAATATTTGGGTGGATCAACTATTCTTTGTTGCTCGTTGCCATGGTTACGTCTCCCGAGTCACTCCTTAAAATTGTGATTTTAAAGGATTTAAATCAACCAAACATAACTTTTAGCAATGAGCATAAATTCATTTAGACATGGGTCATCTCTTGAGCATGCTTCAAGTCCATATTATAATCATTTTTCTAAGAAATTCGGTTACTGTTGTCTCCTCGCTGACGGGACAGAATAACAACAAGAAAAAGTTGATTGACCCATTTATTTATTTTGTTTTATTTAATGGTCAGATCAACTGACTGGGCCGCTGATAGTACAACGCTTACCATTTTCTCTTGGGATGGTGTACAAGATGTCGCGCGTCCTTCCGTGGTTGCATGTCGTCTGTGGCGAGCTGGTGGCGCGCGCGGCGGTGGCGCGGCGCGGGCGCATCCAGCGTCAGATAGTCCACGTTTGATCCACTAAAAAACGTCAAAAATGCCTTAATTTGACGAGCTACACGGCTAGAGCGCGAGTTATCTCGTCAGGAGATATATATCCGTCTCTTTTTTTAGGGTTCCGTAGCCAAAATGACAAAAACGGAACCCTTATAGATTCGTCATGTCTGTCCGTCCGTCCGTCCGTGTGTCACAGCCAATTTACTCGGAGACTATAAGCACTACAATTATGAAATTTGGTAGGAAGGTGTATTCTATGAACCGCTACATAAAAGTGATGTAAAATTACAAAAAAATATTAAATTAGGGGGGGCATTCCATACATGTAACCGGTGGATGAAAAAAAAAATTTCGATGCACATAGTCGTGTGGGGTATCGATGGATAGGCCATGGAGGTTTCTAAAAAAACTTGTCCATTTAAATCAACCGTTGGTAAGATATTGGCTGTCAAAGTCATAGAAAGTGTGTCCCCCCCTCCTCTAATTTCAAACTATAAAGTTTAAAATTCTGAAAAAAATTGAAATGCACACCCCATTAGTAAATACTTTCAACGATTTTTGGTTTGAACAATACAGGTTTTACGGTTTTTAAGTTTTCGCTTAAAAACTGTCTTGCCCAAACAAAAGGTCGTAAGTGCCGTGAGTTCCCTATGAAGATACGACTTTTTTGGATTCAATGTATTGGATAGTGATTTTAAATGTGGACTAATAGGTGTTGGCACGGAACCCTTCATTGTGCGTGGTCCGACACGCACTTGGCCGATTTTTAATTAGTAGCAGAAACAGATAAGTAGTTTATTTCGCAGAGATATGGCTAGCGCGCTCTTGTGTTAGCCGCGCTGTCGTACCTATCTACTGTAGTAATCAAAATTACGATACACGACAAGAATTGGCTTTAGAGTAGACTTCTTACGAGAAGTGTATTTATTTATTTTATTTATTTAAATATAACACAGCATTACAGATTTAGTCTAATACACTGTGAAACAAAACATCAACTTAAAGGAACAAAACAATGATACTAATTATCTACGTAGGTACACTAGAAAGCCTATCATCCTTCATCTCACAGAACTTCAGACACTCCCTACACACAGCCGTCCATCGCCACGCGAGCACACTCGGGTGCTGACACCAACAGGGCATTCAGCAGCGTCAGGGCGCGGAGGTGCGGCGAGTTCCTGTGAGACACAGTGCGAGCCGGAGGCACTGCTAAAAGCGGGTGCGTACGAGGTCTAAGGTTCATTCGTGGGACTCCTGCAACGTGCAACCTCACAAATTGCCTCACTAGTTCAAGGCAATCTGACTCTCCCCGTAATACACGGCAAACAAAGGAGAGCGGGCGAAGGTATTGTATTGCAGCTGCCCTTGTAAAAGGAATGAAGCTCAAGTATATTGTCAAATTTTCCTATATCCAAAATCGGCTTCCTATCGCCAGACAGTAAAGGAAAAGCTTTTTTTTTAAACCTGACTGTGGCTTTTTAGGCCGGACCCAAGGAGTGCGCGGTTGGAGAGTGGGGAAAATCCAGGGGAAAACCTCCGGCACGACCACGCGTGTGGTTTGGAACACTGGAATACTCTACGATTTGCGCTCCAGTGACATTGGTTGAGCGGTTTGAGCCGAATCTGAGGTGTGAGTGGAATCGAGCTACTGGGAGTTTTGTCAGTGGTTCACTAAACCTAGCCTAGCTGAGAAGAATCCAGCAAGAAACTCAGCTAAGCCCGACCTGGGTCGGACTGACTCTACTCGGTGTGCGGCGGTACCGGGACGAATAGGGACTATATGTGTAACTGTTGTCGCGATCGCGCGGTGGACGTCGCCGCCCGCTCGTAGAATGCCTCTCAAATAGAAGTTTGTGCCTTGTACATCGTGCGCAGAGAATAAAAGAGGATAAGGTGTCAAAGAGTAACCCGGAAAGGATACGACCAGGAAAACTTACCGTCGATGATCATATTTGTAAGGCTCATAATCCTCTGTTTCAGGCTTCTGCATAAAATTGATGACATCTATATGAGCCAAGGGGCTGCTCTTGGTCGACCGATGGCTTCCAACGTCCCTCCTCCTGTGCCTTGCGCGCATCTCCTTACCATGAATAGAATTATAACAAAATACTAACTCGAAATAAATTAAGAACAGCAAATAAATATATCTTAACATTTTGATTTCATGACAGTTTGTCAGATGGTGACAAGAGATTTAGAATGGAGGTTGCCATTTGGTAGGTACATGTCAAATACCGAACGAGATGTTCGTGCGTACACTTTGAGTAAGACCGACAGAGAGAGATTATGATTTTTGTATAGCAACACAGTAATCGTGTTTTCGTCTTTCCTCTTTGGAAAGTTCGATTTTCATGAGTAGATAGTCGGGTTGAAAGTCGCTTTTCTGATCCTAGGGTGGAAAGTATTTTTTTTTTAAGTTCTATAGGCCGGGGGCGCGCACCGACTGCGCGCATGGGCCGCGGGGCTCGCTGTTGGTTGCTGCGGAGCGTATTTTTTTTTTATACAACACCGATGGTAAACAAGCTTACGGTCCACCTGATGGTAAGCGGCCACCGCAGCCTATAGACGCCCGCAACTCCAAAGGAGTCACGTACGCATTGCCGACCTTTTATAAAATTTGATGATGCACTGTGTTGACAACAGAAGGAACACATTTAGGTCCCTCGCTCTACATAGTGCATCCTCGGGAGCTCTGGCAACCTTGCTCACCTCCAGGAACACAACACTACATACTTGTGTAGTAGATAATGTTATTATGGCTGTGGTCTTCTGCAAGGCGGAGGTACTTCCCCAGTTGGGCTGCTCCAAATTCGAGCAAGATGACATTCTGCTGTGCCCTACCTCTCTCAAATACCTTTTTGCTATGGTCACCTCATAAAAAGCTACTGACTCAACCATGGTCTACTGTATAATACTAAGCGTATCGCTAAGAAAGTTGTCCTCTAAGAAGTTTACGACCCACCGAATGTCGCTCCGTGTACCTCGTCTGCGCAACCACGACTAAGAAGACCCGCCCATTCAGGGAAATAGATCGGCTGTCTCCGCTTAATCCCGGGCCGTGTTTACACGGGACTCATTACTGCCGGGATTTATGCTTAAGGTGGAGCTACACGGTCGGACCGACCACCAGTGCCTTTACCATGAGTTTACATGACCGTACTCGCTAGCGACTGCGTAAAAATGTGTATGGGCAAAAGTACAGCGCCTCTGGCGGTTACGCAATAGAAATAAGAATCGGTATACTAAGTCGTTGACGCAGTCGCTAGCGAGTACGGTCATGCAAACTCATGGTAAAGGCACCGACCAACGCGACGCGAGACATGAGAACATCTACCTTTTTATGGTTCCGTAACTAAAATGGCGGAAACGGAAATCATTAATCATAATTAAATAAATAAATAAAAATAAATATTTGGGGACAATCTTACACAAGTCGACCTAGTCCCAAACTAAGCAAAGCTTGTACTATGGGTACTAGGCAACGATATACATACTTATATAGAGAAATATATACTTAAATACATAGAAAACATCCAAGACTCAGGAACAAATATTCATGCTCATCACACAAATAAATGCCCTGACCAGGATTCGAACCCGGGACCTCCAGCTTCGTAGGCAGCGTCACTACCAACTAGGCTAAAGCGGCCGTCAAATTTATCGATATCTATATCGTTAACCGTACTACATCAAAGTTACATCCCTATTGCGCTGTTATGTTGGCATTGCCTATTTCCTTTTTATTTTATTGTGGTACAGAATGTTTGCCAAACTCTACGTCAATGTCATGCAATGACAATGTCACTGTCATCCAAAACTTAGTTCGAAGTCCAGTCTCTTACATAACATAGTGGTTGTTATATTCTCTTTGCTATGAAGTTCCAAATTCTGAAATAAATTGAGGTTTTGTGTAATAACAAATATTTTCAACGATTTTTGATTTGAACACGATAGGTTAGGTTAGGTTAGTTAGGTTTTTCAGTAATCTTCGAAAAATTGTCATGCCCAAACTAGCCTAGGTTTCGCCGGAAGATCAGCGCCAGCTCCCTGAGTCGGCATTACGCTGAGGCAAAATCTTTTTGTAGCGATTACTTGTTTTTTTTCTAATTACGTTTATTTATCTATATTTTATGTTTGTATCGTCACGAATAAATGTTTTTCTTTCTTTTTTTCCAAACAAAAGGACTTAAGTGCCGCGATTTCCCTGAAGATACGACCTTTGTAGATTCAATGTATTGGATAGTGGTTTTGAATGGGGACTAGTAGATGTCGGTACTCGGTACGTAACCCTTCATTGTGCGTGATCCGACACGCACTTGGCCGGTTTTCTGATTTGCACAGAGCGAGTGAAACAAGATTGCCGAGTCGACTGCAACGCGTTTTAACAGTAGATTGATGATTGTTAAGTTGGGTTGCACCGAACCGTCTGTAATCGTAAGCGGTATTCGTTAAAATCTGATTGTATGTAATCTGAAGTAAATTCAAAATTGTATTTCTAACTTCTAAAATAACTGTAATTAAGATATTTGAAATAATAAAATAATATACTTTATAAATTTATTTATTTAAGAAAGGTACACTTTACAGACATCACACAATAAATGATACAGTTAAGTTTGCACAAAATCAGTAGTTTATAGACCAGCATGACATCCAAAGCAAGTGCACACAGCATGATCAATAAGTAAGCGCATAATTGACCAAGTGCACACACAGCACTAGTGTCAAGTCGACCAACACAGAGCAGGGTTAATTACATGGTTAAATCTGATCAAGTTCAGCATTCAATAACACAGTTACCCTTCGAAATGCTACGAAATGCTGGAATAACATACCTCCCCCTATTCGTAACTCAAAAACTTTATTTACTTTTAAACTTAAATTCAGAAAATATCTTTTTAGCTTGCAACTGCCGTGTCCGTAGTGGGTTTTACGAAATTTTTGTATTAATACTTACTCATATAAAAATATTGTTATACCATAATCCTTTTTTTTATACACCTACCCTTCTCTTTTTTTTAATCGTTCCCATCCCCTGTCCTAAAGCTTAAACATTGTAATTGTATAACTGGTAAAATGATAGTGTCTACTTACTTGTTACACAATGATCCTGTACAAAGATCGACAGCCCGCCTGTTTCCGGCCAGGCGTCCCTACACTACATCTACATCTACTTGTTACACAATCATAATATGCTCGTCACTAGTGTGTCTGTTCTGATTTATCTTTCCGGCCCTGGGCCCCACGGAAGACCAGCGCTGTGGTATAATTATGTATGCCACAGCATAATATATGCTGAGTGGTGTCCTTTTGTAGCCACCATAACAGCACCAAATAGGTATAAGTTCTTTTTGTCTGTTTTATAATTCAAAATAACACTTTTTTTTTTACTTTGTTCTATTTGTTTAAATATTTTTATGTGGTGCTGTATGTTTGGTTTATCAATAAATGTTTTTCTATTCTATTCTATTCTACTCTATTTCAGCCAAGTCGAGCCAATGATCATCAACATGAACATTACTAGTAGCAAAAGTTGAGTTGTGTTTGTTTTGATACATAAATATTTAAGCATCTTGTAAAACAATAGTCTAATCAAATTTATAGGTAATGTTTAATTTTTAAGGCCAAATATTTGTACACCCTTGTAAAGTCCGACCACGCTAACTCTGCATTGGAATAATTTGGCAACACTACCTCAAACGTCACATTTTCATACAAATATGACGTAAAATGCAATGTTGCCAAATTATTCATTGCATAGTTAGCGCGGTCGGACTCTAGGTAGATCACAGAGGACTGTATAATTCATTCTGTCTTCCTATTAAGTAACCTGTGTATTAGAAATATAATACGTATTTACTTTCCATCGCGCGATCGCGACAACACTGACACATATAGTGTGTGTAGTGTGTGTGTATTTGTGTGATGAGCATGAATATTTGTTTTTGAGTCTTGGATGTTTTCTATGTATTTAAGTATTTATATCTATTAAATATATCGTCGTCTAGTACCCATAACACAAGCCTTCTTGAGCTTACTGTGGGGCTAGTTCGATTTGTGTAAGATTGTCCTCTAATATTTATTATTTATTTATATAGTCCCTATTCGTCCCGGTACCGCCGCACACCGGGTAGAGTCAGTCCGACCCAGGTCGGGCCTAGCTGAGCTTCTTGCTGGACTCTTCTCAGCTAGGCTAGGTTTAGTGAACCAGCGACAAAACTCCCAGTAGCTCGATTCCACTCACCTCAGATTCGGTTGAAACCGCTCAACCAATCTCACTGAAGCGCAAACTCTTAGAGTATTCCAGTGTTCCAAACACGTGTGGTCGTGCCGGAGGTTTTCCTCAGGCTACTCTCCAACCGCGCACTCCTATCGCTTTATTGGGCCCGGCCTATAAAGCCACCGTCAGGTCCCAAAAAAAACGTATTTACTCTGGCTGCATTGTATGGAGTGCCCCCTTATTAAACATGTTTTTAAATAATTTCACATAACTTTTATGTAGCGGTTCATATAATACACCTTCCTACCAATTTTCATAATTGTAATGCTTTATAGTCTCCGAGTAAATCGGCTGGGACATACGGACGGACGGACGCACAGACATGACGAAACTTTAACGCTAATGAAATAGACATTCTATTTCAAACACACGAGTTTTAGACAGTGTACATGTAATAGAAACCGTTTTACAATATTGATAAAGTAGAATATTCCTTGAAATAAGAGTACATTAGTGTCAAACTCAAAGTAATTATTTAGGTACCTGTAACGACCGTTATTAACTCCCTGTGTGTCACGGAACTTTGTCTCTTTCACTCTTGTTCTCAAACCCAGACTTGTCGCATTAGCATACAAATTAGCTAACCTCTGCAACTACTCACAATGATTATCAGTTGTTAGAGTAAAACGAACATTAAATTAATCACTCAAGGTAGTATTTGCAATGGCGCTGTTGAGGGAGATGCGTGGTTGTGGAAGTTACTCATTAACCTGTGCGATCAGTATGTTAATTGAATACGGTTGTACTTGATTGAGGCGGGTTTAACGTTAGTTAAATTTTAACGTTAACGTTTGGTGCTTAAGATAATGAGGGCTATCTTTTTTGTGCTCACCAGTTGGCGCCACTGTCGAGTAAGGTCCAGCTGTCAAAAATTGTCATTGGTTATTATGGGCATGGGAACGAAGTTTACATTTAAATCATATGTAATGCCTTAAAATCGTACCGTAAAAATATCGAACATCCTGCATTGTAGCGCGGTCCCGTTTTGTTCGGGAAAAAGGAGGAAATAAGTTTCCGAAAGACAAAACTGTCTCGAAGCATTGACAGTCATTGACCCGTAACTCATATATGCCATAATCAAGCTCAGGTATTGCAAAATAGTCACCATATCGTTCCAATTAGATATTAACCCGCGTAGCGCAACCACAAAGAGTGACATTTGACATTTCGGAGACGTCACGCTACACTAGCGCCTTCCCACAGTTTCCATATAAAACCGGATGGAGGGTGAAGTGACAAGGACGAGTCTAGTCCCTATTCGTCCCGGTACCGCCGCACACCGGGTAGAGTCAGTCCGATCCAGGTCGGGCCGAGCTGAGTTTCTTGCTGGACTCTTCTCAGCTAGGCTAAGTTTAGTGACAAAACTCCCAGTAGCTCGATTCCACTCACTGAGGTGTGATTCGGTTGAAAACGCTCAACCAATCTCACTGGAGCGCAAACTCTTAGAGTATTCGAGTGTTCTAAACCACACGCGTGGTCGTGTCGGAGGTTTTCCCCTGGATTTTCCCCAGGCTTCTCTCCAACCGCGCACTCCTATCGCTTTATTGGGCCCGGCCTATAAAGCCACAGTTAGGTTAAAAAAAAAACATTATTTGTCTGGCAAGGGCGTGACATTCGCACAGGTACAATGCTACTTTTCTGTAACATGCGTGTGGGATGCATCGGGACGTAGTAGCAGTAGACGCGTCTTTCACCCCGCTTTCCATGGCAAAGGAGAACTGGCGCAGACTTAAAGTATGAAGCACCGAGGAACGCAAGGCGGTATGGAAGAGTAAGGAGCTACACGGGCGGTTCTACAAGGCCCTCACAGGGCCCGACGTAGACCTACTCGCGTCGGTGAACTGGCTACGTTTCGGGGATCTCTTCGGGGAAACCGAAGGTTTTGTCTGTGCAATTGCGGACGAAGTTATCATGACGAACAACTATCGGAAATATATCCTGAAGGACGGTACGGTCGACATTTGTCGGGCATGCCGCCGTCCCGGAGAGTCACTCAGGCATATCATTTCCGGTTGTGGTCATCTTGCTAACGGCGAGTACTTCCACAGACATAACTTAGTAGCCAGAATCATTCACCAGCAACTTGTTCTTCTATACGGGCTTGTGAACTTCGAAGTGCCGTACTATAAGTATACACCTGCGCCAGTTCTCGAGAATGGTCGTGCCACGCTCTATTGGGATCGATCTGTCATCACGGACAGGACTATTGTAGCCAATAAACCTGATATCGTGCTGACAGATCGATCGAAGCGCCAGGTAGTGCTCGTTGACATCACCATCCCCCATGACGAGAACCTCGTGAAGGCCGAGAAGGACAAAGCCAGCAAGTACCTAGACTTGGCACACGAGGTGACCGCCATGTGGGATGTTGATTCAACGATCATTGTCCCGATAGTCGTCTCTGCGAACGGTCTAATAGCGAAGAGTCTCGACCAACACCTCAAGAGACTCTCGCTAGATGGCCGGGTCAAGGGTCAGATACAGAAGGCGGTACTCCCTGGACACGGCGCGGATAGTCAGGAGGTTCCTCTCTCTGTCGCTCTAACCACCGGTAGCTTAGGCCCCTCCTCGCTGCCGGCGGCATCCTGGGTTAGGCTTTTATAATGTTTTTATTGTTTGTAAGTGTATGTTTATATTTTACTTGTTCTATAAATATTATAAAACCTAACTTATGTACAAAAATAAATAAAAATAATAATAATAAACGGACAGGACTATCGTAGTCAATAAGCCTGATATCGTGCTGACAGATCGATTGAAACGCCGACGAAAAAAAAATAGTTTGACCAAGTTCCAATTTTCGAAGAAAAATCTAAACCGTGAATTGATCTATCTATGCCCAAAAGGAGAAAGTCATATGACATTGCCTGTTGCAAAAATAAAAAGAGATGGCAATGACAAACGTTGCCAGCTCATCCTGAGACACGTTTCCACTGGAGAAGCCACTTGTCTTTATTGTATTGTGTGTGGAAAAATGAAAAAAGTTAAAAAGCATAATTCAACCTAGGTTCATATAACTTATTACTCCTTATGACCTTAGGAATCCATGGTCAAAATTTTTCCCCTTCCTCATGACACGTTTTGAATACCGAATTTATATATTTAGATGTCACACAATCAGTGAAAGGAAACTTATTGAACAATTTTGGGAAAGAATTCAGCAAGGTAATTTTATTCGATATTTATTAGAAGCAAACTTTGAGGCAAGTATTAAAGAAATATAAAAGGAAATGTATGTCGCGAAACATTAAACTGCTGGTAAACTTAGAGACAAAATTACTTAAAAACTAAAAAGGTAACTTAAAAAATAGAGAACGTAAGGAAATCTATTCTGAATGCATTCGGGGGACCTAATATCTTGGTTTGTTATGTATATGTTGTAGGTTTCCTGATTGCTGAAATAGATTTTCTTAAGTACTTGAGCCGCTCCCGCCGAAAAAAATTTACAATAGCATTCTTTTGTAATGAGTCCGGGGATCCCCGGGACTGGTAGACGACGGGTTTATTGAAATTTGTTTATATCTTTTTAGTCAACTCCTATCCACTGCAGTCGTGTTTTGAAATTTCTAATTATTATTTTATTTCATAATAATTGATTCTCATTTTAAAGTATGTTATGCCGTAAAATCATGTTGTAAATACATGTATTAAAAATATTTTTATAAAATCGTCTTCTTAAATGGTTCGTTCTAATACCCTACTTGATAATCAAAAAAGTTTTCTTCAAAACACATGAAATGGAGTACACAGTTCTGTTCGTCATTGTTTTTATTGCAACGTCACACCTATGTTACTCGGGATGACGTAAGGACTCCAACAATACCTCACACATCTAAATCGGTTAAGGCCTTGAGAAGTTTATAAGGGAACAAAGAATCTCACATACATACCCACCCTGAAAACATTACACTCCTTTTTTTGGGCAGTCGAGTAATAATGGTGGAACGCTCGTGGCCCAGCGGCGCCCGCGTACCGCGTGCGGTATGCTAGGTTAAGCAACGTCGGCCTAGGTCAGTTATTGGATGGGTGACCGCTTTGAGTGGTTATTAACTTAGCGCTCCCGTGCTTTGGAAGGCACTATAAGCCCCAGCTGCTGTCTATGGTAGCAGTCGTTAAGCCAAGTTAGTGACCTTGGAAACTTCTAACAGTAAAATTGCCCACTCACTTGACAAGCCCAATTCCAATAAGGTCTGGTTTCCCCTCGGGTTGGAAGGTCAGATGGCAGTCGCTTCCGTAAAAACTAGTGCCAAATCTTGGAATTAGGTAGCGGACCCCGGGCATCGTTCAGGGTGATGATGCTTAGACGACCGCTAGTGGTAGTGACCCTGCCTTCGAAGCTGAAGGTCCCGGGTTCGAATCCCGGTCAGGGCATTTATTTGTGATGAACACGAATATTTGTTCATGAGTTTAGGATGTTTTCTATGTATTTAAGTATATATTTATCTATATAAGTATGTATATCGTCGCCTAATACCCATAGTACAAGCTTTGCTTAGTTTGGGACCAGTGCCTTTACCATGAGTTTGCATGACCGTACTCGCTAGCGACTGCGTAAACGATTTAGCATGCCGATTCTTAGTTCTATTGCGTAACCGCCAGAGGCGCTGTACTTTTGCCCATGTAATTTTTTACGCAGTCGCTATCGAGTACGGTCATGTAAACTCATGGTGAAGGCACAGGTTGATTTGTGTAAGATTGTCCACAAATATTTATTTATTATTTATTTATAACTGTACCGGGATAACGCTAGGACGATGGTTTGTAATAAAAATGGTATCTTCGCTCCAAGCGCCACAACGCTGACATATATTACACATAGAAAAATAACTGAACATTGAGTGAAGTGAGGTACTGAAGTTTCTAGATTCAACCTGACTCGTCATAAGTATAAATCGTGCAAGTCATTTATTCCATAAATTAACCAACTAATGTACTATTAATCCAAAAATTAAATCCGCAACATGCTTCGTCAAATTAACTTAACATAAAGGACCGCCCCGGATCGTAGATGGCTCGAAAGTTCCCATAACCCCGGCGGCGTTGCCACGCTGAATGGCCAAAGAGATCTGTTGAGCCAAGAACGATCCGGACCGAGGATCGCAACCCCTCTCCCTCAGCCGTCGACCCAAATCCCTGACAAAATCCCTGGCCTCCGCGCCCCACGGCCCCGCCGTCTCCACCGCCACTGGCACGAAGTCGTACATTGGTTCCAAGGCAGAGTACTTCACATGTTTCGCCCGGGCCGCCGACTCTGCCGTCGACCCCGCGGATCTCATGGTGTGAGTATAAATTCGTAAAAAAAATATAAATTCCCTTTCACAACAACTTATGTAGAAGTAATGAGTATAATACTTAATGCATGCATAGTCCTTCATTCTACAGTTTTCATTGCTGAATCGCAAGCAGTCTTTTGATTTTATTACATTATTTGAACTTGAAATCAGTATATTTCGTTTCTGTGTGCATTTGTATAGCTTCCCTAGTGTATGGGCCATCTGAAAAAAAGGAATTTACATTAATTACGTGAAAAGGTTTACATAATTAATTATATTAAAATGAGTATAGACTCTGGATCTGGACTGGATCCAAGTTAAAATTAATGAAACATCTTTTAAAAGATGCTATTCTGTTATTTACACATTAAAATATATGTGAATTCGTTCAGCTCAACTCTCATATTGAATCATACACGTCAAAGCAGCCAGCACCTTACGCACTCATAAAAAAGTAAAAATTCCACATGAGACATGAGACACAGTTAAGGTATTCATTTTTAATGCGCACGAATGGTGCGGTTGCTCCAGAATTTTGAATGATTTCTGTACATATAAGTATGTAAATCATTATCATCGCCTAAATCCTAGTACCCATAGTACAAGCTTTGCTTCGTTTAGGACTAGGTCGTGTTGTGTATTTATATTCATATTCATTAATTTTCATAATAATTCATATTACATGTCAATAGTTACATCAAATGAACAATGATAATGTTAATAATCTATATGTATAATAAATCTCAATTCAATTCAGAATATTAATTTAAAAATAAAATAATTATAATCAGTCACAATAAAAAAAAATTACAAAATACTTTAAGTACTTGAGTCGTGCATAATAAATTCATTAAAGTTATAAAAAGTGTGCTCGATAAGCCATTTTTTAGCGATGTTTTAAACGCCGCTAGTGACGGGGAATCTGTAACATGCGCCGGCAGTCGGTTGTACACGGTCGGGCCCATCACGTAGGTAAGTTTGGCAGATTTTGCCAGTTTATGTTTCACACCCTCGAGTCTGCGGCCATACCGCAAGTTCCGAGCGTGCCCTTCCGCCCGCGTCGTGTATTCATCGAGGTGACGTCGCACATACACCGCGACTTGGAATATTACCACGGAAGGTAATGTGAGTATCCGCAGTTCTGTATCTGCAGCAGTGTAAAGATTGCCCACAATTTTTTTTTTATTTACCGATTGGGAACCATTGTTTGCTGGAGAAGCCTGCGTCTTGCCTGGCAGAGACGATCGCCTCACGCAGCGCGAAGGGCACAGCTACCGACATGCAGATAGGAGGCTCGCCAATCGCTGCGAACCGATCATTAATGTATAGTGAAATGAGTATTTTCGCAAAAACTTGGAGTTTCAGGCAAACCGGGTTCTTAGCCAAAAATGTTGTCTCAACGAACACCGTTCATTTGGAAAAACACGGGACAAATTAGTGGAATCACGTAAATAGATCCAAGCATGCTCTTGAGTATTATTAGATGATCTCCAAATAGGCCTGTTTTTAAAAAGATCTTATTTAAGTTTTTTGCTGGCAGAAATAAAGACTCTTAATGTATCTGACTTGTACGTTTCATCTATATTCGTATGTAGTTGTATTTATTTATGTATAGCTTTATATTATATGTGTTGTATAATATTGTATAATATCATATCGTATCATATATAACCTCCCCCTATTATTTTACATACTTGAGATTTTTCCTATAAGTTGCACCGCCCACAATTTTTCTGCATTGCCTTAAGGTTGACTGGTAGAGAATGCTTTTGGCATTAAGTTCACCTTTTGTACTATAAGTTTTTATTTTGTGCAATAAAGATTAAATAAATAAAATAAATTACACTAAACTAATCCAGTCGTTTCGAATTTTGGGTATTTGTAACTAAAGCCTGATTTACATACGTGATAGACCCCATGCAAGTGTAAATCCATAACGGGTTACAGAGATATAATGAGTTCATTCGATCTATCAAAGCCCGCGATGCAAGCTGTTCTTCCACGTGCATAAATGGGGCTTAAGTCACTAAATCCATCATGTATTTTGGGGTTGAGGATGATAATAGAACTAAATATGACACTGTCAAGTTTTCCTTACCTTTTGCTCCCAGGACTCGAGGATCGGGTATTGATTTTTCCTTAAAATAGATCCGGAAGTCCTGCGGGATGTCCCGGGCCTGCGGCACTTGGTAATTCCAGGTGCGGTCAGTGAGCACCTCCCCGGTATTGGGGTCGTAAACTAGATGCTCCATGGTCCAGTATCCGAGACCCATAACGAATGCGCCTTCCACCTTTCGCAAAAAAACAATGTGGCAGATTAAACCAGTGATCAGTTACACAACTTTGTCGAATGTATTAATGAAAATAAATCTCAATCATTTATTCCATAAATTAACCAACTAATGTACTATTAATCCAAAAATCAAATCCGCAGCAACATGCTTCGTCAAATTAACTTAACATAAAGGACCGCCCCGGATCGTAGATGGCTCGAAAGTTCCCATAACCCCGGCGGCGTTGCCACCCTGAATGGCCAAAGAGATCTGTTGAGCCAAGAACGAACCGGACCGAGGATCGCAACCCCTCTCCCTCAGCCGTCGACCCAATAAAATAATGAAATAACTACATCCACTTAAAATGTAATACCACTATTAAATTACAGTTTGGATACAGACTAGCATAATGAAACATCAATTGTTTGTTGTCTGTTAGGTCGCTGACAACCCGGATTCAACCGACGTTGAACACGGCAACCACTTTATAACACCACCGCCTTGCTTGGTTAACCACAAATTATTATTTCAAAATGCTCTTTGAACAGGCAACTTGAGCACAATCTCTTTATATCGATTATTTTAATCATTAATGGAATTATATCGTTAAGGTATCGCTATTTTTCATAAAGTTTTAAAGGCCCGATTTTATCCCAAGCCTATTCCAAAAGATATTAAAGATATTACAAGTACTCTTTTAGAAAATACTCTTACTTGGCCGATATCCACACTCGGACTGATGCTAGTGCCTACATCCTCAAGTATATCCACCCTCAGCAGCTCCCACTCCCCAGTCAGAACATCCACTTCCACTTCAGCCAGCGTCACGCCCAACACATCAGACTTTATCAAGTCCTTCAGAGAGACAAACCCATGGACCTGCAGGTCTATATTGGCTGTGTAAGCCGCCCTGGTAAGAACTTCCCAGCTAGGGTTGAGAAGACTGATCTTCAATGGAGCCAACCGTGCTAGCAATTTTTCACAGCATTTCTGAACGCCTATACCAACTGCCATTGAAGTAGTACTGTTTCCAGATATAAATGAATTAGGAGCTATTATTGTATTGTTTCCTTTGATCTGAATCTTTTCAATAGGTAATCCAAGAAAATGCGCCGCGATCTGTACAGCTTTTGTGTTAAGACCCTGGCCCATCTCAATACCGCTATGGGTTATGGCAACAGTTCCATCGTCGTAAAAAACGGACATATTCACGTCAAAGATCTGGCTACCTATGCCCTGCCAACGCAGCAAAGAAAACCTCAAGCCCCGTTTCTTCCATCTATTTTGTTTATTAAACCTATCGACAGCTTCTCTTCTTACTGTATATTGGCCTTCATTTTTTACTCTTTCTACCATGAATCTGAGCTCAATGGCAGCCAGGTCTAAATTTCGCAATCTCACTACAAGAGGGTCCAATGCTAACTCGTATGATATCCGCTCCATGATGAATTCAACAGCGGCAATAGCTTCCAATGTGCCTGTAAATCATAATTTTCTTGAAGAAGGATGTTTTGTTCATAACGTGTTAATTTATTTATTTTAGGTAAAAATGACAATTTAGTTTCGCCATTATTGGATAATTTCGAATCCTTTTCGTCACATCTAGGGCAGAAAACTAATAGATGATAGAGATTAATGTGCCTACCATTTTTGAGCATTCTGATGAAGATGTTACTCGTTATGAAGGTATCAAAATAGATCTGGTACCACAAACCTGGAGACCGGCACCAAGTATTGCTAGCAGTATCAGTAGTAACGTTGTACCCTTTATAAAGCCAGCGTAACTTGTCATAGCAATTCTATAAGAATAATGGCTCATCGACAGCGTAACCATTGTCTGTGTAGAGATTTTCTTTGCCATAACGAACCTTTCCAAAAAGATCTACTCCAATCTGCAAATAATATTTTTTGAACACCTGAGCAAAATTTTAGCTAATCGGAGACGGTAGTACCAGAGCAATTTAACATCTTAATGAACTGGAAACAGTCTAGTAAGTGATTTGTCTGCATGTAAAAATCTTGTTAAACAGAAATCATCTATATTCATGTTTTTATCAGAGAAAAAAAATGTTGTATCTCTGTCTTTGATAGCCAAGGAAAACTGAACAACATGAAATCTAAGACACCCGCCTACCTTTGGTTTTAGTAAACTTTAATTTAATTTGGAACTCTATATCTGATTTACTTTAAGTTGCTGTGGATCTTCCAAAAAAAGTTAATTATTGCAAAGAACTCTTAACTCAGATGATGAATACGTTTTCAATGAGCTGCGGACAATAAAATTATAATGTGAGAATGATTATGATGGGATGGTTGATAGAATATTAAACTTATCATGGTTACACTAACCAGGAGACCGGCACCAAGTATTGCTAGCAGTATCAGTAGTTACATTGTACACTTTATAAAGCCACCGCAGTTTGTCGTAGCAATTCTGGTAAACCTCCAGCGTAACGTAGTATAACGGCTCGTCGACGACGTATCCATTGTCTGTATAAAGATTTTCCTTGCCATAACGAACCTTGCCAAATAGGTCTACTCCAATCTAAAATCAGATTGCTTATTTCAACAGCCACTCAATTGTCAGCATAGTACGTATCTAACATTAATTAAATGAGAGCGATCTCGCCAACAAATTGTTATCACAGTTTTACGAGTGAGTAATTAAAATTTTGGAACTGTTATGTACTTTATAGATAAACCAATGAATAAATATATGTAATACAAAATTAAGCCTGCTAGTTGACTACGTAATGTGTCAAACTTACGCTTGGTAGATCTGTCATTTCTAGTCTGCTAAAAACATTTAGATCTACCTTAACCACGCCTTATGGTATTAACCACGCCTTATTGTATTAACCACGCCTTATTGTATATTGCTCACGTGGGAGACTAAACAATTTCCTGATGTAAGTAATAATTAGAGCTGGCAAAACTATAATTCTTGTATTTCTAGTAGGAACCTGAGCACGCCCGTGCTTGGCCTCGAAGTATCCCTAACATGGTATTTAATACATGCATATAGATAAAATAGTGTATGCAAATGTACATAATTAGGCATTAAAAGGCGTGTGATCTTATTATGACACTCGCTTTCGGCTCGTTTCATAAAACCACACTCGTTTTTTAATGCCTCTCATTATGTAGCAGTTACATTAACTACTGTAAGGGAGTCAATAATCATAATAATCGTCTGACCTCGTACTCCGTACAGCAAGGGAACCTCTTCCCAACGGCCTTGGAGAGGGTGGTCAGTGGCAGTATGATGCGGCAGGGCCGGTTCAGCTTGAATGCCACCAGTGCACTCGCCACGGCCACCTGCGTGCCGCGCGAGATCTTCAGGCCGTACGCACCGCCCAGGCGACGCACGTGCACGTCTATCCTGTGACGACAGAAGTTTCAATGTGACTGTTTCCATGAGACAAAACAAGCGATTAGAGATCAGTGGTGAAGGACTGGACTTGGTAGTCGCGAATCTCAGCTGACAAATTAATGAGGTGGAAAAAGCTTCTCTAGACGAAAAGCTGCAGTTGCAATATATGTATTTCTCGGTATTAGTCCTGTAGCGCTTAACAAGGTAAGTACCTATTTATTCTCTATTTAGATCGCTATCTGAAGTTGCATTATTGCTTAAACCCATGTATGAAACTGTACATGCGAAACAGCATTTAGAGCAGGGGCACCCCAGTACCAGCTTCTCCCTCTGGATCGCATTCAACGGAGAGCAGCTCGAATCGGCTGCCAGTGTATTTCTGATCGGTTCGACTCCTTGGCATTGCGTAGAGATGTAGCCTCACTCTGCATTTTCTATCGGTTGTATCATGGGGAGTGCTCGGAGGAATTATTTGGAATGATCCCTGCCGCATCTTTTCGTCATTGTCCTACGCATCAGTATTTCCATCCTCACCATTTAGATGGTTGGCAGTCTAAAACTGCGCGTTTCTCAAGAAATTTCCTGCCTCGCACAACCAAACTATGGAATGAACTGTCGGCTGCGGTATTTCCGGACCGATATGACCTTCAAACCTTCAAGAAAAGAGCGTATACCCTTCTGAAAGGCCGGCAACGCACTTGCGACTCCTCTGGTGTTGCAGGTGCTTATGGCCGACGGTAATTGCTTACCATCAGGCGATCCGTCTGCTCGTTTGCCCCCTATAACATAAAAAAAGCATTTACAAGTTTCATTTTATTACTTACTTGTGTTCTGGTAAATTGAGTGCCCGCGATATCATAACTTGTGCTCCGTCGGTATGCTGCGTCGTACAATGCACCTCCAACCCTTCCTCCGTGGGCTTTACCACACTCACTAGCGTCTCCATGCAGAAATGTATCTGCTGATATATCGTCTGCATTCCTTTTATAATGTTAAACAACACTCCTTTCTCTTCACCGCCACCATCCTTTTCTCCAGCCATTCTCGTTCTATTGGGATAATTCATTGCTTCATTTATGTCAACAATAGGTTTAGACACGCCGCTATAATGAACTTGAACTAATTTGGTAGCGTATTCTGCAATAGCTCTAGTCTCTGCCACTACAATACCGACAACTTGACCGTGATATCTAACAGCACGGGAGCAGAAAACCTCTTCCTGTTTGAAGAAGAGCAAATTGTCGCCGGGAGTGAATGAGTTAGTTCCGGGAATATCTTTTGCAGAGTAAAATGCGACGACGCCTGGGTGGCGCTGAAATATAATTTCATTTTAAACGAAGGGGACGACATGTATGTCATAGTAGAAAAAAATCAAAGTCAAAAATCAAGTTGAATCAAATTCAGGCAATTTGATTCAGCTTGATTTTTGACGCTCGAAAGCTCGTACCTTTCCAGGCAATTTGATTCATATCTTAAGTTTGCCTTTTGTACTATAAGTTTTTCTTTTGTGCAATAAAGATTAAATAAATATCTTCATAGATATGGCGCTAAAAATTGTCATCTTATAAGGCAAGTTTTAGACAAAAATAAACTAAAATATCTTATTGTACTTTTTGGAGACCATCAATAATGTAGGGATTCGGAGAAGAAAAATGCTGCACCGTGCTGAAGTGCCAACAATGATAATTTTGAGGTTACGTACTAGCGCTTCACTGGCATCGATGTGGTCGATATCACCAAGACCCACGGTCGAAAGCACAAACGCTCCAAACACCTCGTGCGGCATGCCGGCCAGGTCCTCAGTGTACGGCGCTTCGCCTGCGCACTGGATCTGAATACACACATTATTATCTCACTATACATACTCAATATATTTTGAGGTAGACAGTGGAATATCATTTCGCTTAACTATGGAAGAACCTCTACCTTACAGAAGATAGCATCCATAATTATAATACTGCTACTACTACTACTACTGTTGTTTGTGACTTTAGTGTTTTTTCTCTTTCGTGGCTTCTCGTGGTCCCAAAGGAAGACCAGCGCTAGCCAATGGCTAGCACTATGCTGATTTGGGGCCATTTCGTGGCTATTTTCTGTATTTTGGTATTATGTTAATTTGTACTGTGTCTGTGCCACGAATAAATGTTTTTTTCTGTCTTTTCTTTTCTTTCTTTCTTACTACTACTCGATCTGTATGTATTCCTACTGATGTGCGAAGTAATTAAATAACCAGAGGTTTTGGGGATGTGCGTGAACTGTAAAGGATGTGAACTGGTCTCTTGCTATTGATATAACGAATCCTCTGATCTCTACACGTCTTTATTTGACAGTTTCTTGGTATCTGTGTTGATAGCTCGAGATAGTTGATTGATGGTTGATAATTGTTCTACTTTTAATAGTTTGTTAATTCTTACCAAAGCTTCAACTTTCTCAATAGGCTCGTTGATGGGATACAGCTTCGGATTGGTGACATAGTCCTGTTTTCCGCTAGACACGGGTCGCGTGTTGCTCAGAGTGATAGCTCCTGAGGCGAAACGACTTCCAACTAGGTGGGCAGGACTCAAGGAGAGAAGACCCTGCAGATTTAATTAGAAGCATTACAATAAAACATGACTGAACTTGCACAAATTTTTTTTGTTGTTGTTTGGTTTCGTTTTCAGGTGTAATTTTCTTGGAGACAGTCTTCAATTTCTCTGTAGTTTTTTTTGATTACGTCATCCCAAACTATCACCCTTTGACTTCCACACGAAAACAATGTTTAAGACTTACGTCGTTCAATTAAGTAGTAAAATTATTTTTGTACGATCAATACAGTGAAACTTTAAGATCAAATTACTAATCGTTCTACTCATGACGTTGCGCTCTACTCGTTATTTGCTTATTCCTTCAGTAGCGCACGTCTACATATTTAGATTGCATAATATACACATATGTTACTAAAGGCGTTGGGGCTCAATGACTCATTTACATAGGTTGTTGCAGTGTTATTTTGTTATTCAGAAAGATCCACAGACCTCTGGTCGTTGCTTACTTTATAGAACAAATTGATAGCAAGATTCTTCCTGTACTTCGGCGACGGTTCTGGAGGATTCTCCTCAGCTACCAACTCTTGGTCTAAGACCTTGAGACAACTCTGCAAGGTCTCATTAGTGAACAGCTCCTTCCCTTTCAAAAACTTTTCCGCAGCCTTGGCGTGTACAAATCGAGGGTTCAGCCCTCCGTAGACAATCCGTGCTTCTGTTACAGTGTTAGAGTTTAAATTGTAGAGAAAACCAGCGTTGACAGTAGCGTGGGCGTTTTGTGCACGAGGCATTATCTGAAAAGTAAGCACTGGTTTAGTAATGTACTATATGTACTATATATGCCATATATTATACATGACACATATTACATTGTGGAAAGCCCGTCCCTGCGGTCAGCTTTAGGCGAGATTCATAGATATCAACTTGAGCCTTTAGATATGGTTCAAGAAATCGTTGACAATCCTTAACTCATTAAAGTTATTGAACCCTTGAGACTAAAGAGAAACTTTGCCTTATTACGTGTGTTTTATTTACTGTACATTCTACCATTGCACCGGGAGCGACGGCAGTACATTCATACTCACACCATAAAACCTAAATGGCCACTTACGCCAAGGTTCACTACACTCTGGAAAGTAAGATGACTCTTTTTCGTTGTAATAAATAACATATAGGTGGAAAGTATAGATATATTTATTATTTACCTTAAAAGACGCGAACTCGTAGTGCTCACCGAGAGGTGGAAGAAGAATATTTAAAATAACCTTTCCTTTCATATCAACTTTTAGGAAATCCTCCGGAGTCACTTTTGTTAGTTGTCCACTTGGTTGTACTAAAATTGTAAATAATATATCATGACAGGAGAACAGGAGGTAACAATTATAACATTTGTAGGACATATTACAGAATTTGTAGAGAGAGGTTGGTAGAGATAGCCGTGGAGTAGGAGGCTTTACTTACAAATTGTGATATACGCTCCAACAGTCTCTAGCAGAAGAAACACATCAGATTGGAATTCGTTGTGTTGATGTTTCACCATTAGATTACCAGCTACCGTTCCCAACTGAAACCACAGGCTGAGTAATACATGATAATATAAAGCATATACTGAGTTATTAGTAGATGACAAAGTGCTTAGTTAAAAAAATAATATAAAACCTTACGTTTCTAACAGGAATGTGGGCTACTAAGTCCAAATGTTGCTCCAGCTTCTTCAAATACGAGAAACTCCCTTCCATAGAAGCCACAGTTTCAAAAATCTTCATCGTTTCTGACAAAGTTGAGCCAGCACCAAGAACTAAATTTTGATCAAATCGGTATCCCTTTAGCTCTTCTATGCTGCTTATATCGATGAGTACTCGTGGATATTCGTCGATAGGAAAAGCACCTGCAAATATTTAAAACATGTGTTTTGCATTGCTGCAGTGATACAGGTCATCATTCTCCTAGCATTATTCTAATACAGTTGCATCCCAAGGGGTTCTCGGAGTCCGCTACCTAATCCCAATATTTGGTGCACGCACTGGTTTTTACAGCAACGATGTAGGTATAGCAAAAAAACCATGCACAGATGAAATCAAATCTTTTGTCAATGATTTGACTGTTTGAAGACTTTGACAGAGTAAAACTTTTGTCACTTTATCAGTATTAGCTATATTGTGTAACTCATTAGAATTACGATTTGAAACGGAATATTTACCATGTATATTTGTATTTTTGAGTTCCCGATATTTCGGCACTGTTGCAAGCGCCATTATCAAATCATTATTAAGTTTCAAATCGTAATTCTAATGTAATTGACCATGAAAGCTTGAAATTTTATATTGTGTAACACATGGTTCCATATACTTCATAATGATCTTATATAAGTATCGTCATGTTACTACTTAAACAGTATAAGCATTTTGTGATGTCTCATTATATTAACAAGAAAATTACTAACTGATTCATCAGACCTACCTTTAGCTGTATTTCCCGCCACAAGCATGTAACTATCATCTCCTTTCTTCTTAAGCACTTCGAATATATCATCTACCTTATGGACCTTAGTGAAGTACTTCCCATCTTTTAGGTCTATTTCAATTGTATCTGCTGCTTTGACATCACCTACTTCAACCATGCACCATTCACTGTCACTGCACTTTCTTTGACGGCAGTGCGCCCCAGTTTTCTTACAAATATTAAGGTCTTCTATGTCCAATATGTCGGACTTCGGGGAGTCAATGGCAAACTTCTTGAATGCTTCAAGGATGGGCCGGTAGCCGGTGCAGCGGCAGACATTGCTACCGAATGACTTCTCTACTTCCATCATGGTAAGGTTCGGATTGCTTTGCATGAGGCTGTTTGCATAATCAAAATTTGATTGGTTATCTACACATATGCAATCAGGTACACATAATTATCACTACATAGTATAAAACAAAGTCGCTTTCTCTGTCCCTATATCCCTATGTATGCTTAAATCTTTAAAACGACGCAACGGATTTTGAAGCGGTTTTTTTTAATAGATAAAGTGATTGAAGAGGAAGGTTTATATGTATAATTAATATTAATATCAGCATTGCACCCGTGCGAAGCCGGGGCGGGTCGCTAGTGTACAATACAATACAAATACTGTTTATTGCACAATCTCAACAAAAAAAACAGTACAGTTCATAATTACAAAGAGTAGCAAAACAACAACGGGCGGTCTTATCGCTAAAGAGCGATCTCTTCCACACAACCAAGCAAACAAATAAGCATACAAATCAAGTATTCTGTTTCATGGTAGGTGATGCAGAGATAGTGTATGGAACTTACTAAAAATAGGTTAATACTAAACCAATTATAAGGTAAATAAATCGATATATACATACATACACATAAATATATGCATACATATATGACAAAGTGACAGTTTTTTGTGGTTTAAGTATAACTTTAGATTATAAGTATTATTAATAAATTAATTGCTTTGTGTTGTGTGTTTTGTGATGTCTTAATAACATATATGGATGTACTCCGATATAAAAGTAAATAAATATAAAAATATATATCTAAGTATATACTTAGATACTCTAAAGGAGTTAAACTATTTAGAATCATGGGAGAGATAAATAATGAACTTATCTGTATGTTATGTACTGTTACTTTTTTATGAGTGCGATAAAAGAAAAGTAATCTTTCGTTTTATATTACAATGACACAAAAACGATTTACAGTTGAATGCAAAGCAGAATGAAAACATAGTTTTTACAGATGTTTTTACAATATCGTGATAACGAAAACCCTCTCCTATGTAACCCTATCTACGCGCGATTCTTAATTGCAATAAAAAAAAATATTAATCGCCAATTAATTGTCAGTTTTAGAACAATACATTTTTTAGCTCACGAAGATAATCCACGAAAAGTCAGTCCATTTATTTATCAGCAAATAAATATTTGCCAGGACCGTATTAAATAAGAGTTACCTTGAAACTTGTTCTGAGCGCTGGCACAATGACCTCTGAGGACTGAACAACTGCCTACTTGGGATTATTTAATATATGTCGTGGAGATCAATTTGGGCCAAAACTTTCCATGCACATAGCATATTCATTATTTCGGGCAGATTATTAATTATAACGCGTTGTCATGGATAAGGGTCGGTTGCACCAACATACGATCACAGGCCGGTCAACGTCAAATATGGCGCCGGCAGCTGTCATCCCATAGAAACTTGTCAAACTTTACATACAATCAGATTTTAACGAACACCGCTTACGATTACAGACGGTTTGGTGCAACCCTAAGTCTCCTGTGGCTGTTTTGAGGGTAGTGGCTGTTCCCGGGCTATTGGCTTTTTATTTATTTATTTAGTCTAATACACTGTGAAACGAAACATCAACTTAAAGGAACAAAACAATAATACTAATTAACTACGTAGGTACACTAGAAAGCCTATCATCCTTCATCTCACAGAACTTCAGACACTCCCTACACACAGCCGTCCATCGCCAGACAAACAGATCACACTCGGGTGCTGACACCAACAGGGCATTCAGCAGCGTCAGGGCGCGGAGGTGCGGCGAGTTCCTGTGCGACACAGTGCGAGCCGGAGGCACTGCTAAAAGCGGGCGCGTACGAGGTCTAAGATCCATTCGTGGGACTCCTGGAACGTGCAACCTCACAAATTGCCTCAATAGTTCTGGGCAATCTGATTTTTACATGGTATCGGGGCTGTTTACATGGTGACTATTATCCCATGATACTCTCATATCACAATACGTATCATTGTATTGTGATGAATATTGATAGTCATAGGCCAAGTAACTTTGAAATCCGCTATATCGACATCCCAGTGTTTTGATAATCAGCGTGTATGATTGTATATGTGTTAAATCCTCCCAGAGAAGCCAGGAGAAAAGGTATAGTAACATTGTCTCCTCGCTTCATCATTGTCCGAGTGAAACGGAGGTTCTGCTTCAGATTCGACAAAAATTCTTTCGTATGCCCGGACGATTTTTTTTTTTCACTTTATTTTGGCACAAACAGTCATTACAAAGATTTACATTTTGTGAATAACATTACATAGTATGTAGATAAAACAGTGCCGATTTACTAGATTATATTACTTTTAATTGTTGGTTTTTAACGGATTCCCTGATCCGGAAGGATTTCCGGTTGTTATCCTCTACAGGTCTCATTTCTTAACCAATTCTCTTTTTTTCTATTGAGAGTTTTTTCGCTATTGCGAATATATCGCTAGATAAACGCCTCTTAATTAGCAAAGTTTAATCAAATTTAGAATGAAGGAAAAATTTAAAAATAGTTTACGTTAGCAGCGGTACTGCTTAATACGAAGAAACGGTTGATCAATTTGGAACTGGGTAGTGATTGTACCTATAGCTCAGTTGGCTAGAGTGACTGGCCGCGAGTGCCGGGAGGTCGCAGGTTCGAATCCTGCTCGGTGCCTAAATTTTTCCATTTTTCCTTCATTCTAAATTTGGGTATGGGATGGCGCATCGTAACTGACGATTCTCAATATGATTTGAGACGTTAGTGCCGTTAATGAAGCATGAGTCTTTTGGTAGATGTCGCTGTACACCTCCCTTAAGGCGTTTGTATAAAAAGGAAAGTTTAATCAACTCAACCACTCCATATGACATTGAACAGTACACACATTTATCTGTCTTTTAGACCATATTTTACAAGGGCTAAAATCTTTAAAGCCACATCTGATATTTGGTTGCTCAAAACGTAGAATACGAAATGTTGAGTTACATTGACCTCCGGCCTTGTAGCCGAAAACAAGTTTGCCATTTTCTATAGAATTTTTATATTAAAGGCCTTGTTGATTTTAGATTCTTCGTAAATCCTACTAAAACAAGAATGTGGGCAGTTTAGTGACACTCGTCTATGCGGTGTCATTGGTTACATCCGATAATAGAATTACATAATTAACTAGCGACCCGCCCCGGCTTCGCACGGGTGCAATGCTGATGCATGTATTATACATATGAAATGAAATGAAATGAAATGAAATGAAATGATTTATTCTCCAAGTGGGCCCCTCGGGCGCTTTTGAATGTCATACAATAGTACACACACAATATACAAATATTTAAAAAACTGCTTCCATTTTACTAGAGATGTAAAAGGTCTCGTGTTATCTAAAAATGTTAAATATGACAAAAATAATCAGAAACAAATCTAGAATTAACCAAACAATAAAATACCAATATTATGGAGATGTAAAAGGTCTCCTAATGTCAAATAATAATATAAAAATTAAATAATGTCAGTCTTAAAATACTATTCCTCGCAATTAGGTGCAGCAGAGCAAGTTACCTATTGTGTCCATACAGTTTTGTCATTAATGTAATCTTCTATTTTATAGTATGCTTTTTTTACCAAGCATTTTTTAACAATCACTTTAAATTTATTAAGAGGTAATTCAATCAAGTTTTGAGGTAATTTATTAAACAATTCTATACTTAAGCCTAGAAATGAACGACTGGTTTTACGTAGTCTGAGGTATATATCATATTATAAACCTTCCCCTTGAGTCACTCTACTATACTACACTATACTAAACATATCTTGTATTAATTGACATACCCATACATAGCCATGACCCATCCTGGCGAGCAGTACCCGCACTGGGTCCCGTTGAGCTTGGCGAGGGTCTTCTGCAGCGGGTGGTAGCCCTTCAGCCGGTTGCCGACGCCCTCTATCGTCGTGACCTCCCAGTCCTGGCATGACGTCACCGACACCAGGCACTGGGCACGAATTAGACAATTTTTTGATCTGTGATTCATCAGGACATAAGCGGGTCATTGTCAGTTGTAAAAACAAAAGTTGTCCACCCGGTGGTCAACAGTTAAGTACATGTAAGTTATGTTTTTATTACATGGTTTTATAGTTGACGACCGGTTTAGCCTAGTCGGTAGTGCACCTGCGTGTGAAGCTGACGGTCCTGGGTTCGAATCCCGGTCAGGGCAAATATTTGTGTGATGAGCATGAATATTTGTTTCTGAGTCTTGGATGTTTTCCATGTATTTAAGTAGTTATATCTATTAAATATATCGTCGTCTAGTACCCAAAACACAAGCCTTCTTGAGGTTACTGTGGGGCTAGTTCGATTTGTGTAAGATTGTCCTCTAATATTTATTTATTTATAGTTACGGAAACACCGTTTATGCGGGTTACTAGACCAATCCAAAATTAAGCTTTGTGGTACTTTTGATATGTCCACCGAAAAGACGCGAACCTAAATCTGACAATGACCCAAACATCGTCCATTGCAGCAAACACTTTTAGACATCACGGAAAATACGATTATGTAACTATGGTTATAGGGTGTGCGGCCTATCACTGGCCACTTGCGACACATTGTGCAAGCTAATGTATAAGCGGACACTCCATATATACTAAGTACCATATATGACAATGTTGTATCATCTACATATTTTAGTTTAACCAAATCTGTAACTAATTTCCAAATATTTGAAATCATTGACCAGCGATCTCTCCTTCTCCATCATTAAGTTAAGCTGGGTAGTTTAGTTAAGATGTGTTATTAGTTAAGTTTATCTTTGTATCTCTCTTACGGTGCCCTGAAAACCAGCGCCTTAGCATATATTGCTATTGGAATATGCTAAGTGGTATCCTTTTTGGTGTTTAATTTAGTGTTTATTTCATCTTATTTCATTTTTGTGTATTGTGTAATGATTTAACACCAAATGAATATTTCTTTCTTTCAAGGTGTTCAAGCTGAGACAGCCCGGAGCTGCCACATACTCACGGAATTGACGGCACGTGGCTGATCGCCCGGGCGTGCGGCGGCGACGATGCAGGCACCGCAGCCACCCTCGCGGCACATGTACTTGGTCCCTCGTAGCTCCAAGCACTCGCGTAGGTAATCTAGCAGGGACAAGTCCGAACTTGTTTCGCATCCCACTGAAACAAAGCAGAGGATATTCTTATATTAGCACGGCTGCGGTAGTGCCCGGCCCGTCACTAGAGATGTGTAATCTCGACTCCAGGGAGCGATTCGGATCACTAAATCCGGCTCCGCTATCGGTACCGACTCCGCTTATCGACTCTTCGACTCCTTTGAATACCTCAAATCAATTCACTCCGGACTCGCTGGTTCCAATACAAATCCAGTGATCTTAATAGTTATACTTTGAATCTTTTGATTCTTTTAACTGCGAATTTGATAGAAATATACGAAAGTCCACCAGTTTTGCCTTCGGTCCGCGATACCCGCGCAAACCGGTCATTCCAACCATTCGTACCGAGTTGGAGTTAATAACTCCTTGAATTCGATAAGATTTGAAAAGAGTCGATAAGGAATCGGCACCGCTTACGGATTCGAATCATTTAAATCTTCAAGTCCGGATTTACCCGTCACTCCGGTCCGCACGCACCGGTTGGACGCGCTGTTGGAATTTTGAGCTGTGCATTATATGCTTGTAGTCATATATCTTGTTCTATTTTTTGTGTTCTAGTTGTCTGTTTTTAATCTATTGGCGCATTCATACGCGATAGCCCTCATTACATGTCTGTGGATAGAGTTATTTATAAACACTTTCTTCTCTTCTGTCAAATACGCTCCACAATCGCATCGAAAATGCGAGGCTCTGACGACGCGGAGGGGCTACCGCGAACCACAAACGAAGTTTTCCCTCTCTGTCTCACTTATGTGCAAACTTGCAAGTGCGACAAAGAGGGAAAACTTCGTTTGCTGTTCGCGGTAGCGCCCCAGGTCGGGTGGTTGACCGCTTTAAATCTATTCCCCCATCGCTGGCATATCAGGCCGCATAGGGAGGTTGTCCACCCCTGTATCTGTCCTACTCGTAGCAGGTCAAATAGGAGCAAAAAAGTCGATTATCCGTCTTAATGTCTATAACGGCAGGCGTAAAACGAACTTAGAGGCCTTTGGGCGTATGGAGAACTTCTAATTCCAATAATACTGAGTGAATAGGCTGTTACTGAACCAGGGGCGCTACCGCGAACAGCAAACGAAGTTTTCCCTCTCTTTCGCACTTGCAAGTTTGCATATAAGTGAGACAGAGAGGGAAAACTTCGTTTGTGGTTCGCGGTAGCCCCTCAGCGAGTTACATCTTCGGCCTTGTCATTCGCTTTTCAGTCATTCATAAAAAAAATACTAGTCTCTTTTCCAGGTTGGAAGGGCAAATCGCAGTTCACTATCAATAAATTTAGTGGATCTTTCCAGTATCATTGTATAACTTTAAATGTAACATAATATTGGCGTGTAAGTAGTAGGCACGCGTACTTACCCCACCCTGTTTCGAAAATATGACAACTATTGTTATTTCCTAAATAACTAATGGAACTCCAGGTTTGTTAATACATCTCTTAAGATATATTCTCTTCTGTACATGACCGTTTGTTTACTGAATAAATAAAAAAAATTGTGCTAATTCTTAAAATTAGGAAACCTGTTATCCATCATATTCCTAGCATATTTCTGTTTGTCTCCAGAAGTCCCGAGCCCAGTTTATTACCTAAAATCGAGATTTGGCGTACGCACTAGTTTTACGATAACGAATGACGCCTAACCTGAAAACCAGCCCTTTTTGAGATTAGATACGGTTTCATAAGCAGAAATAAGTATATTTAAATAAAATAAATAAATAAATATTTTTTGGACAATCTTACACAAATCAACCTAGTCCCAAACTAAGCAAAGCTTGTACTATGGGTACCAAGTAACGATATACATACTTATATAGATAAATAGATACTTAAATACATAGAAAACATCCAAGACTCAGGAACAAATATTCGTGTTCATCACACAAATACATGCCCATATACATCATGCATATTTGATAGTGAAATAATGAAGCTGTAAGAAGTTTTTGTATAGTTATTGTAAACTTTAACCACAACAGCCGTCCACTAACAATCTCTCTACTATGCTATTGTTTTCATATACAATGTGCTTCTCATTTTTTTTTTTAGTAGGTGGTTGTAACCACCCCACAATGTTTAGCTTTAGTCTATTTGCATGTAATTGGATAAACACTCTGCTTTTTTTTTTGTATACACAATTTACTTTGTAAGTCATATGGTGTTATATCTGTTGGCAAACCTTAAATAAAAAAAATAAAAAATAAAAATAAAAAAAATAAGCACTCACCTGATTGAGGCTCACCGTTGACAGAAAAACTCACTCGCTTCATCTTGCACTATAAAAAACCGATCCCTACTGTTAAATGACCCCGTCTTGTATAATTTGAAACCTAGGTGCAAAACAATTGCATGTGTAATGCAAGAGTTATACTGGTCCCACAAAATAGGTTAGGTTTTTGAAAATCCGCAGCCCGAGCAGGCGGCCCAAGCTCTGAATCGAGACTGGTCTCTGGTTGTATTCCTGGGGCGCTATTCGACTTATCATAAAGACATCGTGATACATCGCCGATGATGTGTTCTTATTCATTTTATTTTATTTAAAACGTATTGACGACCGGTTTAGCCTAGTGGGTAGTGCACCTGCCTGTGAAGCTGACGGTCCTGGGTTCGAATCCCGGTCAGGGCAAATATTTGTGTGATGAGCATGAATATTTGTTTCTGCCTTGGATGTTTTCTATGTATTTAAATATTTATATCTATTAAATATATCGTCGTCTAGTACCCATAACACAAGCCTTCTTGAGCTTACTGTGAGGCTAGTTCGATTTGTGTAAGATTGTCCTCTAATATTTATTTATTTATTGAGTATCATAGAAAAAAATACTTGTTTTCAATTGAGGATTCAAATTCAGGTCGCTTACTCTCAATATAGTGTATCTTTGGGAGTTCTGGCTACCTCAACTACCTACTCCAGGAACACAATACCTATAGAGTAAAGTTATGATTAGTTTGTTTAGGATCCTAAAATATTTTTTTCTAAAATGGCCCGCAAAGTCCATTTACTCGCATGTTGGAAGGTAAAGGGTATTTATTTAAACTTTATTGAACAAAATAAATGAGCACAAATGGCGGACTTGATACTTGAACTCTCAAGGCATTCTCAATCAGTCAACCATAGGATCAAACACAAACTTGCAAAGCTTGCCTGGGTATAGTTTAAATTCAGACCAAAATTAAAAAAAATGTAAAACATTGCAGGCCGCCTGGAATGTAAAATGTAACACATAAATTCCTTTATTTGTCGAGTTTCGAACTTTTTAAAAAGAAATAATACATAAAAGACGGCACAGGTTGTATTCAGCCAATTCGACTCGTATTTTTCTGTTATAAACACGATGTTTTTGTATGTGACTAAAATAATTTGCGTTTTTCGACTTTTTCGGTATAAAAGTATACATTTTTTTTATACTACGCCGGTGGCAAACAAGCTTACGGTCCACCTGATGGTAAGCGGCCACCGCAGCCTATAGACGTACACGTCACGTACGCGTTGCCGACCCTTTATAAAATTTAAGGATGCACTTGCGATTCTGTTTAAAAAAATAAGCAGCTGGAAAGCATGAAGTTTTTTACGTTTTGAATGTATTGATGTTCTGAGACGTAGCAGTCAATAGGCATAATGATGACATTTTTTTAATGATTTCAATAAGAAGCGTATTAGTCTCATATTGAGATATTAGAAGTTAGGCAATTATTTTTTAACTTTCAGTTTTGTTTGAGTCGGTTTTTATCTTTTATTATTTTTATTTATTTATTTCAGGCTTTTTAGTGAATCATTACGAGAGTGCATCTCATGACGGTTCCAATAAACTCAAACACGGCTAAGCTACACTGTTTTATTACGGAGTTCCGTTGCCTACCTTCCGGCTTCCATTACCAGATTAGGTTGATAGTGACGTTACATCATGACCATTTAAATGGGCTTCGTCATAGTCGCTTCAGTATCTTGTTCGAAATATCTTATTGCTGACCGTGAAACACTAGGAGTTTTGGATGACCATCCGTGGTCTTCTTCATCAGTTCTCATTAACCACATGCTGTTTCCTAAATGCAAATGCTCGATTTGTAACCGAAAATACTAAAATCGGTACATGTTTCCCTTTAATTTTTGAGGAGTTCCCTCAATTTCTCCTGGATCCCATCATCAGAACTAGATTCTGGATCAACGGGACCAACATTGAAGCATATGCTTTCAACCAAAGAAAGAATATTACAAATCTGTTCATAAAGGACGGAGTTCTGAGGTAACAGACATAAAAAAGAACATACAACCGAATTGATACCATCCTCCTCTTTTTGAAGTCGTTTAAATTTTATTTGTATGTCATCTGTGTTAAATAAATCATTGAAAGCACATACAAGTCACAAGTAGCAATATCGTCAGCAGAGAAAATGAATTATCGAATAGCGTCCCTTTAGGTCCAACTGGTTTATTAATTTGTTTTTAAATTGGATTTATACTTTGATTAATTCGCCGATTATTCGGTCAGCGCCCTAATGGTAATTTTATGTGATAAAAATACACCCGAGTAGAAAAGGAATAATATGTCTTACGCGAATGTTGTTAAGATCCATTTTATAGTATAAATATGTATATACTTAAGAAGCTTACCTGCCTGTATCAGGTATAATACCTACAAAGGGTGAGGATGTAGAACAGGCCAGTATGTTATAGCAATTAGTATTTTTGTTGACTTGCGAAATTACATGCTGGATTGGAGATAGAAGGATTAGAACATTATAATAAACTGTGTTAAATGAACACGAACAGTTGTAGCTACTGCGCACCTTACCGCGCATTAGTTGTAGCTACTGCACCTTACCGCGCATTAGTTGTAGTTACTGCGCACCTTACCGCGCATTAGTTGTAGCTACTGCGCACCTTACCGCGCATTAGTTGTAGCTACTGCGCACCTTACCGCGCATTAGTTGTAGCTACTGCACCTTACCGCGCATTAGTTGTAGCTACTGCGCACCTTACCGCGCATTAGTTGTAGCTACTGCGCACCTTACCGCGCATTAGTTGTAGCTACTGCGCACCTTACTGTGCATTAGTTGTAGCTACTGCGCACCTTACCGCGCATTAGTTGTAGCTACTGCGCACCTTACCGCGCATTAGTTGTAGCTACTGCGCACCTTACTGTGCACTAGTTGTAGCTACTGCGCACCTTACCGCGCATTAGTTGTAGCTACTGCGCACCTTACCGCGCATTAGTTGTAGCTACTGCGCACCTTACTGTGCATTAGTTGTAGCTACTGCGCACCTTACCGCGCATTAGTTGTAGCTACTGCGCACCTTACCGCGCATTAGTTGTAGCTACTGCGCACCTTACCGCGCATTAGTTGTAGCTACTGCGCACCTTACTGTGCATTAGTTGTAGCTACTGCGCACCTTACCGCGCATTAGTTGTAGCTACTGTGCACCTTACCGCGCCTTGTCGGGGCGGTTTTTAAAACGTCTTCGTGAGACGTCATGTAATTTTTAGGGAGAAATATAGTTACATATTAACCCCCTTATTCATAAAACTTAACAAACCTCTGCTAATTAAAATGTCTGTTGTCACTGTCTCACAAGCACATGTGTCACAGTGACAGATAAGGACAAACGAACTTTAGCGGCCAGTTAACTAATATAGGTTTGATAGACGTTTATGAATGATGGGGTGAATCTTTATTTTAATCATGGGCCCTAAACAGTCATTGCCAATGCGCGCCTGAAAAAACTACAAGCAATTCTGCAAAAATAAACATTTGCCACTTGGTTTGGTTGCCAGTCAGGCAACAAACTGATTCTATAAGGTCCGTACCTACACAAATTCTAAAATGATGTAACATTATAAAAAAGATAGATAATGACAATGAACAGATTAAAGCATAGCATGTTTTAATTAAAGTTTAGATAAGTACTAAAAACATTTTTATTATCTTAAAATTTGTTTATTTGGAGCGGTATTAGAAACTATAGTTTTAATTAAAAAATACGATGTAAGGTCTCATCGCAATAGTTCTGTTCATAATATCTGCGACGAGAAAATATTAAGATACGTGTCAATAGGGTTGTTGACAAAAATTTTACTACCCCAAAAGAAAATTACAAAATAATAAGGCATAGAACGACCGGTTAGCCTAGCCTAGTGGGTAGTGCACCTGCCTGTAAAGCTGACGGTCCTGGGTTCGAATCCCGGTCAGGGCAAATATTTGTGTGATGAGCATGAATATTTGTTTCTGAGTCTTGGATGTTTTCTATGTATTTAAGTATTTATATCTATTAAATATATCGTCGTCTAGTACCCATAACACAAGCCTCCTTGAGCTTACTGTGGGGCTAGTTCGATTTGTGTAAGATTGTCCTTTAATATTTATTTTTTATTATTTTATTTATAGAAATATGCCAAATGATGATAACCCTATTCAAATATCTCACAAAATAACGAAACGCCTCAGAGGGGCTACTACGAACCGAAAACGAACGAAGTTCGAATACCTCCCTCTCTGTCGCATGAACTAGCAAGTGCGACAGAGAGGGAGATATTCGACCTTCGTTCGTTTTCGGTTCGCGGTAGCCGCTCAGTTCAGTGACATCACTGACCTCGGGCGCCAAATAATTGACGATCGTTCCAATACAAAGGTTTTGCGAAAAAGGGAAGGAATATACCCCCTCTTAAACTTTGAAGACTTATAGTTACTTATGTAATTATTTATTATTTTGAGTTACGTTTTTCGCCATTTGATTAAGAATTTAATCATTTTTTGAGAAAGAAAAAGGATCAAAAAATCTGCCGTCTGGAAATATAGCCTCTTTATACCTTTTTTTTTTCGACGGAGGTAAATCCGTTATGGATACCTCCGCACCGTGGGGCGGCGCGGTGGTTATGTCGGACTTGCACCGACTAAAAACCCCCCGCTTGTCCTCCTCAACCCATTTCGGGCGGCTCTGGGATCTCCTACGGAACGCACCAGTGCCGCTCTAGAGTCCACTTATGTGGGTCCCGCTATGTTTCTATGACGATCGTAGCCCCCAACTACGACCGTCTACGACCCCGAGGACCCCCTTTTAGTCGCCTTCTACGACAGGCAGAGGATACCGTAGCCGTATTTCTACAGGCTACAGGGGCCCGGGCTACAGGGCACAGCCTCTTTATACCTATGAGCGTTTTAAAACTAATAAGGTAAGGAACCACAAGGTACGGAACCATTAAAAGAACCCGGATTAATCTAGTTTCGGTACGGAACACCAGAAAGTACAAGGATCTATGCCATTTTTCATTACGTCCGCTTACAACGAGGCGCCGTGCGATGTTGCGCGGGAGTTGATGGCCGCAGTTTGCTGCGCAGTGCCCGAGAACGCGCTATGGACCGCGTCAGCTTCCTCCTAAACGGGGAACATCGCTCCGGTCAGTTGTGTGCATCATCGAAAATATCTACACACGTTCAGTGACCATGCTAGAATAAAATTCTTGTGTAAGCCAAGTGACGGTTTCGCCAGCATAGAACTCTATTAGATTTCATAATGAGAAGGCCAAGTTTTTAGGCCATAACCACATAGATTATCTTTAAATACATACAATAAAATAAAAAAATATAACAATACCTAACTTAAAGTAGAACTAATATATAATAAAAACTAATAAAAATCTAAAAAAGGTCCCTGCGGCATGGTTCCTAGAATGCTGGCAGCATTTCCTCGCTGTATGGCGATAGCAAGGCGTTGTGCGAGGAAACTGCCAGCTCTCTTGTCCCCTGTGACGTCGACAAGTCTCTTCGCCAGTTGTTGGAAGAGCTCTGTTGCCCCAGGGCCCCACAAACTGACAAGATATGCGAACATGATATTTATGATAAGCGCGTAACCGCGTACCGATATTTTTGTCACTTTAATAACGTATTTACGTATATATATGTAACAAAACTAGTGAGGATCCGTTTAAAGGCATATTTGGTATCGTGTTCTGATTAGGAAAAAGTAGAAGAAAAATTTTTTGACACGATTTTTTTGTCTATGGGGCAGATCGTCCAAGTCAGCTAACTGTCCATACAAAGGCCAAGAATTAATTGCGTCAAAAAAAAAATCTTCTACATTTTCCTTATCATATGATGTTGCCAGTGCACAGTGTATCGATTAGCGTTTGAAAAAAAGTTTTTTTTAAACGAATCTTCATTAAAATGTACAAGAATCTTATTTCACAGCCTATAATTCTTTATTCTTTATTCCATTGTAGTCATGTTCATAATACATTAAGGTGTTACAAGACAAGTATGGTAGGTACATGACACCCTGTAAGGGCACTCAATATTGTATCTTAAATCTAGGTAATTACATGCTTTTTTAAATAATTTATGTACTTAATAACAATGAAATCAATATGTTACCGACATTTATCCAATACAAAATGTCAATGCTAATTTATAAAATAAGTAAAAATAATAATTAGGTATGGTATAATTGGTAAGTATGAAATGTCTAACAGTGGCGGTGCGTCAAAAATTTTCTTAGGGAAGCCGGAATTAATTTTCCTTTCTTATTCGTCATGAGCTGTAGTAAAAGAACTGTAATGGCTGAAAATTAGGTAAGCCGGTGGGAATCGAGTTGTATGGACGCTCCGCTACTGATGTCTAATTAAATTCATAAAATAACTTAAAATAATTTAAAATAATAATTTTAATGTCTTTAATATAATCTTATATTTGAAGCTCCACATCTTTTACGATTTCGAGTAATTTGTGTGATTTACTATTTATAGTGATAATTTGATGGTTTTCTATCCATATAACCACACAATGGAGTAAATTATAACATTTGTCAAATACCCAATTCTGCAGCCCTCGTCTCCCGGCGAAAAAAAAACAATAGCATTCTTTTATTTTTTATTTATTTATTTCTTTTATTTGGAGATCCAACAGTTATTATATAACATTACACAATCAAGTAGATACAGATAGCCAATTATAGGAACTCACAGGTAGTGATGATACTTAACTAATAGGTACTAATATTAGGTGCTAACGTAACCGCACATGCAACAAAAACAAAAACAAGGGAAATAATCTGTTACAAATTAAAGGTTTAGAATTAAAACTCTGCCGAAACTGGAATTCTCATAACTAACGAAACTAATTTATTAGTACATTGTGTAACATACATAACGAGGATAGTTGGGCAGCAGCAACACTACTGAGCACCAACTCAATGAGGACAAGGATAAAAACAAGAATGATAGTAAGAAGCTAACACGCTCACTGCAAGCACTCAAAATACTGCTGCACTATATTACGTCTCACGCTAAGAATTCCACAGTTGAAAACATCAATATCTAGTCCAATAGACAACTCATTTAGGTTACGACTGGCGCGCGTTAAGATACTATTCTGTCTATATTTGGAAGATGCATTTTTGATTGCAATTGGGGGATGATACCTTTTTTATGTTCCTTTTGTTATGATCCCTGATGAGCAAGAATATTTGTTTCTGAGTTTTGTATGTTTTCTATGTATTTAAGTATTTATATCTATTAAATATATCGTCGTCTAGTACTTATAACACAAGCCTTCTTGAGCTTACTGTGGGGCTAGTTCCATTTGTGTAAGATTAAATAAATAAATAAATAAATAAATATTAGAGGACAATCTTACACAAATCGAACTAGCCCCACAGTAAGCTCAAGAAGGCTTGTGTTATGGGTACTAGACGACGATATATTTAATAGATATAAATACTTAAATACATAGAAAACATCCAAGACTCAGAAACAAATATTCATGCTCATCACACAAATATTTGTCCTGACCGGGATTCGAACCCAGGACCGTCAGCTTCACAGGCAGGTGCACTACCCACTAGGCTAAACCGGTCGTCAGATTGTCCTCTAATATTTATTTATTTATTTTTATTTTTAAGTGGGAAGCGAGGTGAGTTCCGACCTGACTCTGCTGGACTACCTGCGCGTGGGCAACGAGCTGCGCAGCACGAAGTACATGTGCCGCGAGGGCGGCTGCGGCGCTTGCATGGTGAACGTCACCCGCCCGGGAGAACCACCACAGGCCGTCAACTCTGTGAGTTCTTTTATTTCTGTACGATTCTCACCGACTCCGCTGTTTTTTTTTACAACGCCGGTGGCAATCAAGCTTACGGTCCACCTGATGGTACCACCCACCCTATATAAAATTCGAGGATGCACTGTATTGTCAACAGAAGGGACAAATTTAGGTCCCTCGCTCTCAACACAGTGCATCCATCAGTAAATAAATAAAATAAATAAATAAATATTAGAGGACAATCTTACACAAATCGAACTAGCCCCACAGTAAGCTCAAGAAGTCTTGTGTTATGGGTACTAGGACGACGATATATTTAATAGATATAATTACTTAAATAGATAGAAAACATCCAAGACAGAAACAAATATTCATGCTCATCACACAAAAATTTGCCCTGACCGGGATTCGAACCCGGGACCGTCAGCTTCACAGTCAGGTGCACTACCCAACGGCTAAACGGGTCGTCGAAAATTTGAGGATGCACTGTGTTGACAACAGAAGGGACAAAAGGCCCCTCGCTCTCAACACAGTGCATCCATCAGTGAGCGTATTCTGGTATTTAAATAGTCTCATTCACTTGAAAAAAACCTGACTTAAATTTAATACTTCGCCAAGCTACTCCGAGAACAGAAAACATTGAAAAGCCAATTTTTGGAGTCAGTATTTTGAGTCGTACAAGAATGCATCTTATGACAATTCCAATAAGCTCAAACACGGCTCAGCTACACCGTTTATTACGGAGTTCCGTTGTATACTTTCCGGCTTCAACTACAAGATCAGGTTGATGGCAACATTACATTAGGACCATTTACATTAGCTTCGTCATAGTTGCTTTAGTATTTGTCTACATCATAGTTGTTTCAATATCTTAATCGAAATATCTTAGCGCTAACCATGAAATACTAGGAATTTTGGATGACCATCCGTGGTCTTCTTTATCAGCTCTTGTTCACCAAATGCTACTTTCTGAATGTAAATGTTCGACTTGTTACTAAAAATTCTAAAATCTTTATTTATTTTCATTGAATTTTTGAGAAGTTCCCTCAACTCCTCATGGTTCCCATCATCAGAAGTGAACTTTAATAACAACGGGACTAATCCTGGAATCATATGCTTCTAAACAAAGACATAATTTTCCAAATATGTTCATAAATGACGGACGTAACAAACATACAAAATAAAAATAAAATACATACAGGCGAATTGAGAACCTCCTCTTTCTTTGAATTCGGTGAAGAATATGTAAGTTCTATCTTCAATGGTGTGAGGATAACTGATAAGGCAGTACCTAAAGGTCGCGGGAGGCCGTTAGTTGCAAGTGTCGTAGGAAACCCGCATCCAGCTTTTGGGGGAGGCCTATACCCAGCAGTGGACGTCTTTCCGCTGGTATGATGATTATGATGATGATAATGATGACGACGATGATGATGATGATGATGATGATGGTGATGATGATGAGGATGATGATTATGGTGGTGATTATGATGATGATGAAAATGATATTAACACGGTGTTGTATTCCGCAGTGTTTGGTAACCGTGACGTCATGCCAGGACTGGGAGATAAGAACCATAGAGTATATCGGCAACCGGCTCAAGGGGTACCACCCGCTGCAAACAACCCTCGCGAGGTTCCACGGGAGCCAGTGTGGGTACTGCTCCCCGGGGTGGGTCATGGCAATGTATGGGTATGTAATTGGCTATTAGACTATTTTTTATGGTGCCATTCGACCTAGTTTTTAGATGCTAGGCTAGGTTTAGTGAACCAGCGACAAAACTCCCAGTAGCTCGATTCCACTCACACCTCAGATTCTGTTGAAACCGCTCAACCAATCTCAATGGAGCGCAAACTCTTACCCCCTTATTCATAAACTGCTAAAGCTGGTTTGTCCTTATCTGTCACTTGGACACATGTGCTTGAGAGACAGTGACAACAGACATTTTAGTTAGCAGAGGTTTGATAAATTTCATGAATAACGGGGTTAGAGTATTCCAGTGTTCCAAACCACACGCGTGGTCATGTCGGAGGTTTTCACTTGGATTTCCCCCAGGCTACTCTCCAACCGCGCAATCCTATTGCTTTATTGGGCCCGGCCTATAAAGCCACAGTCAGATTCAAAAAAAGACATTGTTTTTGAAAGCTCCAAAAACTGACTCGACATAAAATTCTGTATAATAACCGAACCGATCGCTCTTTAGCTATAAGACCGTCTATTATTTACCTCATGTTTTAAGTCTGTATAGTCTGTATTCGTTTTATTTATTAAATTATGCAATAAAGAATATATTTCTGTATTGTATAGACTTAATAATGAAAGTAGTACAACGGAACGCGTTTTCACACAGGCCTTCGTAAATCATAACAACATAATAACTCGAATAACTGGGCATTTAATAATGCGTGTTATAAAAACAATACATTAATATGTACCTAGGTAAACATTGAATTGGTTTAGTAACATCCGACAAAAACGATTCAGGCACGATTAATATACGATTTCTAATACTAGCCAGTAATAAATGTTTTCCCAAACATGCAATGAAATATTGAGGTTATGTTCCTTATAATTTGACGATGCACACGAGGTTGTTCTTTGTTTTTCTCTTACGTTATGTGTAGGTAGTGAAATTTTTCGTGTAATTGTATTTATTTGATATTACTATAAACTTCACTTTGTATACACTGTTTCACAACCATACTCATGCCCATTCATGTAACTTTCTAAGTGTTTTGGAAAAGGAACTATTACTTTAACTTGCAGCCATGTTGACGAATGTCCGTGCGGCCTTGCCTATTGACAATTAGCAGCCTGCCAGATGGCGCTGTCTGACGCAAGCGTAAAGGGTGCGTTCAGAATAGGTTAAGGCCGCGTCGGACAGCGGAGCAACGTGATCCACAAACAATGGTCTCGCCGGAAGACCAGCGCTGGCTTGTGAGTCAGCATTATGCTGAGGCGGGACCATTTCGTGGCAATTTTATTAGTTATTAGTTATAAATGTATTATCTTTTAGTGTAATTAGCCACGAATAAATTATTTTCATTCATTCATTTATTTTCATATAATAAGGCTGCGAAGTGTCACGTTTTAAAGGAATTTCATACAAAGTTGGAGGCATTCCATTCCACATTTATTTGTGACACAGCAAGCATCACGGCATTCAGCCATAAGCAATTATTTGCTTTTTGGTTCGTCATAATATTCTGCCACTACGAAAATAAAAAAAAATAAACGATGTTTGCTATATTTTGCAGTTTTATTTATATAAAATCGACTTGTACATAATAAATAACACATTCCCATAATTTTAATTGCAAATTTAACTGCAAAATTACACATTTACAATATACAATATATTAAAATTAAAAAATGTCTATTCAAATCGTGAAGGTATTTTAAAAATCATTTTGGAGGCAAAATTGAAATTTTTGCATTCCGTAATTGGATTTGTTGTCTTAATTTAAAGTTGATCGGTCAGTAATCGTAAGTTGGTGCAACCCGCCCTTGATCACGCATAAACGACTGAAGTATAAATAGTCGGATGACATGGTGCATTCCAAGATGCAGGCTCGCCTAGTTTGGACTGCACCAGAAATCCCGTGTAACCTGTTGCATCATTTGTGTTAGAATTAATTTTACTCTTTACTCTTTTACATGACAGGATGATTTTCCTAGCATTTCTCCGGTTGTATCCTAAGGGCCGGGGTCTGCTTTAATAATTAGGCGTATACAAATTGCAATGTGATTAGATCCTAACGCATAACAGCAATTAAAGTAATGTTACACATGCTCAAAATTAGCACATAATGAAATGAAATGAAATCATTTATTTCGGACGACGGGCATCCATATACCTTATAATATACACATTACAAGAAATTGTTAGTAATGATTATAGATTAATTAATTAATAATAGGTTAGTAAAACACGAAATGTTCATTGGATTGCACATGCATAGCTATCCAATGAGTAATAATAGGGCTGTCCATCCTTTCCGCGACAACCCTCAGGAGAGTGTTGGCGCTGCCCCGCACGCGGCCCCACAGGGACGCCACGCGCTTGTGCAGTACAGCATGGAAGCCGTCAGTGCTCCACGCGGTAAACATACCTGAGGCACTGCAGCGCCAAGGCAGCCCCAACAGCCCCCTGAAGGAGCAAAAAGCATGCTCATTAGTATGCTTAATATGAGCATACTTTTGAGTTGTATACATTTGCTTGGGATAAGCATGCTACTCACATACTAACTACTAGCATGCTCATTAAGCAAGAGCGTCCACACTTGCTAATCTTGCTAATACCACGCCCCCCTCCACCCGCGCTGCAGGTAACATGCGCAAAAATCGAACGACCGTTGATTTTTGAGCAAACTCAAAATCAGCATGATCATTATTAGCAATGTTTTGACACACATGCTACTAAGTAGCAATTGCTCAATAGTGGCATGCTTTCGTGCTAGAAATCAGCATGTGTAACAGTACCTTTAAAATGAAAAAGGGTTAATTATAAATTTACAGCCTCCTAACGAGTAGAAAGAAGCTAACCATGCTTGAAATAGAGAAGTCTTTAGGTAGCAACATCTGCAGATGCACAGGTTACCGCCCTATTCTGGAGGCCTTCAAGCAGTTCGCAAGCGACGCCCCGAAGCCAAACATACTCGACATAGAAGACCTCAGCATTTGTAAGAATGACTTGTAAGTACTAGAAATAGTATCTTGAATATCTTATAATAGTAGTGGTGTAGCTAGCATGGGTAGCACCCGGGATTGGTCGTGTGGGTGTCACCCATCGGCCGGTGAGTTACCCCACATCGATGGGCCCCTTTTTATTGTGGAGTAAACCTGCTTTTTTGTTTATTAAAAATGTGATTGCTCCTTGGTCTGTATCCAGCCAGGGGGCAAATATGAGGCCTATAGTGAAGCGAGCTAACCCAGACGATTCCTATTCACTCGTGCCATAAAAAGGAATCTAAAAACTCCTCGGTGACACCCATCTAAAATAAATAAATAAAATCTGCTCTCTCGTACCGAGGACTCTGGAATTTTGATCTCTCATGATCTTCTAACTAGGATTGAACTTGTCAGATGGACCCTGGTTTAAAATATTTTTAAGTAAGTGTGTGTAAGCGTGTTTTTATGATATATCTTTTTATGTCTTTGTTTCAAAAAAGTGGGAAAACATGCCGCAAAAGCAATTGCAGTGAAAGTGATTGGTGCTTGGTGGAAGCAGAAGATGTGAGAGCACCAAAGAAACTAGAAATACTGCTTAAAGATGGCAAGTCTTTTACGAAAGTGCAGACTATTAACGATATATTCCAAGTTTTGCAGACAAAAGGAGACGATTGGTACATGCTTGTTCATGGGAATACTGGAAAAGGTGAAAAATATTATGTATTCATAGTAGGGATGTGCCGAATATTCGGTTATTATTCGGTATTTGGCATATTCGGCATGTTTCTGAATCTTCGGTATTCGGCCGAATTATTCGGTTCAACTACCGAACAATTTTGAGAGGGTTTTGTTACAAGTGACAAGAGTGTATTAGTTACTGCTTCGTGAAAGTAATACTTGACCCATTATTAACAGTGATTTAACTTATTTTTTGTAAACATTTTTCATTGATAATGAACAAGAATTTTAGCATTCAATTAGTCTGTTTTACAACAATAGATGAAGGAATTACGTTGAACCGAAAAATTCGGCCGAATATTGGGTTCGGCAACAGCTGGACCTAACATTCAGCTGAATCTTCGTATTCTGTCAAAGCCATATTCGGCGCATCTAATTCATAGGAGGAGGAAAACTTGCAAAAGTTTGAGTGAACTTTTGGTTGTCATTTTAAATCTACGACGACGGTAAAACAAGCATACGTATCATCATCATCATCATCATCTTAGCGCTATCCCGGTACAGTTTCATCCTGAAGGATGTCCGGGGCCCACTATTTTTTTTTTCTTGGTCCTAAATCTGCAATCAGTTGTACTATAAGCAAATTTGTTGGAAGCTTTATATTGTGACACGTCGAGTGTGTCCTCATTGAGGGCATCTACTCCTTCATTAAATCTAGTCGTGTAAAATGTCTTTTCTTTTGAGCCTCTTCCCATATTCTCTAGTTCTCAGTTTTGCAGCAAGCTCATTCGGATGATGTTTCAGTCTCTTTGTATGCTTTCGTCACAAAGAGTATTTCTTCCAATCCACTACCTAATCCCAAGATTTGACGTAGTACTAGTTTTCTCTAGTCTAGACAAAACAATCATACGCATATCTTATGATCAGACTTTTTCAGGAGCCTACCCCATACTCGAATATCCAAGAGTTCTCATAGACATTAGCTTTGTACAAGAGCTGAAGGGGTACAGTTTAGACCAAAACCTGGTGCTAGGAGCTGGCAACACTCTTACTGAGACTATGGAAATTTTCCGGCATCTAGTAGCTACGGAAGATGAGTTTTGGTATTTGGAGAAGTTGAGAGAACATCTGTCGCTTGTTGCTCATATACCTGTTAGAAATGTAAGTAATAACTCTAGAGCTTCGTTAATATAGACCAGAGCTCATCCGGTAATCACTGATATCCGGAAACCCTCAGGCAGGCAATTGACGAGATCATTAGACATAGACATAGGCATAGAAATATTTTATTTAACATCACATGGCATGACTTAACAGTAGCAGTTACATGTACAAATATCTTAAAATTAAACTTAACATGTTAACATAGAATAATCATACAGACATAATTATGTGATGCTAAAAAAGGGGCTTGCCTCAGCATAATGTTGCAGCAAGTTCGCTACAACGCTGGTTAGATTACATTACCGGTGTAGAGGAGTACTTGGTACCATCTATCCCGTCGTTATAACTCTATTTATTAAACTAAATGAATACTGCAATACTTACCTTTTCATTTATTCACTGAATGTGACTTCTATATTGGTAAACGTTTGCAGAGTATAATTCGGACACCTCGATAATTCGCCATGGGGCCGATTTAGATTTAGATTTCATTTATTACACAATACAAGACTTCATTATAAATTACATTCAAGTGAATTTAAAAGAATCCCTATTGTGGTCGTCGATACATTGAATAGAATAATAACACATAATAAAACAATTAAACAAAAGAAAAACAAACATAAATTAATTAAAAATAACATTTCAAGTTTCACCCAAGAGGATCGTCATACTATTACTAATGTAGGCATTGATAACAATATAATAATGGATAAAATACGAAATTACCTACCTATTTATCTAAATACTTACAATGTCAAAAAACTCAAAAATACTTAATTTATTCCTTTATGATTTATGCATGCCATCAATGCTGGATGTCAAACCACGCCCCTCATTTTTCTTCCCACATTTGTTTTAATAAGAGAACAACGGTTGAAACTCACTTGGAAAGTCACTATTTGTGACATGTTTCGGACTACAATTGGAGTCCTTCATCAGGTTGAGTGTTATCAAGGCAACCGACCGTGCAATCCACCACTCAATTGTTGCAGTCGGGTTTTATTATTCTTGAATATTATATCTGCCAGTGATTTTGTAAATTGATGTATGCCGCGACGTGAGGTTGTAAGAAAAATTCTGTTCACCGTATTATAGCTGCTTATTAGTTTAGTATTGCTAGCTTAGAAACGATTGGACTTGTGATGTCACCTGCTAGTGTTAAGTCAACTTTTAGAGTTTTTAGGTAATAAGTTGCCTAAAAATTATAAAAGTTTTGTTTATTTATTGTTTATTTTATTTTATTTTATTTTATTTTATTCCTAGTTTTGGGGCACTCACTGAAAACCAGCGTCACGGTTTCCGTGACAACATGCTGAGTGGGTGTCCTATTTAGCACATAAAATGTACCTACAAGTTGTTTTACAATTAAATTGTATACTTTTTTAATATCGTGTGCTAAATAAATACATTTTTATTCTATTCTATTCTATTAATTGTAGTCCGAAACATGTCGCAAATAGTGACTTTCCAAGTGAGTTTCAACCGTTGTTCTCTTATTAAGTGTGAATATGTCTCACGTTAGTGTAAACTTACACATTTGTTTTACTATTGAACTGGATTAAATCCTAGTACGCATTAGTAATCACCTTCAAATAAATTTAATTGTATGCAATTAAGTCCAGTTTACTAAAATATACAAAAATATTTTGTGATTATTGTGCATGTGTAAATCAATACTTATTGGACATTGTTTTTACCGTAAAATTACGATTTGAGTTCCCGATATTTCGGCACTGTTGCAAGCGCCATTATCAAGCGCCATTACTCACAAATATAAATATACATGGTAAATATCCCGTTTCAAATCGTAATTCTAATGTAAATGACCATGTGAGCTTGAAATCTTATATTTTACCGTTTTCAGTTGGGCACGATAGCTGGCAACTTGGTGACTAAGCACCAGCATAATGATTTTCAATCAGATGTCTATCTCCTCTTCGAGAGTGTTGGGGCATACATTACCATCGGTGAGTAACTTCTTGTACCATAATTTTCCACAAACTGTAGGAAATATGTTTAATTGCTTAACAGAAAATTGAGAGAGGTAAGGCACAGCAAAACATCATCTTGCTCGAATTTGGAGCAGCCCAACTGGTGAAGTACCTTGCAGAAGACCACACCCATAATAACATTATCTACTATACAAGTATATAGTGTTGTGTTCCTGGAGGTGAGCAAGGTTGCCAGAGCTCCCGAGGATGCACTGCGTTGAAAGCGAGGGACCTAAATTTGTCCCTTCTGCTGTCATCACAGTGAATTCTCAAATTTCATAAAGGGTCGGCAACGCGTACGTGACTCCTTTGGAGTTGCGGGCGTCTATAAGCTGCGGTGGCCGCTTACCATCAGGTGGACCGTACGCTTGTTTACTGGCGTTGTATATAAAAAAATACTGAATGAATTGGAACATTTATTTCAGATTAAAATCCATATTTTGTTAGCAGGTTGTGTAAATTTTCGAATTAATAAAATACTGATTTACACAGCCATCATAATTGCGTGTCAAAATAAAGTATTGAGCAATTTTAGTTTGTCAGGTTTTTTTATGTGCCTTTCAATACTAGTCAAACCACAGTAGTCCAAGAATCAACATGCCGGTAAGGCCATAAATCATTATGTTGGCTCTCTCGCACTAGAGGGATTCGCAATAGCAGGCGAGATATGATTCCGTCAGTACACCGATTCTTATGTTTCTACAGTCCGACCCAGGTCGGGCCTAGCTGAGTTTCTTGCTGGACTCTTCTCAGCTAGGCTAGGTTTAGTGAACCAGCGACAAAACTCCCAGTAGCTCGATTCCACTCACACCTCAGATTCGGTTGAAACCGCTCAACCAATCTCACTGGAGCGCAAACTCTTAGAGTATTCCAGTGTTCCAAACCACACGCGTGGTCGTGCCGGAGGTTTTCCCCTAGATTTTCCCCAGGCTACTCTCCAACCGCGCACTCCTATCGCTTTATTGGGCCCGGCCTATAAAGCCACAGTCAGGTTAAAAAAAAACAAAAAAAAAGCTTCTACAGTATGCAATGAGAAACAGTCACTTCCTTATGGATTGTTCTTTATGCATTCCAAGATTAATACGAAAGCTACTTCTATCTGATCTTCTAACTAGGTACTTGTATCCTGAGTTTAAACCATTGTCTAACCCATGCCGGAGACCTTCAGGCACATAACAAAAGAATTTTATTGTATATTTTTTTCCCCGGGAGAGAACAGGTACGAAAACTTTGAAATTGTCATCATCTGCCGATCCTGGAGAACTCCGTTAACATAAAAAATAAAAATATAAACTCTTGGTCCATAAGGTCCCAGCGCGCACAAGTTATTTACTGAAATCGCGAAGCGTTTGGTTGACGTAACTGGTGAGGGAAGAGCTGGCGACTTCCTCGCACAACGTATCAGCATTGCGATACAGCGAGGAAATGCCGCCAGCATCCTCGGTACAATGCCCCAAGGGCCTGTTGTAGATTTAAGTTAATTGTAATATAATTTAAGTTATTGTTATTTAACTATTATTACAGCCTGTAAAACAATAAATGTTAATAGTTAAAAAACAGAAGAGTTATTGATGTAATTATTACAGGAAAAATGCAACCATACTTTATTACATTTTATTTATTCAAAATCACTATCACTACATATTATAAAACAAAGTCGCTTTCTCTGTCCCTATATCTTATGTATGCTTAAATCTTTAAAACTATGCAACGGATTTTGATGCGGTTTTTAATAGATAGAGTGATTGAAGAGGAAGGTTTATATGTATAATAACATCCATTAAATAGTGCACCCGTGCGAAGCCGGGGCGGGTCGCTAGTCCTTTATAAAGTACTCACAGAAATCCACTCGAGTCAGAATATTACGTTTTTATTTATTTTATTTCAGTGGATCGTTTTGGAACTCGCGTGGCAGTAACGCCTGAAGCATTTCTTGACTTGGATATGAGAGGCAAGGTCATATTGAACGTTATCCTCCCGCCTCTTGTTCACGACTACAAGTTTGTGTCGTTTAAGGTAAGTTACCACAATTGCTGCACTCACCGCTCAACCAATCTCACTGGAGCGCAAACTCTTAGAGTATTCCAGTGTTCCAAACCACAGGCGTGGTCGTGCCGAAGGTTTTCCCCAGGCTACTCTCCAACCGCGCACTCCTATCGCTTTATTGGGCCCGGCCTATAAAGCCACAGTCAAGTTCAAAAAAAATGCTGCACCTCATATATGATTGAGAGATTGACAAACATTACATATGTCAATTTACAAGAACTTCTAAAAAGTCAATTAATTCAATCAATAAAATAACAATTCAAATAATTTAAAACAAAATCAAAAAATCAAAATCAAACATTTATTCTGCAAATAGGCCACAAGGGCACTTTTACGTGTCAAAATATTAATTTACAATTTAAGAAAGTCTGACTATAATAAGTAATACATTTTTCATGTCAAAATACTAATTTACAGTTCAAGAAGGAATAATAATTTCGAGTTTACAATTATAACAAAATTAATGTCATACAGTGAAGATAAACTTGCAAAGTTATCTATTACAAATATTACAACATCAGTAAAGTTAGAGATAAAAGAGAGTTAAAGATTTCCACTTACATATATAAACTAAAAGGTGAACTAAAGACAATTTCGGCTTTTGTTAGAGCTCTTATGAGTTAAAAACGCTCTTATATTAGGCCATTTTCTGTTTGGATTTACACGTATCTTGAAATTTTCTCACTATCTAGAACAGGATTATTGCGACCTAATGGCATATTATTTAAGTGCATTTTTTGGATTTTTCATTAAGAAATATCGTTTCAAACATCACTCCAAAATTACCTGTTTTAAACTAAAGACTGATTTTTTCTGCTTAAATTCTACTTGTATTATATTTGATAATATAAATTCTACTTGTGTAAAGTATTTGAGGCAACTACTAACCTTAAAAGTTAAAAAACAATGTGGAACTAATCGTAAAATTAATTACCGAGTAATTTATGTGAATCGATTAAAATGCCGTGCCGAACATACGATAAGGCAGCAAAGATATGATGTATTTTAAGTAACAATGTAACATGAGAAAGTTTTTTTTATAGACATACAAAATAAAACAAATTACCGTAATTAATACATACTAATATAAGGCTTTATCTATAAAGAAATGATTTGATTTCCGCTACCCTAAGGTTGTCTGGAAGAGATCGCTCTTTAGCGATAAGACCGCCTGTTGTTTGCCTCTACTCATTATATTTATGTACTGTAACTGTTTTTTTTTTTAAGGTTACGAGTATGCAATAAAGAGTATTTGTATTGTTATGTAGCTCTTCGGTCCCCGGTAGCGTCTTTAAGTCTCTTGGAGATCTCTCTGAAGAGGCTAAAAGGTCCTGCGACCAAGGGTCTCGACAGCGAATAGGACGAAATTATAATCGGTGCTGAGACCACAATATTCTCCCACCGTCAATATAGTTTGTAAATCACTACATAGTATAAAACAAAGTCGCTTTCTCTGACCCTATATCCCTATCTATGTATGCTTATATCTTTAAAACTACGCAACGGATTTTCATGCGGTTTTTTAATAGATAGAGTGATTGAAGAGGAAGGTTTATATGTACAAATACAAAATACAAATACAAATACAAAAAGGTTTATTTCTCAAAATTTTACAATGTTCAATCTATAGTAAGCATGGGTATTAAAAATAAGACGTTGAAAAATCGGTGTGAGCACAGCGCTAAGCTGGTTTTAAGCCCACCCGTAGTCAGTGAGTTGGTTTCACACTAAATAAGGGTTATATGTATAATGACATTCATTAAATAGTGCACCCGTGCGAATCCGGGGCGGGTCGCTAGTAAACTATAATAACCAATTTTTAAATGTCCCACAGATAATGCGACGCGCTCAAAATGCGCACGCCATAGTGAACGCAGCCTTTCTATACAAACTGTGCGCTCCGGAGCACCAAGTGTGCGAAGCGCACGTCGTCTACGGAGGCCTGGCTCCTCGGTACGGGAGTCGGTCGCCTCGGTTCACCCGCGCCAGAAACACGGAAAGGTTATTTTCACACCTCATCATCATCATCATCATTTCAGCCGAAAGACGTCCACTGCTGAACATAGACCTCCCCCAAGGCTCACCATTTAGACCGGTCCTGTGCCGTTCGTTTCCACCGGATTCCCGCGACCTTCACCAGGTCATCACTCCACCTTGTCGGAGGCCTACCGACAGCTCGTCTTCCGGTGCGTGGACGCCACTCAAGCAGTTTCTGGCCCCATCGACCGTCAGTCCTGCGAGCAATGTGCCCTGCCCACTGCCACTTAAGTCTCGCAATTTTGAAGGCTATGTCGGTGACCCCAGTTCTGCTACGGATAGCTTCATTCCTAATTCTATCACGCAGAGAAACCCCGAGCCCATTTTCACACCTGCTATTCAGAAAAAAGTTATTGTTGCCCTCGAATGAGGGATCAAAGATGTACATTTCTTCCCTCATTTGAGGGCAACAATGACTTTTCCTCATTGAAGGTGTGAAAACCAGTATGTGACACTGTGTAGTAAAATCATTTGTAAGATATTTCATGTTGTTAGCAGCAGGCCCCATAGACGGTGTGAAAAGCAGTATGTGTCACGCGGTAGCAAAATTATTTCCGTCTTGGGCGTAAACACTTGAACCCCTCGCTACGCTCAAGATTCTACTTTAGAATCCCTCGCTACGCTCAGGATTCTATTGTAGAATCCCTCGCTTCACTCAGAATTCAATATACCGCCCTTGCCGTAAATATATCATTTTGCTCCCTTGAGACACAATCTACTATTTTTATACCACGTCGAAAAACCACACCATCCCATCCAAAACCTTTCTATACAAACTGTGCGCTCCGGAGCACCAAGTGTGCGAAGCGCACGTCGTCTACGGGGGCCTGGCTCCTCGGTACGGGAGTCGGTCGCCTCGGTTCACCCACGCCAGAAACACGGAAAGGTTATTTTCACACCTGCTATTCAGGGGGGCTAGCACAACTAGCGCTGCGATGCGACGCGAGTAGAGAAAAATCTACCCTCCTCTTTCTAACCCGCACAGTTCGAGCGAGACAGGAATCGCTGAGTCGCGCGAGATACGATATGTCAGCAAGTTGTGCTAGCCCCTCAGAAAAGAGTCAGTGTTGCTCTCGAATGAGGGATCAAAGATGTACTTTTCTTCCCTCATTTGAAGGCAACATTGAGTCATTTCCTCATTGAAGGTGTGAAAACCAGTATGTGATACTCTGTAGTAAAATGATTTGTAAGATATTTCATGTTTTTAGCAGCAGGCCTCATAGACGGTGTGAAAAGCAGTATATGTCACGCGGTAGCAAAATTATTTCCGTCTTGGGCGTAAACAGTTGAATCCCTCGCTACGCTCAAGATTCTACTTTAGAATCCCTCGCTACGCTCAGGATTCTATTGTAGAATCTTTCGCTTCACTCAGAATTCAATATACCGCCCTCGCCGTAAATATATCATTTTGCGCCCTTGAGACACAGGCTACTATTTTTATACCACGTCGAAAAACCACACCATCCCATCCAAAACCTTTCTATACAAGCTGTGCGCTCCGGAGCACCAAGTGTGCGAAGCGCACGTCGTCTACGGGGGCCTGGCTCCTCAGTATGGGAGCCGGTCGCCTCGGTTCACCCGCGCCAGAAACACGGAAAGGTTATTTTCACACCTGCTATTCAGAAAAGAGTTATTGTTGCCCTCGAATGAGGGATCAAAGATGTACTTTTCTTCCCTCATTTAAAATAAATAAATAAATAAATATTAGAGGACAATCTTACACAAATCGAACTAGTCCCACAGTAAGCTCAAGAAGGCTTGTGTTATGGGTACTAGACGACGATATATTTAATAGATATAAATACTTAAATACATAGAAAACATCCAAGACTCAAAAACAAATATCTCATCACACAAATATTTGCCCTGACCGGGATTCGAACCCAGGACCGTCAGCTTCACAGGCAGGTGCACTACCCACTAGGCTAAACCGGTCGTCGTCATTTGAGGGCAACAATGACTTTTCCTCATTGAAGGTGTGAAAACCAGTATGTGACACTCAGTAGTAAAATCATTTTTAAGATATTTCATGTTGTTAGCAGCAGGCCTCATAGACGGTGTGAAAAGCAGTATGTGTCACGCGGTAGCAAAATTATTTCCGTCTTATTACCGCCCTCGCCGTAAATATATCATTTTGCGCCCTTGAGACACAGTCTACTATTTTTATACCACGTCGAAAAACCACACCATCCCATCCAAAACCTTCCTATACAAGCTGTGCGCTCCGGAGCACCAAGTGTGCGAAGCGCACGTCGTTTACGGGGGCTTGGCTCCTCGGTACGGGAGTCGGTCGCCTCGGTTCACCCGCGCCAGAAACACGGAAAGGTTATTTTCACACCTGCTATTCAGAAAAGAGTTATTGTTGCCCTCGAATGAGGGATCAAAGATATACTTTTCTTCCCTCATTTGAGGGCAACAATGACTCTTTTCCTCATTGAAAGTGTGAAAACCAGTATGTGACACTGTAGTAATAGTAGATTGTGTCTCAAGGGAGCAAAATGATATATTTACGGCGAGGGCGGTATATTGAATTCTGAGTGAAGCGAAAGATTCTACAATAGAATCCTGAGCGTAGCGAGGGATTCTAAAGTAGAATCTTGAGCGTAGCGAGGGATTCAAGTGTTTACGCCCAAGACGGAAATATTTTTGCTACCGTGTGACACATAAGTAGTATGTATTCGCCGCTACTGGCCCCGGTTCCAGGTAGTAACCCTCCCCCAGCCCCCTTCCCCTGTCCTACCCCCGCCCCGCCCCCAAGGACCGCCCCGCTCTACCTGCCCAGGGGGGTGGTCAATCGGCAACATGGCGGTCATCCAATCCTAAAAAAAAAAAAAAAAAAAGTTTGGACTTTTTTTCCATAAACAGCCCCCCATTTGAGACGATTGCGCCGGGTCCCATAGCTCTACGACCACGCCTTCCCACTTTTACCTAATGTGCTAATAAAACAATACACACCACTCGATCCCTTTTCTCGGCTTATTCTATTGTTCGAGCATGCGACCCTCAGCGGCTACCTGCGCCGCGCGGACCATCGCCGGTCACCTGGGTACCTGTATTTTTTTCCTTATTTGCAATACAGCCATTCCTTATTCTCCTACAATTATCAATTTATATTTATAATATATCTACCTCTAATACCTACTCTTTTATCCGTAAGAGTCAATGTTCTAAGTAACCTAACCTAACCAAACCCTTTGTATGTACATAAACAAACTTAGGTGCCACATAGTGTGTGTAAAATGATATTTTTCAAGTAACTGTAAGTGATCTTCCTTATCAGTTTTAGGTATTCATTTTGATATCAAAATTTAATTATTTTCATACCTACACTTTTTTAATTACTTCAGGTTTAGTATAAGTTTATTTTTAAAGCGATGTCATATAGTGTGTGTAAAATTATATTTTTCAAGTAACTGTAAGTGATCTTATGTATTCTGTACATATGCAGCACGTTTATTGCGCGGCCGCGCGGACCGCTGCCAGTACGGTACCTGGGTACCTGTATTTTTTTCCGTACTTGCAATAGACCCATTCCACAACATTACCTAATAATTATCCATGTATATTTTTAATATATCTGCCTCTTATACCTACTCTTTTATCCGTAGAGTCAATGTTCTAACCTAACCTAACCTAATTTTGCGTTTCACAATCTTTACCTAACCAAACCGTTTGTATGTACATAAACAAATTTAGGTACCTACCTATTTATGCTATATATGTTTAAGGGTAATTTAGTTATTTATTACCTAACCAAGCCGTTTCTTATTCGTTACTTGTACTTACGTACATAACCAAACTTAGGAACCTATTTAAGTTTTATATGTTTGCCGGTAACTGAGATATTTATTAATTCATTTCTTACTCGAGTTAACTGCAAAAAGAAGTAAGCGCCATGAAATTTACGGCGGTTAAGACCTTTTAATTTTTAATATGCTGCACATTGTTTAGACCTTTTTCTTGAACGCTCCACGTCTTGGGTGTCCATTTAGGTACTTAATAATTTCAATTAATGTTTTCAGAAAGAAACCTGTTTAAACCTGCAATCTGCCCAATTATATACATGATGTTGATGGATTTACATTAACATTAAACCCATTGTTAACTGGCTATTGTAATTTTTGTACAAAGCATTTGTGACAGCCCTCTCTTAAATGTGTATACGAGAAACATGTTTGAACAGGAGATTGTGGCCGTTGTACGATGCTTAGAAACGTGTTACAACCAGTATTTCATCAAAGAAGCAATAGTATATATTTTTTTGTTATTGTAATCTTTGTACAAAGCATTTTTCACTACCTTATTTTGAATGTGTATTCAAGGAACATGTCTGAACCAGTATAACCAACCAAGGAAGTAGTAGGGTATTTTTTTGTGCTGTAAAATACTTATAAAAGGAACCTCTCCATGTTTATACCTTAATAGTTACCTCGTGTCGTTCACCAAGTCAAGTGCACAGTTCCGAAAGTATAACGTGTGAAGTTGTTTTAAGTGAAAGTCATCTGTCAAGTGTAGTGTCTCTATTCGCTCCAAAATGGATGTAAGTATGTTTTTTTTTGTTCTCATTCTATAAATTTAATGATTAGTTATGTATGTGTTTAATTAATTGACAAATGTTGTTTCAGTTCTCTGACAATACGTTCAAGAATTACTACTACCCAGAAACCAACCAAGAGGACCCTAGCAGTGACGAGGAGGGCACTGTTGGCCTCAAAATAAGGCAAGCAATAGCTAAGAAGAGACCAGCGAACAACATCGACAGCTTTTTCGAGCGCCCCAAGAAGAAGACAAAAGTGATTAAAAAATCATCAAACGTATCACAAAGTTCAGCGGATGGAGTATCATATTTAACGTCTGGTCAAGACGATGCCGGCTACGCGTCCCACCTCATTAAAATTGAAGTCTATGACATGGAAAAAATAAGAAATTTACCACCCACAGACCACTGGAAACACTGTGATATACGACTAAAATATTATTCCATCGGCGAGGATGATGTACATGTGCAAAGTGCTCGTGACGTTATTTTTAATATTACAAAACAATTAGCTTCAAAAGAAAACAGTGTTAAATATTTTATAGAGACTGATAAGAAAAAGTGATAATTTGTTCATTTAGTTTTTATTTATCTTTAAGTTATTAATTTTAATACCACTCTTTAGTTGTGAATTCTATTATTTTGGGAGTTATGGTAATTTTTTTTTTAATGATAAGAAATTTTTGATTTGTAAAATGCCTTTACCTGGAAGCAATCCCTAATTATCTTTAACAAACCGAACCCGAAATGCATTGTTTCAATTGTTAAAAACAGAGATAACGTTTAGAAATGTTACACTTTTGTTGTAATTCCCAATCAATAGTCTTAACATTGTTAAGTTATTGTACTCGGTCGAGTTTAGCGGCCACACACACAAATTCAGTTTCAATTGTATACCTTCAGATTTCTAAGAGTTGACTGATAATGGTTTATCTTGGAAAATAAAATTGATTCATTCCAATTAAAAGTAGGAAGTACTTATCTGTAGTTATTTAAAGGCACATGCATTTGGTGAGGGCACTCATTCATACGATCCAATCACTATGGACAACTTGAACTGTAATAGTTATAACCCACAACTGGTAAAAGCCTGTGAAGACGTCGAAGAAGATGAAGAATTATATAACGCCGGAGAACTTGCAAGCCAACAGATGAAAGAACCGTGAGTATAACTTTAATCCTTGTTTATACTAAATCTTGTTTCAACCTGTTCATAAAGTTCTTGTCACCACAAGTTCCGGGCTATCCAGTTGAGACATGCCATTGTTGTTGGTTTGGTGGGGCGGACCCTTTCACAATATAAAGGCATTCACTGGGATTGAAATAGTTCAGTAACGTTTGTGACTTCAGTGTTTGAGTGAATTTTATTTGTTACAACAATGGCATTTACGTTTTTTCTTGGGCATAGGCTAGCTAGGAGTGAAATAGCCAGTTTAAGTAAAGGTTTTATCCTTCGTAGATTTCATAAGTATATTCGATTGTGGTATATTGAAGGAGTTCTACCGGATTATCTTATGGAGGACCAAGAAATTATACCATATTATACGCCATGCAGCGGTCATGTACAAGGAAAACCGGAAGCAGTATCACATAATTCCGATGTAATTGATGGGGTTCTCCCAATGCAAGCCTATTGTTTGCATTGTAAAAACGATTTAAGTTAGTATTTATAATCTAATGAATAGTTCATACATTAATTACTATGTAATTCGTGTATAATTATATGGTGTTTAATTTTTATAGGTATTCACAAGTTGGACGAGGGATAAAACGTCCAGCAGCGGATCCTGTTGCAGAACCATCGGCTAAGAAGAACCTTCCTTCAACCAGCCGTAAAAACATCGCAACAAATCAACCGTCAACCAGCCGGGACACTTCAACAACAACATCAACAGTCCAAGAACCTACAAGTAAAGTAAGTGCAACAAATAATGATAAAATTGAATGTTCCGTGTGCCATGTATTTGTCTCCAAAAAATATTTCACTAATCATCTTAACAGCAACACTCATAAAAATAATGTCTTTTGTTCTGATAGTGAGTTAATTAACGTTCAGTTAATTGAAAACGCGTTCCGAAACCGAGTTGCAACCTACAGAATATCAAATGAAAGTGATCCCAATTGTCTAGAAACACCGGAAGCGTTTTTAGAAAAAAATAAAGATACGATATTTGCTTTATTAGACCGCTCAATTGCTAATCATCGTTCTTTAAAAGTAAATTTTATACTAAACGCGAATTTTACTCAGGAAACAAAAAGCCTCAACAATGTGTTTGATTTTCAGTTGAGTAATAACCTAGTTAATGTTAGTAGTGATAAAAATGAGATATTTTTATCCCTTGTCAATGAAATTTCAGTGAGATTATCGAACTTTGAGAGAAAAGATAGTGGGTGGTCTTTAACAAAGGTAAATTATCTAGATGTCAATGTTAATAAGTATAACCCATTACGAGGGTCTTCATATATCAAGTTACCGCGTGATATACAGTTGAAAAAAGCTGTAATTAATGTTCAGAACAATGATCACGAATGTTTCCGGTGGGCTATACTATCTGGATTATTTCCACCAGAAAAGAATAATCGTGCTCATAATGTTAACACATACAAAAATCATAGGAATAAATTAAACTTTGAAAACATTCCATTTCCTATGAAGTTAACGGATATTCACAAATTTGAAAAAATCAATAATTTAAGTATTAACGTTTTTGGGATAGAATACGATTCACAGAGTAAACGGCATTCTGTTATAGGTCCACTTCATTTCACAAAATGTAAAAAAGAAAATCATTTCAACTTGTTATACATCACCGAAGGTAATAAAGGACATTATTGTCTTATTAATAATTTATCTAGATTAGTATCTGCTCAACTGACAAACACTCAACATGCTGCTCATATATGTGATGGTTGCTTAACAAATTTCACATCAAGAGAGAATTTAGTAAACCACCAACAAAACGATTGTTTTCATGTATGTACTAACTTGCCTTCTGAACAGAACAAACGAAACAATTGGTTCAATGAAAAAGTTGCTTCCAATGAAGTGACTTTCGATAATTATGATCGTAAATTACGGCATCCATTCGTTATCTATGCCGACTTCGAAGCGTTTTTAAATCCAATCCAGTCATGTTCCAATAATCCACTTACATCTTCAACTACTAATGTACAGAAACATGAAGTATATAGTTTCGGATACTATATTAAATGTTCGTATGATGATAACTTGTCAGTCTATCGAACATACAAAGGAGAAAATTGTGCAAGAACGTTTATGGAATTTCTTAAAAAAGATTTGCAGAATATTTGTAAAAAGAATACATTTGTAAAGACCCCTCTGCCTTTGACATCTGAAAACGAAGAAAACATTGCGCAGAGTAGTATGTGTTATATCTGTGATACAGACTTAAACGGAGATGCCACCATTTCATATAATTGCTACACTGGTGTTTACGAAGGTGTAGCACATGAAATTTGTTGTAACAAATTAAGGGTTCCCAATTTTGTGCCAGTGTTCCTTCACAACTTAAGTAATTACGACAGTCATTTCATAGTACATGGACTAAATTTTGAGGATGGTGAAATAGAAGTTATCCCGGAAACCAAAGAAAAATACATATCTTTCACAAAAAAATTGCAAATTAATAATCGAGTCATGAAATTAAGGTTTGTTGATTCCCTTAAATTCATGTCCAGTAGTCTTGACAAACTAGCCAAGAACTTAATACCAGAACAGTTCCATGAAATGAAATTGAATTTTCCATGTGAAGATGACTTTCAACGTTTAATACGTAAGGGTATATATCCATATGAACACATGACATCGTTTGATTCATTAAAATTGACATCCCTCCCCTCTCCAGATAAATTCTACAGCTCCTTGACCGATAGTCACATATCGGAAAATGATTACAATCATGCCGAAGATGTATGGAACCATTTTAACTGTCAAAACATGGGGGACTATTCAGATCTGTATTTAAAAACAGATGTCTTATTACTGGCCGACGTATTCGAAAATTTTAGAAACGTTTGTCTTGAAACATACGGTTTAGATCCGGCACACTATTATACTGCACCGGGGTTAAGTTGGGATGCTATGTTAAGAGTCACAAAAATCAAACTTGAACTGTTAACTGACATTGATAAGATTACTTTTATTGCAAAAAATATTCGGGGAGGTATATCCCAATGCAGCAACCGACACGCCAAAGCAAATAATAAATTCATGGCGGAATACGATTCGGCTATTCCTTCATCCTTTCTCATGTATTTAGATGCAAATAACCTATACGGGTGGGCTATGTCCCAATGTCTACCAACAGGTGGATTTCAATGGGTGGATGTAAATACGGATTTTAATGTGTCTAACGATGCGGAGCATGGTTTCATTTTAGAAGTTGATCTTGATTATCCCAACGATTTACATGATTCACATTCAGATTTTCCCTTCTGTCCAGAGAACGTCTGTTTTGGTGATTCAAAGGAAAATAAATTGATACCTAACTTGAAAAACAAAAAAAACTACGTAATCCATTATAGAAATCTTAAGCAATGTTTGAAAAATGGTTTACAATTAGTTAAAATACATAAAATTTTGAAATTTAAACAATCTCCATGGTTGAAAAGCTACATAGATTTAAACACCCGCATGCGATCACAAGCATCTTCGGATTTCGACAAAGATTTTTTTAAATTAATGAATAATTCAGTCTTCGGAAAAACGATGGAAAATGTTTTGAAGCGAGTAAACGTAAAACTATTGAATCATTGGGAAAATAAAGGTAAATCTCAAGGAGTTCAATCATTGATAACAAAACCTGAATTTCATAGTTTATCAATATTTTCAGAAAACTTGGCAGCTGTACAATTGAAAAAGACTAAAGTTTTGTACAACAAACCAATATATCTTGGTTTTTGTATTTTAGATATGTCTAAAACGTTAATGTACAATTTTCATTACGACTATATGAATCCTAAATTCGGTAATAAACTGAAACTCTTGTACACAGATACCGATAGCTTAATATATCAAATTTTCACTGAAAACTTCTATGATGATATAAAATCAGATCTGAATTTATATTTTGATACATCAGATTATCCCAATAATAATGAGTTCGGTTTACCTTTAATAAATAAAAAGAAATTGGGTTTTTTCAAAGATGAGAACAATGGCAAAATTTTCAAAGAATTTGTTGGACTTCGTTCAAAGATGTACGCAATTGATGTCGAAGGTAGTAGTGTGATGGCTAAAGCTAAAGGAGTTAATAAATGTGTAACTAAAAAACTTACCTTAGATAACTACAAAACGTGTTTATTTGATAAGCGCATACAACATAACACAATGTTACGTTTTAAATCAATTAAACATTTAATATTTACACAAAAAATTAACAAAATATCTCTTTCTTATAATGACACAAAGCGATTCTTGTTGGATGATTCCACAGATACCCTTGCATGGGGTCATTACAAAACATCAAATTTTTTTTAATAATTTCATATTACAACATGGCAGGACATTCATTTATTTGATATTATTTTTGCACTTTCTTTCTATAAAAAAATATAGTACTAAAATTGAATGTATAATATACATACTATTTAGTACTATATTATTTTGATGCGCATGTAACTTGTATATAAAAAATAAAAATGTACTTTGAATATGTAAATAAGATAAAAATGTAAATAATTTTGTTAGTTTTAATCTTGTAAATTTATGAAACTTGTATAAAAGATGTGTTGTTAACTTTTAAATAAAATAAATTACAATGTAACACGACTTTATAACAATGTATATAAATGTCTTTTATTTTAAGTAACAAAAATTTCAATTTAGTATGTGTTATTCTTATGTGTAATTTTGTGATATTTATGAATGTAAATAAATTACCCTTGATTGTTTTACATTAAGTATTTGCATGGGTACTAACTAAAATAAAATGAGAAATGTAATAACTATTACGTTAAAATTATTTCAATATTGTATCTTGGTTAATTATTTTATCTAAATAAATTACATAATTATTAACATACTTATGATTTTTATTATTATATATCCAATTCTTACCTACCCTATTCGTTTTATTTAAATGGTAATAACCACCACAACATTGATCATTTGAATTTCAAACGTTTTCATATCAACACGCACATTACGTTGTTACAATGATTCATTTTTACCATCCATTTACTACCATTGTGGCGGGTCCTAGTGGGTGCGGTAAAACCAATTTTGTTACAAATTTTTTAAATCATTCCAATGAACTATGTAATGTTGAATTTGATGAAATTATTTGGTGTTATGATGAAATGCAACCTTTGTACAATTTAGAAAATGTGAATTATAACCAAGGAATACCTGACATCGCCATGTTTGATGGGAAAAAACCTAAACTTATTATTATAGATGATTTGATGAGGGAGTCAGATGGACGAATAGTTGACATTTTTACGAAAGGTAGTCATCACAGAAACCTAAGCCTGTTTTATATTACTCAAAATATATTTCATCAAGGCAAAGGTCAACGTGATATTTCTTTGAATACGAGCTATATTGTTTATTTTAAGAATCCCCGTGATAAAACTCAAATACGCTACTTATCTCGACAAGTTTATCCAGAAAATTCAAAATTCGTTGATGAAGCCTACAAGGATGCTACTGCAAATGCACATGGTTACCTCATGATTGATTTGCGACAAAATACTGACGATATGTGTCGTTTTAAGACCAAAATATTTCCATTCGATGGTCATTGTACAGTATATATCCCTAAAAAAGGGTTTAAATATAACAAGAATCACCATATTCTAGTCAGTTCTAAATGATGCAAGCTAGAGTTAACACATATAAACATTTACTTGAAGCGCTACATTTACTCAAACCAAAATATCGCACGGCTTTACTTAAATCGTGTGATGACGAAGAAATTAATATAATTTGTGAGTGTATTTACAACGTATTAAAGGGTAAAATTCCTTTAGAGAAAAAAGAAAAATCCAAATTAAGAAAATATAAGGATACGTTACGAAAATTAGTGACTAAGGGAAAACATAAGCTAAGAAAAACCGTAATTATCCAGAAAGGTGGTGGTTTTCTGCCTATTGTATTAGGTGCAGTTTTAAGTGCTTTAGTGAACTCTTTAACATAAAGAAAATGGAAAACATGAAAAAAATGTTGTTAGTAGAACCAGATTTCATCGAAAGACTCAAACATAGTGATAACCTATCAGAAAATTCATCATCCCGTCTAGATGGTGAAATGCAAAAAATTCTCAAGAGTAAAATAGATGATCGTGTAAAGTGGGCATTATATTCCCAAGCATTACAACGATTTTTACATTTTACTGAAACGGATCGAAAACCGTTTAAAATACCATTAGTGACTGAAGTTGATCAACTCACCAACGAAAACAATGAATTTCATCCGAAGATCACCAAAAAGGAGGAAATTGTTAATAATAACTCAATCGTAAACGCAGTATTGCCAGAACCAGAAGGGGATGTATACGCAACACCACCTGGAGGAACGAAATCTGATTTACCTAAACAATATTCTCCATCTTATATTATAGACGTAATACCGAAATCGTATCGATCAAAAAGCCAAACTTTGTTGGAATGTATGGTACAAAGTAAACCAAAAATTTGGTGGAAGGAGAACGGGGAAGTAGTAATAAACAATCGTACCATTCCAAACAGTAATATTCTCGATCTAGTAGGCGACGTGCTTAGACCTCTAAAACGTTCAAAACCAAAAGGTTGGGAAGATTTTGCTAGTGTTTTACATGATATAAAAGTTCCTAAATCGTGTATAGGTAATCCTACGAACTTAGAATTTATGAATAAACTACAATCTAATGATTCTAGAACTTCGATTGCTTCTTTAAATCTGGAAACCCCGTCAGTTAAAGAAAAAAACACCTCTACTCCTCTATCTACTAAACCACCCAGGCTATCGAGAAAGAAATTAGATTGGGAGAGATGGACCCCCTATTAGAGATAAATAGGATCTACTACGATGTATCAAATCCAGCCAGTTATAGTAGCGTAAACAAATTGGTGAATGAAATGAAAGGTAAAATGAACAGAGGGGAAGTGAAAGATTGGTTATCATCACAGGAAGCGTACACGCTGCATAGACCCGTTCATAAACGTTTTAGTAGAAACAGATACATCCTCTCTAACTTTAATGAACTCTGGCAAGCCGATCTTAGTGATATGCGAACGTATAGTCAGTATAACGATGGATATAAATATATTCTATGTGTTATTGATGTTTTTAGTAAATATGCTTTTGCTAGGGCTATGAAAAAGAAGGACTCTGAAACAGTTAAAAAATGTTTTGAAAGCATTTTTTCAGAAGCCAATTCTACCCCTCGTCACATCCAATCTGACAAAGGGACCGAATTTGTTTCAAAGGTGGTTAGAGATTACTTTAAAAACAAAAACATTAATTATTATACCACAAATAATCCTGATATTAAAGCAAGTATTGTTGAAAGGTTTCAAAGAACTCTTAAATCTAAAATGTGGCGTTACTTCACTCATCAAAATACTTACAATTACGTCGACGTTTTGCAAGACCTGCTTCATTCGTATAACCATAGCTACCATTCTAGCATTAAAATGCGACCAATTGATGTTAACTCTGATAATATTATGACTGTTTGGTGCAATTTATATGATCGCAATAAGGATAAACGAAATATATTGGAATCTCCAATACTTAATGTAGGTGATCATGTTAGAATAACTAAATATAAACATATATTTCAAAAGGGGTATGAGACTAACTGGAGTGATGAAATATTCATAATAGCCTCAGTTATTAAAAGAATCCCACGTATTGTCTATACTTTAAAAGATTTAGAAGGTGAACCAATTATTGGTACATTCTATTCTAAAGAATTACAAAAAGTCACTTACCGCCCCTCCATGAGGTATAAAATTGATAAAATAATACGCTCGCGACGCATTGGTGGCAGAAAGGAAGTGTTCGTTAAGTGGCAAGGTTATCCCAATAAATTCAACTCTTGGATACCTACATCAAACTTAGAAGAAATATGAGTGAAGATAGTTTTTATCTAACTTTGTTGAGTAACAGCTCATCGACCTACTTTACCGATAATACTACAGCTCATTTTTTAACTAAATTACCTAGAACCATTAAATTGGAGGGAGAATGGGTTGTTGGATTAGTGGAGTTCCAATACCCATGTTCCATGTATAATGTTCAAGAACATGAAAACATAGTCTACATTAAAAAAAAGGTAGCTGTACCGACTAAGGAAAAATACAAAATCGTTGATGTAAAAACTCACATTCCAGCAACTTCGTATGATAGTATTGATCATTTTCTCAAAGCATTTAACGAAAACCCGCAGCTAAAGACAAAAGTTAAATTTAGATGTGATGCAGTTACTAAAATGGTGGCTGTAACAGCGAACGAAGAGATAACATCAATCATAACTTCCCCTATATTAAGTCTTCAGCTTGGTTATAAACCTAGAACTAATTTAAAAGAAAGTACTATTGGAATACATCCTGCAAATTTATACTTAGGTTTACCATCACAAATATTTGTTTATACTGACATTATTCAACCACAAGTGGTGGGGGATGTAATTACATCATTACTAAGAATAATACCATTAGACCCCACAAAATTTATCTATGGAGCATATAAAATGCATGTTTTTTCACCTGCTCACTATGTTCCTGTTTTACGTAGAGAGTTTGACACTCTTGAAATAGATATAAGGACAACCACGGGATCAAGAATACCATTTCAATTTGGATCCTCTTGTGTGAAGCTACACTTTCGACGAGTAAAATGAATCATAAACGAGTGTCTCACTCCTGTCCTTATGAACATTACTATTCTCATCAAGCTGGCTCTGGTGTAGGAATTGTCTATAAAGGTGTTCCATATCAACGAGGACATGGAATCGGTAGCTTTTTGGGTGGACTATTTAGGTCTGTACTTCCTTTATTATCTAGCGGTTTTAAAACTGTAGGAAGAGAAACTTTAGATGCGGGGATGGGACTGTTGTCTGATATGGTGAATTCACGTCCTATGGAGAGTTCTATTAGATCTCGGCTTAAAGAAGCAAGTGCGAACTTAAAAAGGAAAGCTGACGAAAAAATAGATTCTCTTATGTCGGGATCAGGGTATAAAATGTCAACTAAGAGACGGGAACCTCTCATTACTTTGAAAGCCTCACGACGAAGAGGAGGTAAAAGAAATAAAAAATATAATATTGAGGATATATTTTCAAACTAATTATGTCTTTCTTACATAGTAATTCATGTGAATGTGCTAAATCAGAACTAGATTTGTTTGCACTGCCATCAACTCAAACCAGCATTGAAAGCGGACAGTGGGTTCATTACAAACCAATTTCATCTTTAAGTGACGACGGACCCATTGAGTTTCAAGTTCCCGGATCTGGTGATGACTATATTGACCTATCACATACTTTGTTACATATCAATGCCAAAGTATTAAACCAAGATGGCACAAAACTAAAAGCAGATGCCCCAGTTGCACCCGTCAATAATTGGTTACATTCCCTGTTTAGCCAACTAGATGTATATTTAAATCAGAAACTCATATCACCACCAAATAATACCTACGCCTATCGTGCTTATATGGAAAATCTACTTAATTATGGTCCAGCAGCTAAAGAATCTCATCTTACTTGTGGATTATGGTATGAAGATACACCACACTATATGGATACCGCTGATGTGAATAATAAAGGCTTTCACAAAAGACAGAAATTTATTAAAGAAAGTAAGGAAGTAGAGCTGATTGGTCACTTGCATGGTGATATGTTTAACCAAGAGAAATTCTTAATAAACGGAGTCGAAATGCGTGTTAAATTGGCACGTTCTAAAGAATCGTTTAATTTAATTTGTCACCAAGATCTCAAACTTAAAGTTCAGATAATGGATGCCAGTCTCATAGTAAGAAGAGCAAGAATCAATCCAAGTGTTTTGTTAGCACATCAAAAAGTATTAGCATCAACCACAGCAAAGTATCCAATCACAAGAGCGGAAGTAAAGGTTCTTACATTACCAGCTGGAATACAGGGAAAAACGTTAGATAATATATTTCTCGGGCAAGTCCCTAAAAGATGTATTATTGGATTCGTTTCAAACTCGGCATTTAATGGTAATCTAGCTTTGAATCCTTTTAATTTTCAACATTTCAATATGAACTCTTTTAGTTTGTATGTGGACGGTCATGAAATACCTTCGAAAACATTGCAACCTTCATTTAATTCTGGTTTAATAGCATCAACATATCATACGTTATTTTCTGGATCAGGAATTCATTTCCATAATGAAGGTAATGCAATAGACAGATCAAATTATGGAGGGGGTAATTGTTTGTTATGTTTTGATTTGACACCTGATTTGTCTGCCAGTTCAACTTCACACTGGAATCTTGTGAGACATGGTTCTGTTCGGATAGAAGTTCGTTTTGAATCATCTTTAAGTACTACTATAAACTGTATCGTATATGCAGAATTTGATAACATAATAGAAATAAACAAAAACCGTGACGTTACGGTAGATTACAACAGTTAATAAACAAATAAATAGATTATTTTTATAATTTTTTTTCATTAGCTCATAGTCATTACAAGCAAGATCATCGATAAATGTGAATGTTTATTATTATAATAATGGATACAAATGAATTACAATTATGTATGAACAAAATAAGTTCTAGTTTTAAAACAAATGTTTTTGCTGCAAATCAAATACCTATTTGGGTTAATTTACCTGCTTTCATTATATGCAATTTAGATCCTGACTCCAAGCCCGGCTCTCACTGGGTTGCCATGCATATTGATGTTAATGGGATAGGTGAATACTTTGATTCCTTTGGTAGAAAACCTACTGGTTACCATAAGTTATTTTTAAAAAGAAATACAAAGAGGTGGTTTTATAATAATAAATTACTTCAAAACCATCTTACCTCCGTCTGTGGAGAATATTGTTTAGTTTATCTATATTTTAAGTTTCAAGGAAAAACAATGTCAGACTTTCTAAGTCTATTTTATAATAATACTTTATGTAACGATCTAGTATTAAGAGCTTTGTTTAAATCAGTATTTGTGAAATAAAACAATGTCAATAAGGTTTTTCTGTGTTTTACTTACTTATATTTTAATACAATGTACACGAACAATATAAATTATTACATTCCATAAAAAAGACAGTTTTATAACTTAAGTACAGTAAAAGATAAATAAAAACTAAATGAACAAATTATCACTTTTTCTTATCAGTCTCTATAAAATATTTAACACTGTTTTCTTTTGAAGCTAATTGTTTTGTAATATTAAAAATAACGTCACGAGCACTTTGCACATGTACATCATCCTCGCCGATGGAATAATATTTTAGTCGTATATCACAGTGTTTCCAGTGGTCTGTGGGTGGTAAATTTCTTATTTTTTCCATGTCATAGACTTCAATTTTAATGAGGTGGGACGCGTAGCCGGCATCGTCTTGACCAGACGTTAAATATGATACTCCATCCGCTGAACTTTGTGATACGTTTGATGATTTTTTAATCACTTTTGTCTTCTTCTTGGGGCGCTCGAAAAAGCTGTCGATGTTGTTCGCTGGTCTCTTCTTAGCTATTGCTTGCCTTATTTTGAGGCCAACAGTGCCCTCCTCGTCACTGCTAGGGTCCTCTTGGTTGGTTTCTGGGTAGTAGTAATTCTTGAACGTATTGTCAGAGAACTGAAACAACATTTGTCAATTAATTAAACACATACATAACTAATCATTAAATTTATAGAATGAGAACAAAAAAAAACATACTTACATCCATTTTGGAGCGAATAGAGACACTACACTTGACAGATGACTTTCACTTAAAACAACTTCACACGTTATACTTTCGGAACTGTGCACTTGACTTGGTGAACGACACGAGGTAACTATTAAGGTATAAACATGGAGAGGTTCCTTTTATAAGTATTTTACAGCACAAAAAAATACCCTACTACTTCCTTGGTTGGTTATACTGGTTCAGACATGTTCCTTGAATACACATTCAAAATAAGGTAGTGAAAAATGCTTTGTACAAAGATTACAATAACAAAAAAATATATACTATTGCTTCTTTGATGAAATACTGGTTGTAACACGTTTCTAAGCATCGTACAACGGCCACAATCTCCTGTTCAAACATGTTTCTCGTATACACATTTAAGAGAGGGCTGTCACAAATGCTTTGTACAAAAATTACAATAGCCAGTTAACAATGGGTTTAATGTTAATGTAAATCCATCAACATCATGTATATAATTGGGCAGATTGCAGGTTTAAACAGGTTTCTTTCTGAAAACATTAATTGAAATTATTAAGTACCTAAATGGACACCCAAGACGTGGAGCGTTCAAGAAAAAGGTCTAAACAATGTGCAGCATATTAAAAATTAAAAGGTCTTAACCGCCGTAAATTTCATGGCGCTTACTTCTTTTTGCAGTTAACTCGAGTAAGAAATGAATTAATAAATATCTCAGTTACCGGCAAACATATAAAACTTAAATAGGTTCCTAAGTTTGGTTATGTACGTAAGTACAAGTAACGAATAAGAAACGGCTTGGTTAGGTAATAAATAACTAAATTACCCTTAAACATATATAGCATAAATAGGTAGGTACCTAAATTTGTTTATGTACATACAAACGGTTTGGTTAGGTAAAGATTGTGAAACGCAAAATTAGGTTAGGTTAGGTTAGAACATTGACTCTACGGATAAAAGAGTAGGTATAAGAGGCAGATATATTAAAAATATACATGGATAATTATTAGGTAATGTTGTGGAATGGGTCTATTGCAAGTACGGAAAAAAATACAGGTACCCAGGTACCGTACTGGCAGCGGTCCGCGCGGCCGCGCAATAAACGTACTGCATATGTACAGAATACATAAGATCACTTACAGTTACTTGAAAAATATAATTTTACACACACTATATGACATCGCTTTAAAAATAAACTTATACTAAACCTGAAGTAATTAAAAAAGTGTAGGTATGAAAATAATTAAATTTTGATATCAAAATGAATACCTAAAACTGATAAGGAAGATCACTTACAGTTACTTGAAAAATATCATTTTACACACACTATGTGGCACCTAAGTTTGTTTATGTACATACAAAGGGTTTGGTTAGGTTAGGTTACTTAGAACATTGACTCTTACGGATAAAAGAGTAGGTATTAGAGGTAGATATATTATAAATATAAATTGATAATTGTAGGAGAATAAGGAATGGCTGTATTGCAAATAAGGAAAAAAATACAGGTACCCAGGTGACCGGCGATGGTCCGCGCGGCGCAGGTAGCCGCTGAGGGTCGCATGCTCGAACAATAGAATAAGCCGAGAAAAGGGATCGAGTGGTGTGTATTGTTTTATTAGCACATTAGGTAAAAGTGGGAAGGCGTGGTCGTAGAGCTATGGGACCCGGCGCAATCGTCTCAAATGGGGGGCTGTTTATGGAAAAAAAGTCCAAACTTTTTTTTTTTTTTTTTTTAGGATTGGATGACCGCCATGTTGCCGATTGACCACCCCCCTGGGCAGGTAGAGCGGGGCGGTCCTTGGGGGCGGGGCGGGGGTAGGACAGGGGAAGGGGGCTGGGGGAGGGTTACTACCTGGAACCGGGGCCAGTAGCGGCGAATACATACTACTCACATACTGCTTTTCACACCGTCTACAAGGCCCGCTGCTAAAAACATGAAATATCTTACAAATGATTTTACTACAGAGTGTCACATACTGCTTTTTACACCTTCTATGAGGCAAAGAGTCATTGTTGCCCTCAAATGAGGGAAGAAAAGTACATCTTTGATCCCTCATTCGAGGGCAACAATAACTCTTTTCTGAATAGCAGGTGTGAAAAATCATTTGTAAGATGTTTCATGTTTTTAGCAGCAGGCCTCATAGACGGTGTGAAAAGCAGTATGTGTTACGCGGTAGCAAAATTACTTCCATCTTGGGCGTAAACACTTGAATTCCTCGCTACGCTCAAGATTCTACTTTAGAAGCCCTCGCTACGCTCAGGATTCTATTGTAGAATCTTTCGCTTCACTCAGAATTCAATATACTGGCCTCGCCGTAAATATATCATTTTGCGCCCTTGAGACACAGGCTACTATTTTTATACCACGTCGAAAAACCACACCATCCCATCCAAAACCTTCCTATACAAGCTGTGCGCTCCGGAGCACCAAGTGTGCGAAGCGCACGTCGTCTACGGGGGTCTGGCTCCTCGGCACGGGAGTCAGTCGCCTCGGTTCACCCACGCCAGAAACACGGAAAGGTTACTTTCACACCTGCTATTCAGGGGGGCTAGCACAACTAGCGCTGCGACGCGACGCGAGTAGAGAAAAATCTACCCTCCTCTTTCTAACCCGCACAGTTCCAGCGAGACAGGAATCGCTGAGTCGCGCGAGATACGATTTGTCAGCAAGTTGTGCTAGCCCCACAGAAAAGAGTCCTTGTTGCTCTCGAATGAGGGATCAAAGATGTACATTTCTTTCCTCATTTGAGGGCAACAATGACTTTTCCTCATTGAAGGTGTGAAAACCAGTATGTGACACTGTGTAGTAAAATCATTTGTAAGATATTTCATGTTGTTAGCAGCAGGCCTCATAGACGGTGTGAAAAGCAGTATGTGTCACGCGGTAGCAAAATTACTTCCGTCTTGGGCGTAAACACTTAAATCCCTCGCTACGCTCAGGATTCTATTGTAGAATCTTTCGCTTCACTCAGAATTCAATATACCGCCCTAGCCGTAAATATATCATTTTGTTCCCTTGAGACATAATTATTTTTATAGCACGTCGAAAAACCACACCCCCATCCAAAACTCAAAACCAGTTCTACGCAATTCCCGATTACTAAATTAAAATGTATTTCAAATCGCTTGAAAGTAGCGAAAATTTTGATCGGCAATTTCATCGGGTTACAAGCAAAAGTCACTTAATAACAAATACCTACTTAAAATAAAGCTCGTATATCAACATCGTTTCAGTACTGAGATACGAAGTTTCGAAGAGTAGTGACAGATTTGATAGTGAGTTTTGCTTCTCGATTTGTCGAATTGGTGAAATAATGGTTTAATTGGTTATGGGCAGGTTTCTGGTCGGGAAGCAGTTGTTCAGCAACGACACGCTGCAGAGCGCCCTCAGGGTCCTGGTGAGGGAATTAATTGTGGTGGACAACCCTCCGGAACCCTCCGCCAAGTACAGGAGGGACCTGGCTTTAAATTTGTTTTATAAGGCGAGTGAAACTAATCCTAAAAAGATAACAATATAAATCGCTGTGCCGCGGCGCTCTGCAGGATGCGCGCCAGCCGCCACAGTCTCCTGAATGTAGTGGCAGACAGATGGGACGGCAGTCTACTAAGGCACTGGTCCACATTACATTTAAGCTTTCACAATAACATAGTTATATAAGTCTATGTGCTACTAACAATTTATGGATCTAAGTTGTCCGAAATAAATGCATTTTTTTTTTTATAAATAATATTGAGCCTTATTGAAAGGTAGTGAGCTAATTTCATTCTGGTAATTTTGTCAGCAAGAGTCTATTCTCATATAACCTTTCTTATCAACCAGGGTCTCCTGTCCCTGTGTCCTGGTAGTATTGTCTCTCCCCAGTACGCTTCGGGCGGGATCGTCCTGAGCACCACGCGACCGGTCACTGAGGGGCGTCAGATCTTCACCACTAATCCGGTGATTTACCCGCTCAACCAACCTATTCAGAAGGTTGAGGCACTGGTAAATAGAAGCTAACTTGACTGAACTTAGTTGTATTAACACTTTCACTGATCCGGCATCCTAGGCACACACTTACGGACCTGGACGACGTAATCACAGCGTCTATCGAAAGATGGAACGTTGCGCTTACGGCGTCCAACTCTGACACGACGCGTACACTTAGGCATTCCCGCCGGCGGGGACGTCCACCGCGCGATCGCAACATCAGTGACACATATAGTCCCTATTCGTCCCGGTACCGCCGCACACCGGGTAGAGTCAGTCCGACCCAGGTCGACAAAACTCCCAGTAGCTCGATTCCACTCACACCTCAGATTCGGTTGAAACCGCTCAACCAATCTCACTGGAGCGCAAACTCTTAGAGTATTCCAGTGATCCAAACCACACGCGTGGTCATGCCGGAGGTTTTCCCCTGGATTTTCCCCAGGCTACTCTCCAACCGCGCACTCCTATCGCTTTATTGGGCCCGGCCTATAAAGCCACAGTCAGGTTCATAAAAAAAAAACTTTCACTGGCAAGAATCCGCCTAGTAGGCACTGTGTAACTGTTCTCAGATGCCGGACAGTCCGCTGGAATACATTCAAGGTTTGAGTCTTTCAGTGAAAGTGATAATGTTTATGTCTGGTCATATATACTTATATAAAAGTCCCTGTTGCCAAGTTCCTAAAGCACTAATGAGTGTAATATTATAGATCCAGTGCGCCGGCGAGGCTCCATACACGGAAGACTTGCCGAGCCTCCCGCGCGAGGTGTTTGGGGCCTTCGTACTGACTTGCGTGGGGCAAGGCGATATTGTCCACATCGATGCCAGTAAAGCTTTAGTACGTTCGTTTTGTTGCCACTAACTTAAGTATTTTTAAAGAACAGATAGCATAAATGCAGGGTGTATCCTGATAAATATGTAGGTACTCGTACATATGCGAAGATTGCGAAGCAGCCGAATTGTGGACCACAGTAGAGGAAATTTATAATTTTCCCAGTCTAACTGCTTGAACACGATTACTGCAAACAACTGCAAAGGGACACGTCGCTGTATAATATTTAATTTAATAATATTTAATACATAACGTAGGCGATTAAATCCATTTCAATCGTTTTATTTAATTAGATCAACAATCGCAGAAATCAAAGACAATATTAGGGCAGAAACCTCTGTTTATTTCCATTATATAGGAAATTGGGTTCATTTTGTAGCCATGTTAACACAGATCAAGCGTTGATTTCCGAATTTCAGGATCATCCACACGTACTGGCATTCTATTCTGCTAAAGACATTCCTGGAGTAAACTCCTTCACACCCGGCGACACGTTGTTCTTTACTAGCCAAGAAGAGGTGTTTTGTTCAGGCCCTGTCAAATACAATGGTCAAGTAGTCGGTGTGGTTGTTGCTGAGACTAGAACCATCGCTGAATACGCTGCAAAACTGGTCCATGTACAATACAAGAATGTCAAAAGACCCGTTATCGATGTTAAAGAGGCGAAGAGAGATCCTAACAGGATTGCAAATATGCAGGAGTTTCCAGCAACAAATAGAGGAACTGATGTAGCTTTAGTGATAAAAGGAGAGGAGACGATATACCAGCAAACCCACTTTTGCATGGAAACGCTAGTTAGTGTGACGAAGCCAACGGAGGAAGGCTTGGAGGTGCATTGTACAACGCAGCACATGGATGGAGTGCAACAAATGATATCCCGGTCTCTATTAATACAGGAGAACAAGTAAGATTTTTAAAATGCGTACTAATATTTTGAATTTTACTATAGATCTGGATTGATGAGTCACCTCACACATTGATTTTCAATGACGTAGGTACCAATAAAGATAAGTGCTGAAATATGATAACTGATAGGTAGAATTTAAGTCATTTTATTATGTAACATCCGTGTCCTAGTGGAAATTTAAAAATGGTTTTACTATACATTAATGAGAATGACATATAAGTGTGGTTCTAAAGCAGTAGGTCCCTAGTTGTCGATGTCAAACAGGACAATTTCGGATTGAGGAAATAGCACCTCATTGACGCCACCAGAAGGTGTATTTTTGCCTGAGAATAGAAATAATGAACAGGTACATTCCAGAATAGACGTGTACGTGCGGCGTCTGGGTGGTGCGTATGGGATAAAGATATCTCGAGGCAACCAGGTGGCCGTGGCGAGCGCGCTGGTCAGTTACAAGCTGAACCGCCCCTGCAGGATCATTTTGCCGTTCCCCACCGTCTGCCACGGCGTGGGGAAGCGACTTCCGTGCTCCACGGACTTTGAGGTCAGTCGTATCGGGTGAGAATAGAATCCCGTACCAGTGAATATCGTAAAAGTGGACTATCGGACTACGATTAAAGTGCATTGTGAATGAGCTGGTGGCATATCACTGCAATCACATTTTCTTCATTGTTACATCTAAAACCTAGAAATGGTACTAAAACCTAAATTTCAAATGAGCTTTGTGTTCCTCTTCTGGGAGTACAGACGTGCAACCGTAGACTTAATAATAAATCAACACTTTCAGGTAGCAGTCGATGCAACAGGCAGAATCCAATATTGCAACGAAAATCTGTACACTGATAATGGTTATGTTTTGGACGAGCCCCTGTTCATAGCAACACTAGACGTGTACAACAACTGCTATGACAGGTCGCGGTTCGACTATAAGGTGTATAACATCCTCACGGATACTGCCAGCAATACTTGGTGCAGAGCACCAGGTGAGCAGCCAAGACAGTTCAGTATACTCGTGCTTGCGTGACCAGAGGGAACTGCCCGTTTCCTCTCATCCTTAAGCAAAGGCAGTGCTCAGGAGTGGAACGTATATAAATTTTCCTCCTTATTCATCGGTATAATTGCAGCCACTGCTGAACTTATGCCTCGTCTACAGATTTCGACATTGATCTTGATATAGCGGTCCTGGTCCAGGTCAGCCTTGCAATCTTTTTTAATGTCGTCCAAGCAGCTGGCAAGTGTGCCCATTGATATCATCGGTCCATTGCCATTCTGATTGCGCTACCTGTTAGCCGATGTCGGTATAAACGAGTAGGCTATATGAATAAAGGGTGAGTTTTGTACATAGGCCGATGATGATAAATGCAGTAAGTTGCATTGGGGTAACTTCGACAAATAATTTTGAAAATGGAAAACCACTGTAGCAGCATCTTGGTAAGCGTTACTGGGGCGTATGTAGTGTTGAAGTATTAATGCTTCTAGGTTAGGTTTATCCCAATGCGGTGGATTGGGACAACTACGACAACTATGAAAAATATTATCATGATAAATATGACAATAGACTTTATTCCTTAATTTAGTTCAGTGCTAGTTAGGTCATTAACAATTTTTTTTTTCAAATATATACAATGCATACAAATATAATTATGCAAGTTTTTAAATTTATTGTGAAAATGAATTCTAATCTATAGATTAACAATATATATATATTCGATTATATTCGATTTTTTTGATTCGGTATACCGGAGGAATTAATTGATTACAGACAAGATTTACTATTTCAAATTTTTACAGGAACTCTTGAAGCAATTGCTTGCGCGGAATTCATCTTGGAGCGCATAGCTTACGAGCTATCCCTAGACCCATTGGATGTGCGGCTGAATAACCTAGATCCCTCATACGACACTGATATCAGAACACAGGTGCAAAGAATAAGAACTGAGGGAGACTACGAAGACCGAAGAGTAGCCGTTGATAAATTTAACAGCCAAAACAGATGGAAGAAGCGAGGCTTGAGATTTGCCCTTTTACGGTGGCAGCCTTTCGGAGGACAATATTTCGATTTGACTCTTTCAGTTTACCACGATGATGGAACTGTCGCCATCTCCCACGGCGGTATTGAAATGGGTCAAGGTCTAAACACGAAGGCTGTTCAAATTGCTGCCTTCTTTCTAGGAATTTCAATTGATAAAATCCAAATAAAAGGGAATAATACGATACAGAATCCTAACGGATTCATATCTGGTGGGAGTTTGACATCGATCAACATTGGTATAGGTAAAATCAGGTATATTGTGTATTTAAAATGATAACACGACGCGATTTGCAGAAACAAAGTTTATTATTATTTAAAGTTTGAGTCGAAGAAGTACAAAACACTGGCTAGCTGAATAGAAACACAAAACTAACAGTTCTAATACACTACACACACTAAATTAGGCCCGGCTAAAGCCTCAATAGTTATTTAACAAGAAATTACTGTAATTAGGATAAGTTTTACATCGAAAGATGCGCGTCGGTTCTAGCTAGAGGTCAGACTGATTCGCAGAAATGGCCGCCGCTCAAAAATGGGCGCGTGCCGCGCGAGTGTCGACTTTATGTCGTTTATGCCGCGAAGTTTAAATGTCGGGAGTTTGGTATTTTGGCGCGCGTGGAACGGCGAATAGGAGAATTATTTACGATAGGTATTTAAAATAGGCGTCTTCCTTGTAGACAATCCGCTTTAACTACCTGTCAACAAACGTAGGCCTTAAGCGAACGGCATTCGTAAGTTTCCCTCTCTGTCGCACTTGCAAGTTTGCACATAAGTGCGACAAAGAGGGAAAAATTCGTTTGTGGTTCGCGGTAGCACTCCTGGAAATGAACAATAATTCATACCGTCACCGACCAATAAAATATCATATCACCTACAAACCTTTATGTAGATTTTGACAAACTTTATTAATTATAACACCAGATAGTGCGAAGAATTTAGACTCCTTTTAAGGTCGACAAGAAGCATTATTTACTTCAGAGTTCGGAAAAGTGTTATGATTTTTCGAATCTATCTCATTAGATCCATTCAGTAGATCCACTGTGTATCTAATGAGATTTTTTTTTACCGCTAGATACATTGCAATTCGTAATGGATCTATTGGGATGTTTTCTTTCATTAGATACACAGTGGATCTACTGAATGGATCTAATGAGATAGATTCGATTTTTCGAACCTGAATATTATGTTATTGGCCTGTAAATTTTTTGAGCCAGGTGTGCAACGATGCTGTGAGGAGCTTCTGATTAGACTGGCTCCGGTAAAAAAGGATAACCCTGATGCAACGTGGGAGACGCTGGTCAAGCTAGCGTTTAATGCGAGCATAGACTTGCAGACGCACGGTTTTGTCTCCATGGCGGACACGCAGAAGATAGACGTGTTCGGGGTCACGCTGGCTGAAGTTGAGGTGGACGTGTTGACGGGAGAGTGGGAGTTGATACGAGTCGACGTGTTAGAAGATGTCGGGCAAAGCGTCAGCCCTGAGATAGATGTAGGACAAGTAAGATTTCATGCTAGAATTACGATTTGAAACGGGATATTTACCATGTATATTTGTATGTATATCGGGAACTCAAAAATACAAATATACATGGTAAATATCCTGTTTCAAATCGTAATTCTAATGTAAATGACCATGTCCTTACTTGGTCGAAATACCTCTTATTCGAACCAAGCGCTTTGCATCATCTTTTATAATGCGCACTTTTAAGGTTTGGAATTCTCTGCCGGCGTTTGTGTTTCCGAGCTCATATAACCTAGACCTTTTTAAGGCACGAGTGAATAGGCATCTTCTGGGTGAGCTCGCTTCATCGTCGGCCTCATCTTTGCACCCTGGCTAGATGCTGGCCAAGAGCGATCCCATTTTTAATAAAAAAAAAAAAATGTCAGCTTGAAATCTTATATTAAGATTTCATGCTTCTGGTGATTACCATGAATATTTTTTTACATTAATGATGACTACTTTGGCCTAATTAGTAGTGAGCTTGCTTACGGAACTCCAGGTTCAATTCCGAGAAGAGGAAATTTATGGAGGATGCGCTGTGTTGAGAGACCTGGATTTTTCGCTTCTAGCTTTCAACACAAATCCTCAAATCAATCAGCAGCAGGTCAGCAACGGTCTTATAACTCCTCTGTTTTATGAAGACTACGTCTGCTTGCCATCAGATCTGCTTGTTTTTAAAGGCATTTAAAAATACTCATAGCGGTTATTTGAAAGGTGGAAGGTGGCTTCATCATGGGCCTGGGCTACTGGACCTGCGAGGAGCAGGTGTTCGACCCCCTCACCGGGGAGGTGCTCACGGACCGCTCCTGGAACTACCACGTGCCACAGGCCCGGGATATCCCGCAGGACTTCCGGGTCTACTTCAGGAACAAGTCTTACTCTGAACCTAGACTTCTTGGTGCTAAGTGTGAGTATATCGTTCTTTTAGGAGGTTGCGATTGCCAGTAACCTTCTTGAAGTGACCCTTACTGATTCTTTTTGTTGTCAGCTATCGGAGAGCCCCCGATCTGCATGTCTGTAGCCGTGCCATTTGCACTGCGGGAGGCCATCGCCTCCGCCAGGCGGGACGCCGGGATACCCGCCAACCAGTGGTTCCAGATAGGTGGGTCATCTTAATTTGACCGCAATTACATTATCCGCCATAATAACATTATCTACTATACAAGTATGTAGTGTTGTGTTCCTGGAGGTGAGTAGGGTTGCCAGAGCTCCCGAGGATGCACTGTGTTGAGAGCGAGGGACCTAAATGTGTTCCTTCTGTTGTCAAATTTTATAAAGGGTCGGCAATGCGTACGTGACTCCTTTGGAGTTGCGGGCGTCTAATCGTCTATAGGCTGCGGTGGCAGCGGTCCGCCTGATGGTAAGCGTACCATCAGGCGGACAGTAAGCTTGTTAGCCACCGGCGTTGTATAAAAAAAAATGGCTTATTGTTATTGGATGCGGATGACCTGTCTAGGGTCATTGTGGCATTCTTTGGATGAGGCCTATATCTAGCAGTGGACGTCTCTTGGCTGATATTCATATTTCAATTATAAATTGACATGTAATATGAATCGATGTGATGGTATGATGGTAATGATGAATTATTTTAATGGCACGATTGGCACAGCATTAGCAGTCATATATCTCTATCTCTCTCTTGTTATACAATAATTTAAGGCAAGGCTATTTCAATGCAAATGGCCCCCTCTATCACGCGTAATTTTGTAATTAACCATGCTGCTCTCTACGGAAGCCTAATATCGTAAATATTTAGTAAATTTAATTGATTTTTGCAACACTGGATCACTTATGAAAAATCTGTCTGGTTATTTCATTAGAACAATAAAAAAACCTATCCTTTTAAAAAATCACTGTCGTTCATAATTACAAATATTACAGCATGAAAGTTTATTTTTACGATGATATTTAGTATTTTTTATAGAGTTACCAAGGCATTTTTCATTATTTTTTTCGGTTGTTTATTTCTCTGTTTCTTTTTTAGTCCACAGTCTTTTTTGTGTAGTGTATTCTACATTATTTCTTCACACTGGAAGAACAAACTTCAGTGTTTTCGTCACATCTCTGAATGGGCCTTACTTTAAGTAACTTTACAATTACCACTTGGCAATGACGCTGTAATTACATATATGTATTATGTGACCATTTCGCCCTAGTTTGTATTGATCGGCCTACGAAGCTGCTAGTGCTAGGTTTGAATTGCAAGACGGACATGCCATAATCTAAAATTTTAGAAGTACTTATTTATCACCAAGACTGAGATGTATACACAAATTTGTAATTGAAGGTGACCATTGTCAAGTAGTCCCAGACACAGGAACAAATTTGTTAATGTACTAAGTAAATGAATAGATATGATCAAAAAAAAAACAAAATACGTATTCTGCAAATAGGCCCTCAAGGGCACTTTTACAAGTCAAACTCTATCTATATCAATTAAAAATAATACAATAATCAAAATATGTTACATGTCAAAAATAACAAACTAATAACCATCCAGATTTGTTAGAGATGTATGAGGTCTGTAAATGTTAAGATACATGTCATGTGTTATGTTGTGTTGTGTTTCTACTACCCAAAGCTTGTCTGGAAGAGATCGCTTGTTAGCGATAAGACCGCCTGTTGTCTACCACGGTTACATGTATTTTAATTTCTGTTGTTCTTTGAATGTACTTCGTTTGGTGAGCAATAAAGAATATTTGTATTGTATTGTTAAGATAAAAAATAATAAGGTAAAACTAATCATAGTAAAATATTGTGAGATATAATTTCTTAAGCGTCAAAATGATATAGTAAACAAATATCAGTTTAAAAATAAAATCAAATGAGAACAGAGTGGAAGTCTCATCATGGCAATTCCATTACAAAAGATTATTTTAAATTTCAGATGGCCCATACAGCAGGGAGGCAATACAGCAGCACACAGCTACTAGATACAACGATTTTAAATTCTATTAATATTGACTGTTGAAATTAAATTGAGTGTATGATACGAACGTTGACAAAAATTTTACTGTTCCTCTCATTCCCGCGTGCGGCCCATTTTACGAAGCTCTGAGGGGCTACTGCGAACCGAAAACAAACGAAGTTCGAATATCTCCCTGTGTACAACACGAGAGTGAAAGGGACGGCACGATATAAAGATGACAAGCGATTATCGTAGCCTTTGGACGCCTGCAGCTCAAGCGGACTGCATTAACAACCTACCTACAGTGGAATCCGGATAAAGTGACAGTCAAGGGACCGGTGATATTACGTCGCACAAAACGGACTGATTTACTTTGAAAATGTTTGGTATGAAATCTAATGTGTGGTGATTTCGAAGTCGTTAAAAGCGGTCAAATGTTATATGCGGAGTCGTTATAAGCGGATTCTACTGTATATGCTTCTTCCTTGAAGAACCCCAGCTTGAATATTTTCAAAAATATTTGCATTCTAGTATATAATACAAATAGCAGGATAAGCTACCTATTGTCACATACCACCTAAGGACAAAAATGTACCTACTTATTCTATGCAAATAAACTCTATTCTATTCTATTCAGCATATGGACACTTGCAACTCCAAAACAATATAAGCTTTGTGCGTTGAGGATTCGTCGATCGACTAGATATCATGTGTTCTATTAAATACACCTACTCGTACATGTAACATACGTTAGATATATCACCAGTTAGTTTGCTGTGTAGGGCGTGCAGTGACCCGCGATAATCCACGGTCCACAGCTCTAAGTATAGCCAACGTTCGATGGACACACGATGGGCACCTGAATCTATATTTATACAGGGTGTAACAAAACTAAATATCTGTTTAAGAGCATCTTCGGTATCGTATTCTCATTAGGGAAAAGTAGAAGAAATTTTTTTTTACGAATTTTTTTTTCTTTGGGGCAGGTCGTTCAAGTCAGCCAACTGTCCATACAGAAGCCAAAAATTTATTGCGACAAAAATTTTTTCTTCTACTATCCCTAATCAGAACACGATATCGAATATTCCCTTAAACGCATCCTCACTAGTTTTGTTACACCCTGTATAATATACTATACAATTTTGTTGCACACCTTACATAAACAAAGCAGTTACAAAGAGAAGCAAAACAATAGAATATGTAGTTTATATAAAGCGATCTTTCATGTTATCCTTCACTAATAAAGAGCAAAATAAATAAATAAACGTGTTTTTATACCCTCGACTACAAAGAAGTACTATTTGTAAGAACGCTTAAAAATAAAAAATAAAAAATACGGAAATATGTACTTTAGTCTACAGAACTTAAGAACTAGTCTTGTAGAATAGGGTGTCCATTAATTTAAATAAACCAACTTTATTTAAGGTATGTAAGGTATCCACGGAAGACCAGCGTCAAGATACTCGCAAGGTACCTTGACATTAAAGCTGACTGGAGGCCATTTCAATGACGATTTTGTATAAGCACTTGTTATTTTTTTTTGTCAACGTCATGAATAAACGTTTTCTATTCTATTCTATTCTATTATTCTGTAAGTAGGCCGCAAAGGCACTTTTACAAGTCAGAATCTACTTGGGTTTCTCAAGAGACCACTGCCGAGAAGAAAACGAAAGAAACAGTCGTTCATTTTCCCCAAAATATGATTGTTTTTTATACAACGCCGGTGGCAAACAAGCGTACGGACCATCTGATGGTAAGCGACCACCGCAGCCTATAGACGCCCGCAACTCCAAAGGAGTCACGTGCGCGTTGCCGACACTTTATAAGATTTGAGGATGCACTGTGTTGATAGCAGAAGGAACACATTTAGGTCCCTCGCTCTCAACACAGTGCATCCTCGGGAGCTCTGGCAACCTTGCTCACCTCCAGGAACACAACACTACATACTAAATAATGTTATTATGGCTGTGGTCTTCTGCAAGGCGGAGGTACTTCCCTGGGTTGCTCCAAATTCGAGCAAGATGACATTTTACTGTGCCCTGCATCTCTTAAAGATTATTACAATAATATTATTTGCTGAAATATCATTCACGTACCTTCACAATACAATACAATACAAATACTCTTTATTGCACCCCTCAATTAAAGGACATAGTACAGTACAAAGACACAACGAGTAGGGGCAAACAACAGGCGGTCTTATCGCTAAACACGTGCAGTTGGTGGCTATGGCTGGATGTGGTTGAGGTGGAAAACGCCATAGCCGCCTGAAAGACGCAGCGTGTAACGCAGGACATACTGCACACTGCCTTACTATGTAGGCAGAGTGTACAAAGTTGACATGGAAGTACAAAGAATCAAAAGCTACCCGCTAAGGGCATAAACGATAAAAAAAACCTTTCAAATTCAATGACTCCAGCCACTATACAACTTAGACTAGAGTTTATTTTACGCTATAAATCCGCTGAGGAGAAATTTCCTGAAAATAATCGAGTTACGTCATCGGCAAACAAAACGCATAGTTCATCCACAATTTCCGCAGTTCGTTGACATCTTATCTTATCTTATCTTATTTAGATGAGGGCCCTAGCGGATGCACTTCGACCCAGTGGGATCTTTTGTGCAATTGCCCCCTCCTTTATGCCTACTCCAAGCTGCTCTCCAGCATTTCCACAAACCGAATGATGGAGTTCAGCGGGAGTACTCTAAATTCCTTTGGTTCAGGGTAACCAATGCCAAAGTCATTCATTCTTTGTCTGGCAAGGGCGTGACATTCACACAGTAAGTGTTCCATTGTCTCGTCATCCTCGCCACACATCCTACATTCTGCGTCGTCTGCTAGTCCCACCTTGGCCAAGGTTCCTTTGACCCCGAAGTGACCTGTAAACACCCCAGTTATCATCCTGAGTTGCTTTCTGACATAGATTAGGATAAGTAGCGGTCTAATAACACTTCCTTGAGGTACACCTAATTCAACAGTTTCAAAAATTCTGTTCTTGTTTTATTTTAATTACTGTAGCTTGTAACCTATTGCTCAAGTCACGTTGACAGTTTTTTTACCTGTGTCAGGTCATTCAGGCAATGTTGCCAGATGGTTACATTTCTTAAATTTTTCGTAACTTTTGACCGGCTCGCGTAACATGTAAGTAACTTCTGTTGTAAAGGATTTTTTTGTGGATAATGAGACTGTATTTAAAAATTAAGGTAATTTTATCTAACCGGGATCATGCGACACAATTTATAGGCTTCCATACAGAAAAGGTGACAAAATAACCTACATAGTACGACTGTCTGTCCGTCTCTTGCAACTTTGTATGACATTTGAGACACCGCCCATCAGCTCGGCGTAATCTGTCGCCGAACTCGCCGAATTGTAGCTGTATATGGCGACTCGTTTCTTAGAATCGAATGTTTTGATAAGAAATTATGAACGTTTTGATAAGTAATTATGAAAAATATATAAAATGTAACTTTTTCATTAGAAATGTAACTTTTCAAGAAAAGATATGTAACTTTCGTCCCAACGGCCCTGGCAACACTGCATTCAGGGCAGGGCCCAATAAAGCGATAGGAGTGCGCGGTAGGAGAGTAGCCTGATTGTGCGTGAATACGGTGTTAAACTCGTCTTATGTGACCTCGTGGCATGACAGAAAGGTCCCATTGTAATATATTTAGTTTCACAATCATCTGTGCTCTGACCTTGCTCATACTGTGTCAGGCTTTAGACCGCATCAGAGAGAGAGAGAGAGAACACGTCAGATAATTATGAATCCTGATTTACGCGTTACAAACAATGAATAACAATCTTCACAAAGTTCCATGTTTTAATTAATTTGTTAATAGAAAATTTAGGTTTGAATTATAGGCTGAAGTTGTAACGAGTTGGAAGCCTTTATTTTGTTTCATTCAAATTGATATATTGCGAGGTTATTTTGTTTTAGATATTTGAGTTTCATTAGAACTTGGAACAGTGTAGTTCTGACTTATTATTTAACTCCAACAAAATACGACATGAAAAGAGTAATTGCCAAATAAATAGTAGATTGTATGAAAAGGATCTAAAATACGCAGCACCACTACGAGATGGTTATTTTCCCGAATGAAGTGAGGGAAAATAGTTCGAGTGGTAATATGGCTTTTAGGCCAGAGTTATACACTCTATTTTTCACTTCGATTGCGAGAAAATAAATAAACAAAGATTAACCAACCACAATTAATAATAAAATACATTGAGAATACGGAGATACTTATTTTAATGTTTTGCCTCACATAAATATTAGTTGAAATAGGGACGAAAAAAGACCTAATATTTTTAATAGTTAAATTAGTTGAACAAAGTATGTACCAAACAGAACCCAACGTTCCGATTGGCTGTTGATGTGTATTCTGATTGGTGGATTTAATATGGTAAAGTACTTTGATTGGTCAAATTAGAATATTTTGTAAATTTTAAATATGTATTCATATATTTCCTAGGGGCTAAGTGTATTACTTTAGCCCTGCTTGATAAGCCTAATATAACACACTTTTAGAGCATAAGAAGTGAAAATGATGTCTATTTGTTTCTGTCAGTTGTCTGATGCTATAAATCTTTCGTGAAAATTACTCGAAAGAAAAAATAAACGTCCGCCATCTTGGATTTGAAAATGCATATCATTTTCGTAATCGGCACCCCGAGGAACCTCGACGATGACACCCATATCGACATAATATACGCAGTAGGTAGTCAAGCGACTGTCCAGCTGTTTTTCCTTTGAGCGCCTTACTTGCTCAAATCCATTTATTTTACCACTAGTGTATTTTTTCAAATCCACCAATTTGTGTCCTTAATTTGTGGCTTTAGCGCGTGGTGTAATGTTCTCTGCTCACTTACGGAAGAATACTCCAGGGCATTCGGCGCGTTCGATGGACCATCAAAGATAACATGACAGTAGGCCACCCTAGACATGTTACACGATAGTCATAGTGATATGTACACAAAAATCGAACTAGTCATTTTGCGTTCTAGACTGTCTGAGACCAACCTCGAATAGGGATGTTAACAAATCATAATAAATAAGTCACAATAATAAATCAATAAGTTTGAATCTTCTATAAAAAAGGTCAAATTCTTAATCAAATGGCGAAAAAAAAAATGTCATACTTTGTTTTTATATACTTATCACAAACCCTAATCTTACAGTGGGTAATGTTCCCAAAATGCTGGCCGCATTGCATTTTTTTGTTTCTTTTTATATTAAGAAATGGGTCATTGTCAGATTTAGGTTCACGTCTTTTCGGTGGACATATCAAAAGTTAAGGGCTACAAAGCTTAATTTTGGATTGGTCTAGTAACCCGCATAAAAGGTGTCTCCGTAACTATAAATCCATGTAATAAAAATATAACTTATATGTTCATGAGCCGTTAACTATTGACCACCGAGTGGACAACTTTTGTTTTTACAACTGACAATGACCCAAATAAGCATAAACTCCCAACTAAAAATGTTTCGCGTGATCCTTCGTCCTCTGTCCCTGGGCAAGATCTAACGTAGATTGAATTCTACCGTAGGATTCGTAAGCGGCCCTTCCATCGCTAATAAAATTGTTTTTATCCATCCCGGATCTGGATGGAATGATTACATTTAGCCCTAGTAAATAGTGACTGGCTGCGGTCGTATTTTGCTGTAAAATCTAATTTTCAGACTCACGAGGAAAAATGACGTGTATTATACCCTAAATTACATAATGTTATAGTACATTATTCCCGTGACCGGGAACTAGGTAATTGCAGGCTGAGTATTCGTTTAAACGGTCGAGCTTGCGAGTCGGTTTAATTATAATACGAATACAAATACATTTATTTTTGCTTAAAATGTGGGACATAAGATATTATAGAGTTCAAGTTTCACACATTTTGCCAGCAGCTAGCATGCAAAATAATAATAATTATTATTACAAACTTAATGATACAATTGGATAACAATAAAATGATGAGATTAAAGTCAAATAATAATATTACACAATGTCATTAGAAACCTAAGGATACACAATTGCCAATTAGATAATAATAATGATGAGATTAAATCAAGATACCTAATAATATAATTTCGAAGTCTGCAATTGCCATTCCAGCCAAGGCTAATTAACACGAGTATAGTGCTTTTTTCAACAATGGGGAAAAAAGACGAAATTGGAATTAAGATTTGATGAACATAACCTTTAACCTCAAAATCTTCATGATTTACAATGTTTGTTTTTTTGAACAGAATAGCAAGTATATTTTTCCACCGAAAAACGCAAATTATTTGATACACATACAAACAAGATGCATGTCCAACAGAAAAAAAGAGTTGAATTGGCTGAATATGATCTGTGCTGTCTTTTACATGGCTGTTTCAGTATTTTTAAAATTTCAAACTCGACAAATAAAGGCATTTAGGTATACGGATGACCTTCTGACATTCTTTATTAAACTCATATTGTATGTTCTCATCATCATCATCATCATTTCAGCCGAAAGACGTCCACTGCTGAACATAGGCCTCCCCCAAGGCTCGCCATTTAGACCGGTCCTGTGCCGTTCGTTTCCACCGGATTCCCGCGACCTTCACCAGGTCATCACTCCACCTTGTCGGAGGCCTACCGACAGCTCGTCTTCCGGTGCGTGGACGCCACTCAAGCAGTTTCTGGCCCCATCGACCGTCAGTCCTGCGAGCAATGTGCCCTGCCCACTGCCACTTAAGTCTCACAATTTTGAAGGCTATGTCGATGACCCCAGTTCTGCTACGGATAGCTTCAATTGTATGTTCTGCTAACTTTTAAATATTAACCAGCTCACGTATTGTCTTGGCACCTTCCTTTTCGGAACGTTCTACAGAGCCTCATCGAAACAGAAATACTGCAATGTGCTGGCACAATCCTTTGCCAAGCTATTATCTCTTTAGCTTTTGTTGTCATTACAAACCAGTGTACAGTCGCCATTGGATGACGACCGGTTTAGCCTAGTGGGTAGTGCACCTGCCTGTGAAGTTAACGGTCCTGGGTTCGAATCCCGGTCAGGGCAAATATTTGTGTGATGAGCATGAATATTTGTTTCTGAGTCTTGGATGTTTTCTATGTATTTAAGTATTTATATCTATTAAATATATCGTCGTCCAGTACCTATAACACAAGCCTTCTTGAGCTTACTGTGGGGCTAGTTCGATTCGTGTAAGATTGTCCTCTAATATTTATTTATTATTTATTTATATCGGAGCGGACAAAGCGGTCACATATATCTAAGCAGGAATTTATTGTCAAGGAGATGGAGCACATGTTCCGTACATTTACCATGAGTTTGCATGACCGTACTCGCTAGCGACTGCGTAAAAAAATGTATGGGCAAAAGTACAGCGCCTCTGGCGGTTACGCAATAGAACTAAGAATAAGTGCATTTACCATGAGTTTGCATGACCGTACTCGCTAGCGACTGCGTAAAAAATTGTATGGGCAAAAGTACAGCGCCTCTGGCGGTTACGCAATAGAACTAAGAATAAGTGCATTTATCATGAGTTTGCATGACCGTACTCGCTAGCGACTGCGTAAACGATTATCGAGGTATCGGGTTCTTCAACGAATTACAGAGAACGACTTATGCGGTTTTTTATTAGGCACGTTCTGCGGTATAAGTCTCTAATATCTCAATGCATATTAAAACTGCTATTTCATGCTTACAAAAATAAGAAATTTATGCCTTAATTTACATTAATAATAATAATAATTCTCTGCGAACGGTCTTATAGCGAAGAGTCTCGACCAACACCTCAAGAGACTCTCGCCACATGGCTGGTTCAAGGGTCAGATACAGAAGGCGGTACTCCTGGACACGGCGCGGAATAGTCAGGAGGTTCCTCTCTCTGTCGCCCTAACCGCCGGTAGCTTAGGCCCCGCCTCGCTGCCGGCGGCACCCTAGGTTAGGTTTTTATAATGATTTTATGTTTTGTAAATATTGTTGTATATTTTACTTTTTGTATAATTATTATAAAATCTGACCTAAGACCAAAAATAAATGAAGAGATTATAATAATAATAATAATTCTTTATTTCAGATTTTTACATCCATATGTTGTTAGTACATTGCAATAATATATATAAACAAAAAACTTATCCGCTAAGGTTAGTAAAAAATAAAATAATCAAAAACTAATTGCCAGCTAAAAGCTCCATCTGCTATCATCTGTTCCGGCGCAATGCAAGCTGTTCCAGTGCCTAAGCAATGGAGCATCCAACTTGGCAACCAACGTCTTCAGGATGCCATTCCCACTATCACTCAGCCGCCGCATTAGTGACGCCATTACATTTACTTACCTATATTTTTAAATGATCAGCATAAATATATTTTTATTACGTTTCGTTTCATGCATAAAAGTTGTACAATTAAAAACCCAAAGAAACAGAGATTGTAAGAAGTCGGTGCAGGTTTTAAAAAAGTACTTTGTCCGTGTCAACTGTCATTTATTGTCTCTGATATCTTTGGAGCGAATAATGCGAGTTCAATGTATGCGTTTTTACGAGCACTGCTTCTTTGTTAACTTAAAAGACCGGCCAAGTGCGTGTCGGGCCACGCACAGTGTACGGTTCCGTAGTTGCCCGTCCATCACGTCACCGGTCATATGCGGAATAACGGACCCGTAGAAGGGTTTTTACTGATCTTAGTACTGATGATGTACTTTTTTGAGATGTTGTGTTGTATACATATTTTTGCCCTTTACGGTAATGTCTACTTAGCTGTGATAGTTTTCCTGTTAAATTCATCGTATATACTACTACCATGATATTTTTCACATGCCTAGTAGCCACCGTTTAGCTGGCAGAGGGGGGGGGGGGGGGGGACACATGACCATAGCAAAAAACATCACTTCAAAGCTTAATAACCGATTCTTGAATCAAAAAAACTCTTTTAGAAACCTTATAATATTTTTGAATGAGCTATCCAACGATACCAAACCTGTAAGCTTTGTAAACCTGTAGAATATAATGATTATTACTTATTAATAAAATTGATTGTATATATAAAATGAAATAATATCTGACATGTAATTTTGACATTATGAATAAATGAATATGAATATATGAAATTATAATATTTTTGAAAGAGCAATAATACCCCACACGATGGGGTTTGGAAGAAAAAAAAATGCACCACCAATTTACATGTAGGGGAGGTACCCTAAAAAATATTTTTTTAATGATTTTATTCTACCGTTTTGTCGGCGTCATTGATATGCCAAATTATACTCATGCCAAATTACAGCTTTCTAGAACTAACGATTACTGAGAAAAACGGGGGACGGACGGACGGACATGGCGAAACTATAAGAGTTCCTTGTTTACTACGGAAACCTAAAAAAGGTATAATAAGAGGTATTAGGTAGTACGAGCAGGCTCTGCGCTGGCGCACGGAAACAACACATTGCACAGTACCATTATAATTCGAACAATAAGTGGCTTCCACTACTACCGGCAACTACTACGTCTACTATATCTACTGCCGGCAAGTTTGAGGAGTCTGCTTTTACAAAAGCAGTGGTATTCATGTCGGCAGCTTTCTAATTCCAGTAAAATTGCAGTGGTCGTCGTATAAAGCTATCGAAATCCAATCCAAGGCCGAAAAGCGAAATTCGTCATTCAGGCAGGCAATTATCAAAATCCAGGGGCAGAAACAGTTCGTTAAATTAAAAGAATCGTAAACACACAGGGGGAAGTCGCAGCGAAAACAAGTATGTTTGTGATGAGGAGACCTGTCAATGTCAATGTCAACGTCAGTTTGCCACAAGTGTTTTTTTTTATAATGTGGTGGACCGAGGATAGTGCGATACCGCCGTCCCAGGCCCAGAACTCGAGCGAGGAAAATGTTTTCAATTTTCGAAAATCATTGGCGCAGCCGAAAAATCTGAAACTTTTTTCTGGTGCTAAGGGAGGTTATTCCTATCACCAGAAAAAAATTCAAGCAATTCTGAAATTTTCATCCATTCCCAATTAAACAACACGCTACATATATACAATACAACATGCTATGTTTCAACATACATATACCTAACTATTTACATATTAATAAAGCTGTGACCTATATATAAGGTGTTAATTTATTAGTTGCAGATATTTGTACAGCTGCAAGTTGCAGCAAGTTGAAGTCTGCAAGTTGAAGTGGCAGTGGGCGGGCCACATTGCTCGTAGAACCGATAACCGTTGGGGAAGAAAGGTTCTCGAGTGGCGGCCTCGCACGGGAAGACGAAGCGTTGGACGGCCTCCCACTAGGTGGACTGATGACTTGGTCAAGGCAGCGGGGAGTCGCTGGATGCGGGTGGCTCGCGACCGTGTGCTGTGGCGCTCCTTAAGGAGGCCTATATGCAGCAGTGGATGTCTTCCGGCTGAATGATGATGATGATGATGATGTACAGCTGATAGTACTCGCCCCTTATATATATTTAAGTATGAAACATTATTATTATATATTTTATTATTATTATTGTATATCTTTTCAATATCTCGGGACCATGGGGTCCCGGACCTTTGGAAGGCATGCGTGGGGCCGAAGCCAACAGCGCAGAGGCCCCTTTAAGACAAAAATAATCTAAAAGCAAGGGATACACATGGCGAATACCATCTCCGAACGCACAACATCATACATCCGGAGATGGTCCCCGCCAGGTGCAAAGACTATTGGAATGCAGCTCTTTGGCTGCGATGGGAACTAAGGTCATTGGGATATTGAGTTGAATGTTGGATGGACTGGGTAATGGGTTATGGGAGGAGACTAGCGGACACCTGCCGTGACAATTAGTCTCGGAATTGTAAAAAGGCAGGCGGTGACTTGCCTGCTCGCTGAGTGGGCCCCACATAACACTCGCACGTACAGTGCGACAATGAGGCAACATCCCTTTGAGCGGATGTAAGGTGGTCGAGAGGTGAGTCTGCGGTAGCCAGATCCCGGTAATCCGTTCAGCAGGCCGCCGGCGTTATGACATTTTACACTTCCAACCTGGAGCATAGGTTCCGCTCTTGCGAATCCACTCTGACCAGCCGGTTAAGGCAAGCACAGAGGCGAGGGCCGGATACACGGGCCCTCCGGAATAGGGGTCCGCGGTGTCGCCACTCACCGTCAGCTCGCCACAAGCTGCCCCCGTGGGTTTGTTATTATTATTATTAGCCCTCTGATATTGCTGTGCCCTTGAAGGGTGTCACATGTATAACTATTTATGTCATAATTCATATTGAAAGGAACCTTATGGCGGCCGGCACTTACGCCTTTATTGCCGCTGTTCCAATACAATAGTGAATAGGTGTAACGTAAGCGCCTGCCGCCATAAGGTCCCTTTCGATGTGGATTATCACATATGTCAAGCTAACATAATAAATACTGTAATATGTCAAGCTAACATAATAAAAACAAAGTAATAATAAGATAAACTAAAAATGAATTAGACATTGTGTGTATATGTTTTTCTTCTTTTATCATTTTTGTCGTATATGTGTGTCTTCTGTCTTGAATGTTTCTTTCTTTCTTGCCATCTGTTAAAATATCTGCAACTAATAAATTAACACTTGTATATTACTTTCTTAATGACGTAATAACCTGTTAATAGTGTTACAAGTGTTCATTTCAAGTTAGCAAATATTCCTTATTACTATTACATATTATGTTTTCAGACGAAAATACAAGCGAGTCAATTGCTGTTGGTACCGTACTTCGTACTACTAGAATTTTCGGCTGTGTCCATCCGGGCCGAGTCCGTTTTCTTGTAGGCACTAGTTTTAAGAAAGCGGCTGCCTCCTGACCTGACCCGGGGGAAAACTGGAACTTATAAATATAAATATAAATATTTTTAACAATCTTACACAAATCAACCTAGTCCCAAACTAAGCAAAGCTTGTACTATGGGTACCAAGTGACGATATACATACTTATATAGATAAATAGATACTTAAATACATAGAAAACATCCAAGACTCAGGAACAAATATTCGTGTTCATCACACAAATACATGCCCTGACCGGGATTCGAACCCGGGACCTCCAGCTTCGAAGGCAGGGTCACTACCAACTAGGCTAAAGCCAACTAGGTTATGTATATACTATAACCCACGCGTTATAGGACCAACGTATTACGAACATCTACCCACCAAATTAAAAAATGAAACATCTGACGAAGCATTTAAACGCCAACTTGAATCTTTTTGTTGGAAAATTCTTTTTATTCCGTAAATGACTTCATGGAAATGAAATTTGTTTGACATTGAATTTTTAAATTATAGTTTTGTTTGATTTTAATTTTAATGTATTGTGACTGATGATTATTTAAGTTTTCGACATTATTTTATTGATACGGATTTTTATTGTTATAAAAGTATGATCATTATTTAAATAATTCTGATAATTGTTGTACAATTTAATTTTATTATTTATTATCATTTTTGACATTTCATAATTTTTTTGACGATCATAATATAAAGTCGTATAAATTGACTTAGGATAATTTATAGTGTATTTTTATATTATGAAATAAATAAATCTAATCTAAATCTAATCTAATTTATGGGCGAAAAGCTACTATTAAGGTTGTCTGGAAGAGATCGCTCTTTAGCGACAAAACCGCCTGTTGTCTACCTCTACCAGTATACTGTTTTTATTTTGATTCTGTGTGTAGCTGATTTATGTGAGGTGCGCAATAAAGAATATTTGTATTGTATTGTACTTATTGTATTGTAAGAGCCCATAAATACGCTCATATATTTGCGCCATTTTCTGTTTGAATTGACACGTATCTTGACATTCTCAATGTTACTATCTAGAAGGACTATTGCGAGCTAACTTCATAAATTTTAAATGTATTTTTTAATTTTTTATTAAGAAATATAGGCACTTCAAAACGATCATTTCCAAGCTAAAACCGGCTTTTTGCTTAGATCTTACACACAATAAAATCAAAAAAAATGCTGTCACTATCTAAAATTTTAATAGTTATCGTAGCCTTTGATCACTTTATTGGTATTATCAATACTTTTGTCATAATTTGAAATCAAAACACTTTAAAATTTATAAATAAATAAATATTAGAGGACAATCTTACACAAATCGAACTAGCCCCACAGTAAGCTCAAGATGGCTTGTGTTATGGGTACTAGACGACGATATATTTAATAGATATAAATACTTAAATACATAAAAAACATCCAAGACTCAGAAACAAATATTCATGCTCATCACACAAATATTTGCCCTGACCGGGATTCGAACCCAGGACCATCAGCTTCACAGGCAGGTGCACTACCCACTAGGTTAAACCGGTCGTCATCACAAATGATGTTTCATACATATAAGTATTTGAAAAACTCGTTGGAATGTGACCAGCCGAGTTTCAAACACACGACCTCCATAATTTAATTCCTTGAGCGGCCTTGAATCAGTTGTACTGATAAACCCGTCGTTAGTATTCACAAGCCATAGATAACTATGTCACAAGCTTAAGGGACTAGACATTAGGAACAAATTCGATTTCAAATTCGTGACCTAGGTAGGGAAATCCATTTCGCAGTGTATTAGCTGGCTACACGAATGATTTGAAATCCGCAAACTGACTTTTTGGGACATTAGACTTTAACGTTAAGATGGTTAGGTCGAGAATAGATACGTTGTAGGTTGACAGACTTGATAGACGATAAGTTTCGACGAACCCATGGGGTTACCACGATTCCAAAGCAATTTAGAAGCTATTCCTAGGGGTTATTGTTAACCTAACATAATATACTTTGATTTTAATGCTAGAGCCTTTTTTATATCACGACAATAGTGAGTAAGCATATGGTCTTTTTTTTTGAACTTGACTGTGGCTTTATCGGCCGGGCCCAATAAAGCGATAGGAGTGCGCGGTTAGAGAGTAGTCTGGGGAAAATCCAGGGGAAAACCTCTGGCACGACCACGCGTGTGGTTTGGAACACTGGAATACTCTAAGAGTTTGCGCTCCAGTGAGATTGGTTGAGCGGTTTCTACCAAATCTGAGGTGTGAGTGGAATCGAGCTACTGGGAGTTTTGTCGCTGGTTCACTAAACCTAGCCTAGCTGAGAAGAGTCCAGCAAGAAACTCAGCTAGGCCCGACCTGGGTCGGACTGACTGTACCCGGTGTGCGGCGGTACCGGGACGAATAGGGACTATATGTGTCACTGTTGTTGCGATCGCGCGGTGGACGTCCCCGCCGGCGGCATATGGTCTAATGGTAAGAAGAAACCGTAGCCTAATGGATGCTTTCAACTCCAAAACGTCACAAGCGTACTGCAGTGCCTTTACCATAAGTTTACATACGACTAGCGACTGCGTAAAAAATTATATGGGCAAAAGTACAGCGCCTCTGGCGGTTACGCAATAGAACTAAGAATCGGCATACTAAATCGTTTACGCAGTCGCTAGCGAGTACGGTCATGCAGACTCATGCTTTTTTGGGGAACATGCGAGTATCGCACGACTCGGTGTGAACCGATTTTTATACGAGTTTCAGTCAACTTACGTGATTATTTGCTAATCATTACCACACTACTGTCAATATTCATAATTATATTTCTTGTTTCTCACATTTTTTTTATTAAGATGATTTAAGTTGCGTTTATTTTAATACTGGCTCTTTGCTGAATAATAAATATCCATGCTGAATAGATAGTAATAATATGTCGCTGTATGGATAGTAAATAGTAAACCATCAAATTGTCAGGAAAAAGTAAATTAGTAAATATTTTATCAAAATTATTTAAAAAAATTATACTTGAAAATTATGTACTTTTTATTGATAAAAAAATATATAGGACAATTATGTACTCGATATTTCACGACACTCGCCTTGCGATTATTGCATGTGATAATATCATATGATTTCTCGCCCCAAATCGTGCGAGAAACTCGCACCATCTAAATGGGTATTAATACGCTGACTTCGCTCGTTCGGTCTAAAAAAAGTGAATAAAAGTGAAGAAACTGGACAACAAACATGAACAAAAGTTTATTCGAACCATTAGTAACACGCCAGGAACAATTCATAGGGCGAGCTCCGCAGAACAAAGCCTACGATAAGCCATTTCCGGTTTTCGATACCAATTTGCACCAACATCCTGTACTACTTCTACCACGAAGCTTCAACTAGACGCATTTCCACGATCGTTTTCCGTAAGCGCGCCTACATTGCGTGTTCATTTCTCTTCGTCGATCATTGCTTCGTAGTTATGGAGTAATGGATGTGTGTAATAGTGACTGTGATTTAGTTTGATTGTTTCCCTAAATGTCAAAGGTGGATTGTCATTGATTTGGCTTGGTTAGGGTATTTTTGCTGGCAGTTGAATGTTTCTATTAGCTATTGTGGTGTGTTGGTCTAATTCGATCAACAGGTTCGATATTGATTTGAATAAGGAATAAGGGAACGAGTATCTGGGCAAGTCAACTCCTAGTGGAAATTTCAAGTTATTAAAGGGTTGATAACGCGCTTGTGATTCGCAAGCGTTCATAGGCTTCGGATGAGAGGTCCTAAAACACGAGTGTGGTTTTCTGAAACGAGCGTCAGCGAGTTTCATAATAGGATCACACGAGTGTTATAAGGCCTAATTATGTACAATTGCATACACTACTTTATCTACATCCGTATATTAAATCCTCTTTCATGTGTTCAGGAACCATTGCGTTGCAAGTGTTGTGAGGTCAAGCGTGAGCCAGTTGAAGTCTTTTGAGAACGAGCCTGTATCGTTATAGGCGGAGATGGCCATAACGATACCGTTTTTGATGTTGTTATGGCCATCTCCGCCCCGGACTGGCGCGATATTGTAAAGTTGGTCCTTACCTACACTTTTTGAGCACATAAATAGTAGATTGTGTCTCAAGGGAGCAAAATGATATATTTACGGCGAGGGCGGTATATTGAATTCTGAGTGAAGCGAAAGATTCTACAATAGAATCCTGAGCGTAGCGAGGGATTCTAAAGTAGAATCTTGAGCGTAGCGAGGGATTCAAGTGTTTACGCCCAAGACGGAAATAATTTTGCTACCGCGTGACACATACTGCTTTTCACACCATCTGTGAGGCCCGCTGCTAAAAACATGAAATATCTTAAAAATGATTTTACTACAGAGTGTCACATACTGGTTTTCACACCTTCAATAAGGAAAAGAGTCATTGTTGCCCTCAAATGAGGGAAGAAAAGTACATCTTTGATCCCTCATTCGAGGGCAACAATAACTCTTTTCTGAATAGCAGGTGTGAAAAGAGGATTTACTGTATGGGTGTAGATACATGTTCAAATGTATACCATAGTGTGGTTATAGACAGAAAACTATCAAATTATCACAATAAATACTAAATTAAACAAATTAATCAAAATCATAAAAAGATATGGGAATTTAAAGATTCGCAAAATGTTAGTTTCGTTCTTTAGAAATTAAAGTTTGATTTCTTGGAGTTTTTTTTTAATTTATTTCATTGCCTGTTTATATGTACTCGGCCGGCAACCCCTTACTTCCCGGCCTCTGTAGTAATGTACTATTATTCAAATAGGCCTAGCAACGAGCACTTTTAATTCGTCAGTTATATATTACATAAATTGAATCTAATTATTCAGAGCAATTTATTGATGCATATGAAATTTTAAACATGAATTACTATAATGTATGTAATGTATGTCATTATCATACACATGCTGGTGCTGCACTTGGCTCCGTTATGTTTTCCATAACATACTTACGTATCAATTAGCTGCAGAAATACTTGCGCTACTAATGATCATCATCGTTATCCCGGTACAGTTGCATCCTGAGGGATGCGCGGGGTCCGGTACCTAATCCCAAGATTTGGCGTAGCCAGTTTTTACTTAAGCGACTACCATCTGACCTTCCAACCCGAGGGGAAACCAGACCTTATTGGAATTGGGCTTGCCAAGTGAGTGGGCAGCTTGACTGTTAGAAATTCTCAAGCCGCCCGAAGGCCTCTAACTTGGCTTAAGTTTTATTTTTTTTATTAAGAGTCTTCAAGATTGGCCTGCAATGGGGCAGTTTCTTTTTTCGGAGACACGCTCGACCCGGCCTTTGGGCAGAGACGAGGCCAAGAAGAAGAGGAAATATAACAGAAGGACAGCACCAAGCAGCAGCAGCAGCGCAAGGAAGTATAGAAGAAGAGAAAGTGAAAAGAGTAGGAAAGAGAAGAGAAGAGAAGGAGCAGTATAAGAATTGTTATAACTAAAACTAAGACCATTTAGGACTTGGCTTAACAACTGCTATCATAGACAGCAGCCGGGATCAACGGCTTAACGTGCCTTCCAAAGCAGAGCGCCCAGTTAATAATAACTCAAAGCGGTCACCCATCCAATAACGGACCTAGGCCGACATTGCTTAACCTCGCATACCGCACGCGGTACGCGGGCGCCGCTGGGCCACGAGCGTTCTCCTACTACTACTATACTTGCGACTTGACTTTTAATCTGATAAAATGTCAAGATACGTGTCAATTCAAACAGAAAATGGCCTAAATATATGAGCTTTTTTAACTCATAAGGGCTCTTAAACAAGAACGACTATTTACTAAACCCAAAAAAAAAATTCTCGAAGCGTTTCCGCTCGGAGTTTACACCCGTATGTCTCCACCATAGTGACATCGAAATAAAAAAAAGATCAGCGGCTCGATTCAGTTGCGTAGACATTAGTGTGTCCGCAACATGGATCGAGTTACGTTTCTCGTGAACGGGGAACCGCAATCCGGTAAGTCTTTCTTCTTCAAAGTCAGTGAGTTCAAAAATAAGTCAGTGCTTTCAAAAATTTTGGGCTAAGGTGTACCTGTATGAATCCTGTGCTCTAAAATATAGGCTTATATATACCCCTATGATTCCTATGCTCTAAAATATAGGCTTATATATATCCCTATGATTCCTGTGCTCTAAAATACATGGGCTATTTTATACCCGTATGAATCCTGTACTCTAAAATATAGGTTTATGTATATCCCTATGATTCCTGTGCTCTAAAATATATGGGCATTTTATACCCGTATGAATTCTGTACTCTAAAATATAGGCTTATGTATATCCATATGATTCCTGTGTTCTAAAATATATGGGCTATTTTATACCCGTATGAATCCTGTACTCTAAAATATAGGCTTATATATACCCCTATGATTCCTGTGCTCTAAAATATATGGGCTATTTTATACCCGTATGCATCCTGTACTCTAAAATATAGGCTTATATATATCCCTATGATTCCTGTGCTCTAAAATATATGGGTTATTTTATACCCGTATGAATCCTGTGCTCTAAAATATAGGCTTATATATATCCCTATAATTCCTGTGCTCTAAAATATATGGGCTATTTTATACCCGTATGAATCCTGTACTCTAAAATATAGGTTTATGTATATCCTTATGATTCCTGTGCTCTAAAATATATGGGCTATTTTATACCCGTATGAATTCTGTACTCTAAAATATAGGCTTATGTATATCCATATGATTCCTGTGTTCTAAAATATATGGGCTATTTTATACCCGTATGAATCCTGTACTCTAAAATATAGGCTTATATATACCCCTATGATTCCTGTGCTCTAAAATATATGGGCTATTTTATACCCGTATGCATCCTGTACTCTAAAATATAGGCTTATATATATCCCTATGATTCCTGTGCTCTAAAATATATGGGTTATTTGATACCCGTATGAATCCTGTGCTCTAAAATATAGGCTTATATATATCCCTATAATTCCTGTGCTCTAAAATATATGGGCTATTTTATACCCGTATGAATCCTGTACTCTAAAATATAGGCTTATGTATACCCCTATGATTCCTGTGCTCTAAAATATATGGGCTATTTTATACCCGTATGAATCCTGTACTATAAAATATAGGCTTATATATATACCTATGATTCCTGTGGTCTAAAATATATGGGCTATTTTATACCCGTATGAATCCTGTACTATAAAATATAGGCTTATATATTTACCTATGATTCCTGTGGTCTAAAATATATGGGCTATTTTATATCCGTATGAATCCTGTACTCTAAAATATATGCTTATATATACCCCTATGATTCCTGTGCTCTAAAATATATGGGCTATTTTATACCCGTATGAATCCTGTACTCTAAAATATAGGCTTATATATACCCCTATGATTCCTGTGCTCTAAAACATATGGGCTATTTTATACCCGTATGCATCCTGTACTTTAAAATATAGGCCTATATATTTACCTATGATTCCTGTGGTCTAAAATATATGGGCTATTTTATACCCGTATGAATCCTGTACTCTAAAATATAGGCTTATATATACCCCTATGATTCCTGTGCTCTAAAATATATGGGCTATTTTATACCCGTATGAATCCTGTGCTCTACAAAATTCGCTGATTATCGGGATTATCGGATGTTATCGGGTAAATTTAACTAACCGTGAAGATAATTTTATTTCATCGCATTTGTAGTACCTATCGCATCGCGGTTTTATAAGGCTTTAGTCTGTGTTCCGTTTCTTTACTCAAGTGGTAAGTGCTCAACATTGGTGAAAATTGGCAAACCAATGGTTATCGATATAAATGCTATGAATAAATTCTACGTTCTCACAAGTATGTAAGCGTGTACTGTTCCCAGTGGGACCCGAAACAAGTTCGGACCTCTCGCTGCTGGAGTACTTGCGCACGCGCTGCGAGCTGCGCGGGACTAAGTACATGTGCCGCGAGGGTGGTTGCGGGGCCTGCGTCGTCGCCGCGGCGCGCCCCGGCGAGAAACCGCAGGCCGTCAACTCTGTGAGTCTTTACGATTACAGACCGATTATAAGAGTAATTATCAGTTAAAAAATGCTCATCTATTTAGGCCATTTTCTATTTGAATAGAATAGAATAGAAAAACATTTATTGATAAACCAAACATACAGCACCACATGAACATATTAAAACAAATAGAACAAAGTAAAAAAGTAACACATTGTGAATTATAAAACAGACAAAAAGAACTTATACCTATTTGGTGCTGTTATGGTGGCTACAAAAGGACACCACTCGGCATATGCTGTGGCATACATATACCACAGCGCTGGTCTTCCGTGGGGCCCGGGGCCGGAAAGATAACTCAGAACAGACACACTAGTGACGAGCATATTATGACTGTGTAACATGTAAGCAGACACTACCATTTTACCAGTTATATAATTACAATGTTTAAGCTTTAGGACAGAGGATGGGAACGATTTAAATTTGAATTGACACGTATCTTGACATTTTCTCAGTGTTACTATCTAGAACAGGACTATTACGATCTTATGCCATGAACTTTCAATGTATTTTTTGGATTTTTCATTAAGAAATATTGTTTCAAACATCACTCCAAATCGATAATTTTCAAGCTAAAAACTTCTTTTTTCCACTTAAATTCTACTACACACAAGACGACGACTTAATTTGTGTGTGGTGACTTAGTGGAGTGATGACCTGGTGAAGGTCGCGGGAATCCGGTGGAAACGAACGGTACAGGACCGGTCTAAATGGCGAGCCTTGGGGGAGGCCTATGTTCAGCAGTGGACGTCTTTCGGCTGAAATGATGATGATGATGATGATGACTTGGTGAGCAATAGCGTGATACAATAATATACTGCGCCAGGTATGGCAATCGGTACAGCATCGGTTAGTAGTGAAGGTGACACGACCTGCGGTATCAGCCTATCGATGGTATACGGACGTAAGTGTGAGTGTGTCGTCGACAGTGACGTCACTGGTGTCACAGTCCGGATTGTCAGACCTTGATTTCTTAGACCATGGCAATAAAGACTATTTGTATTTTATTGTATAAGTTCCGCAACTACCCTCACACCATTATTTATGGGCATCAATGTTAAAAAAAACGAATAAAGCCGTTATTCGTGTGCAGTGCCTGGTGTCGGTGACATCATGCCAGGACTGGGAGGTCACGACGATAGAGGGCGTCGGAAACCGGCTGAAGGGCTACCACCCGCTGCAGAAAACCCTCGCCAAGCTCAACGGGACCCAGTGCGGGTACTGCTCGCCAGGATGGGTCATGGCTATGTACAGGTTAATATGATAATCCATATTGAAAGGAACCTTATGGCGGCCGGCACTTACGCCTTTATTGCCCCTGTTCCAATACAATAGTGAATAGGTGTAACGTAAGCGCCTGCCGCCATAAGGTCCCTTTCGATGTGGATTATCACAAATATCAAAACTCCAGAGTTTAAATATTCCACATTGCACTAAAACTACCTATATTAAAATGTTTTTTTCGCACACAAGCGGTACAAAAGTCCTTATAATAAATAGCATTAACTACATTTCCTTAATGCGTTTCTAGCATCAGCGCTATGACAATGGCGTATTAGGCATGGATACATCAGCTGGACAGTTCATTCGCAGTTACTCGCTGGTTCCTGTCTTTTATGCTCGAAGAACAATGTTGAAGGGCTATCCTGACTTGTGGATGCTGAATATGAACTTAATTTCCTTGATTACAGATTTAATAAAGATAGTGCGGGTTACTGGTCCAATCCAAATTAAGCTTTGTAGCCCTTAACTTTTGGTATATCTTCACAGAAAAGACGCGAACCTAAATCCATGTATGACCCATAATGACCACCGAAGAAAATTTGGAACACCAATTTCAATACTCTTTCGTCCCTAAAAATACGAGTAAGCAGGAGTCCCGCGAAGCGGGGCTCCGGTGAACTCGCTGTCGCGTCAGAATTGCTCAACATCATAGTTGTTTTCCCCAGATTCGTTTCGTTTAAATTCATCGCTAAATTATGATATGGAAATTGGTTGTAAAATTTTGTTTACAATTTTTACACTAAAATGTGTACATAAACTATACTAGGTGATCATTTACTCCTTTCGGTTGTATTTATAAAATAATATTTGACGACCGGTTTAGCCTAGTGGGTAGTGCACCTGCCTGTGAAGCTGACGGTCCTGGGTTCGAATCCCGGTCAGGGCAAATATTTGTGTGATGAGCATGAATATTTGTTCCTGAGTCTTGGATGTTTTTTATGTATTTAAGTATATCTATTAAATATATCGTCGTCTAGTACCCATAACACAAGCCTACTTGAGCTTACTGTGGGGCTAGTTCGATTTGTGTAAGATTGTCCACTAATATATATATATTTTTTTTATTATAGTGCTATAAAGTTCTTTATGTAATCGTGATTGGTTGTATAGAAAAAAGATGTGAGACTAATTTTCCTACAGCTGCAGGTGTTTTCAATAACGTCTCGGTGACTACATGAAGGTAATCTGTCTGTAACAATACGGACATCCTTTACATATGTTTTGTTACCACATTGTGTACTCATTTTAATTTCATGAATATTTAAAATGAGTAATATGCATTAAAATAATTTACCTTTTGTCGCTTTTTACTTGGAATTTCAATGTTTATTACCTGGGTATGTATTGAATGTAAGAAATTATTGTCGATGGTACGAAAAATTCTTAAGCGGTTGCCTGATGAGGTAGTTGGTGGGGCGAGGCTTTGACTTTTTCAAACAATATAAGGAAATATTCGTATTTTTTTCATAAATAAAATGGTGATAATTTGACTTTAATTTACCCGAAAGCAATATTTCAATGGCTTCATTCAAAGGTCTGGTATATTATTGTTTCACACTGGTTTTTACACTCAAAATTGGTTTTTAAAGTAATAGTAATATTAAATTAGTTAATTTAGTGCTCAAATAAATAAAACTGTTGCTAATTATATAATTTTAATCATAGACAATGACAAGCAAAGATAGAAAATTTTATAAAAAAGCGCACACTGGCAAAGGCGCGGTTGTGAGCGGCTTTCTTTGGCTGAATAACAATTTTCATTTAGTCATCTCGATTTGTATACTAGGCTAGGCTAGGTTTAGTGAATTAGCGACGAAACTCCCAGTAGCTCGATTCCACTCACACCTCAGATTCGGTTGAAACCGCTCAACCAATCTCACTGGAGCGCAAACTCTTAGAGTATTCCAGTGTTCCAAACCACACGCGTGGTCGTGCCGGAGGTTTTCCCCTGGATTTTCCCCAGGCTACTCTCCAACCGCGCACTCCTATCGTTTTATTGGGCCCGGCCTATAAAGCCACAGTCAGGTTCAAAAAAAAAAACTATGCCGCGCACAAACTGTTTTGCGTCTGCTCCCAGCGGCCCACAAGTATCCACCGCTAAGGGGACGAAAATGTAACCCTAAATAATGTAATGTGTGTTCTAAAGGTGTATTCTTCTGCCGCTTCATCTAGGCTATTTAGCCTAAATAGGAATATAATTGTATTTTTCCAAGCAGCGATACAGTTATTTTCAAAAACCTTTATAAACAAACTTCATCGGTACGGACCTCTCAGTGCGCGAAGCTACTCATACTCGCACGTTTGACCGGTCTTTTAAAGTTGGTATATTTAATACAATTCTTGTCTGTCTCAATAACTTGACTAAAGGCAACATAGGAAGTTATTGACACAGATGTCTTAGGAGAGGCCATTCCATTGTAAATTTCCCGCTCTAATACGCGTGAGTTTACAAGGATGTTCTGCGCGTAGTTTCGTAAAAATTTAGTACATTTAAAAAACGTCAAGATGCTTCAAAAATTAAACGCAGATGCTTAAAATCTTGTAGTTTTGTCCAAGTTGGTGAAAACTTCGTTTTTTGACCATGATTTTCTATTATATCGCTTGCCCGAATTGTTTTTATACTCATCAGAGACAAAATTTCACGTTCTCTATTTTATTAGTAAGTAACTTTACGCTAGGATGCATCGTATAGAATAAATAAGCGAGAAACCCAAAACAGTCCAAAAATTTAAAGGTTTCGTAGCTTGCAAAAGTTGTCCCGAGTTATCTCGTGATATTTACTCAGTTGTATCCATATACGCAATTAAAAAAAATGTTCTGCACCAACTTTTGCAACATAGAAATATTCTACGGACTGGCGTATAAGGCATTTATCAATGTTTTTTTTCGGTTGTTGTGTTTCTTTGTTTCTTTTTCAGTCTACAGCTAGTAATTCTATATTATTTACACTAGAAGCTCATCAATAATCAATAGGATAATGTCGTTTATTCTCTGGAAATTGTGTGTTATGTCCATGTTTACAGTCTCTTGGAAAGCAAAAAGGATCGTACCATGATGGAGATAGAGCAGTCATTTGGAAGCAACATCTGCCGATGCACAGGCTACCGGCCCATTTTGGAGGCCTTCAAGAAGTTCGCCAGCGACGCACCAAAACCTGACGATGTATTAGACATCGAGGACCTCAACATTTGTAAGAAAAGTGGGAAAACCTGCCGCAAAAGCAATTGCAGTGAAAGCGACTGGTGCTTCCTGGAAGCACATGATGTCAAAACGCCAGAAAATATAGAAATAGAACTAAAGGATGGGAAATATTTTACCATAGCGCATACAATTGATGATATATTTAAAGTCCTTGAACAGAAAGGAGATGATAACTACATGTTAGTAGCAGGAAACACTTCTAAAGGTAAATACATATATTTGTCTTTTAAATAAAGTCCTAAGCATGAAAGTAAAAAAATTCAATCAAAATCAAACATTTATTCTATAAATAGGCCACAAGGGCTGTTTTACATGCCAAAATATTAATTTACAGTTTAAGAAAATCTGACTATAATAATACACATTTCATGTCAAAATATTAATTTACAGTTCAAGAAAGAATAATAATTTCGAGTTTACAATTATAACAAAATTAATGTCATATAGTGAAGATAAACTTGCAAAGTTATCTATTACTAATATTACAACATCAGTAAAGTTAGAGATGTATAAGGTCTCAAGATTAAACAAGGAGTATAATGAAATTAATATAATATCCCAGAGATGTACATGGTCTCTGAGCGTAAAAATTAAGATTAATTTAATATTGTTAGAGATGTATATGGTCTCGAAGTCACTGATAATAAAAGCGAATCCACAACAGAATGATATAAACAGAAACTAGTATTAACGTAGTCACAGTCCTTGCCAGCATGAACAGACCGGACTCCACAAACAGCACCCGATCACGATAATTACGCAAATAAAGTAAAATAGAAAAAAAAAGAAGAAAGCGTGTTAGTCTGCCATCAGTCACACCATCACTTCAATGTTCTATAGTCGATTCTCATTACATTCATGGGATAAATGAGGATAATTGTGGTTAGAACTCACTTATTAATTGTCATTCCGTCTCACTTATTAGTTTTAACTGTTTATAACCCTTAAAGAGGTGATTTCCTGCAGCGGGACGGAAAAAATGTCGTGGCACATGCCGTGTTGTCAATTTTGGCTTATTTGGCCCCTATTTCACCATGTTGACAATTGTCAGAGGCATATGTCGGCTGACAAATCGTCAATTTTCATGTGAAAATTGTGACTTTTTTACAATGGCTGTTTCACCAACTACAATTGTAATGTTTTTGACAATTGTCGCGCCTGTCAGCTTTGGTGAAATAGGGGCCTGGCAGAGGCTCAGCGGAGCACTTCGTTCTAGATAAGGCGTTTTATTTCGTTTAGAATAACTGCAATTTAACTGTTTTTTTGGTATTACACCTATGTACCGTAGTACCCAACTGATAAGGCGCGTCGTGAATCTTCGTTCGCGCAGAAAAGAAAGTATCGCTCCGAATATTAACGAAAGAATGCTTAAAACTTACAATTAACCTTAGATCACTACTATAAGGTTCATAATACACTGTTCATAATGCGCGTGCACTCGATCAGAAGTATGGCGGCTGACTAACATGCCACGCGGCGCGCGCTAACATGGCGGCAGCTGCGGACCAATAGCGATACAGGAAAAAGAAGCGCGGTGCGTGGAGCATGCCGATTGGTCAATAGCATTTCTCGCGCTTTAAAAATTCATCTTCTGCGCAGGTACATCGGTAAGCCATATCAGTTGGGTACTACTGTACAACATATGTCATATTTACTTTTCATGATGAAGTTCATTATCAGATTCTATGTAAACAAATACTGCTTTTCTGGGTTAACAATAAAATATCATTGAAATTCAAACATAGAGATATTGACATTTTTCTATGTGGATATAAAAACTTTATTATTGAATAAAACTATTTTTCATTGAAATTTGCATTTTTTTGAACATGACTGACGAATATTTAAATTAAAGGGTGGTTATACTTAAATATTTGTTTAAACGTGTCTAATCCCCGTAACGGGGCGTAACGGGGCGTTATACCAGTTTAAACAAATCTTTAAGTATGTTTACAAGGCGCGAGAGTTTAAAATGTTATTAAGGGTGGTTTCTAAAAACGGCTCTAATTAATAATTAGTCTTTTTTTGGAACAAAATCATTATAAAGAAGTTTATAAAAATAAAAATAAAATGCCTTTATTTCAGACCTTATGATCCATAATGGGTTAGTAACAATAACAATATCGTATCTTAAAAATACTGTGTAAATTTTTTCAATTTAGCTACATTCAAACTTTATCTAGTCACATTCAAAAGTATGACCACACACACTTAGTACGTGTATGTGGTCACATTTGAATGTGCTTTCGTCCAACATGTGAGGAGCTGACTGTCCAGCCTGTCAGCTATAACGGCCAGGAGGCTGTTGCGACTGTCCCGCAGGCGCCGCAGTGCGGCTGCGCACCGCGCGCGCACGATGGATTCTGTAATTGTAAATATTTTTAGGTGCGTACCCCATTGACCAATATCCCCGAGTCTTGATCGACATAAGCCGCGTCGACAAGCTGAAAGGATACAAACTCGACCAGAACTTGATACTGGGCGCGGGCTCGACTCTGAACGAAACGATCGACTTGTTTGGAAGTTTAGCTTCCACGGAAGAAAATTTTTGGTATCTTCGGAAGTTAGCAGAGCATTTGCAGTTGGTGGCACATATTCCTGTCAGAAATGTAAGTGTCTTTCTATCAATGTTAATCAACATTAAATACTGTGTGTGCGTTTGCTGTCTTTAAAATATAACTCCTTACCCAGATAATTCATTATTTATTTATTTATATAAAAACGTTAACATGACATTACTGTATGACCAATGCATCACGAAACTTAGGGTAACAATAAAAGGTAACAAATAATTCATATTGGAACAGTTGAGCACCTGGCATCCATCGCCTCACAAAATCTCAAACATTCCGTACACACTGCCGCCCATCGCCACGCAAACATATCGCACTCCGGTGTCGATGCCAGGAGCGCATTGAGCTGTAGAAGTGCGCGGGGCAGCGGCGAGTTCCTGTGCGACACGGTGCGCGCCGGCGCCGGCGGCACGGCCAACAGGTCGCGTCGGCGTGGCCTGAGGGGGATCCGAGGGACATCCGGGACAAAAAGTCGTACGACGCTCCACAAGTTCGGGACAGTCCGACTCACCACGCAAGGCTCGAAATGCCGTGATCACCAGCTGATAGTTCCGCCTGACCTCCAAAGAATTGTACTCGAGGGAGCCGAGAAGATATGTTGTTGGGTACAGATACGGGTAGAAACCGAATATATATATATATTTTTTTTGTACAGATATCTTAGAAGTCAACAGATATTGTATTAAATACAAAGAACGGCTTCACAAGCACACAAATGAACTCGCCAGGGACCTGGTCAACAACAACGACAACACGACAAGGCTGAAGAGATGGCAGATACTGCAGCTAGATCAGAGACACTAGTCATGAAACTCTTACGTCAGGAGGGAGAGTATTTAATGGAATACCTCTCAATACAACTGCAACAGGACATACAATCTGATTATGGCTAGCAGCCGATTGCAGATAAAAAAGCAAGCAAAAAAAAAGTCTCGTAGGGGCTCCATACGATCGATGAAGTCTCCAGCATGCATTATAATGACTTATGACTATTCGGTAATTGCTTTTCAGATCGGCACTATCGCTGGTAACTTGATGACCAAACACAAGCACAACGAGTTTCCATCAGATGTTTTCCTCTTGTTTGAAACTGTCGGTGCATACATCACCATTTGTAAGTTTACTGCTTTTGAAGTTTACTGCTTTTTAATATTATTGATTTAATTTAATTCTTGTTTTAATATTTACTTTGACATCATTACGAGATATTGACATTTAATTCCTTGTTAACCGTGTTTAGAGTACCAAAAATATTAATATATTCTTAACGATCCTCTCAGGTGAATTTTATCATACTCATTGTATTATTTAACTGCTATTTTATTCATTGATTTTTAATTTATTTTGTTTTATTTAATGTTATTGACGATCACAATAGAGATTCCTGTAAATTGACATGTAATTTATATTGTAATCTTATATTGTGAAAAAATGAATCTGAATCTGAAGGCAAGACCATTCCAGTGCAAATGACCCCCTCTAACACGCGTTACTTTGCAATTAACCATCCCGCTCTCTACGGAAGCTCTGCGCGTAATTTCGTAAATATGAAGTACATTTTTATTGACTGTTGGAACACTGAATCACTTATGAAAAATCTATCCGGTTATTTCCTTAGAACAATAAAAAATCTATCGTTTTTGTAAAAAAAAACGAATGACTGTCGTTGATCTGCAGCATTAAAGTTTATTTTTACTATGATATTTAGGTTTAACAAACTGTTATGGCAGTTTGGCGAGAAATTAAAAGATTGTAACTGTTATGTACTTTTTTTGATAAATAAATTAAAAAAAAAAGGATTTTTTTTCATTTTTCAATATTATGTTCGGTTATTTCTTTTCTTTGTTTATTTTTCAGTCTATTGTAATTTTTGTGTAGTGTAATTTAAACTTCAGTATTTTCGTCAGATCTGTGAATGCCTTGCCTTAAATATTGTCGTTTTTTATCATAAATTCATTGAGCCTTTGTTTCAGTGGACTCCAAGAATCAAGAAGAAAGAGTGACCATAGTAAAGTTCCTTGAAATTGATATGCGGAGTAAGGTCATTTTAAACATTTTGCTTCCTCCTCTTGCTCAGGACTACAAATTTGAATCATACAAGGTAGGTACATATTTAAAAAATACAAAATCAAAATAAAAGCATTTATTCTGCAAGTAGGCCTCAAGGACACTTTTACAAGTAAACATCTATCATATCAAATAAAAATAATACAATAATCAAAGTATCATTAATTAAATGTAGTGTTACATGTCATAAATAAGACTAAGAAACTAATAACAATCGAGATTTGTTAGAGATGTATAAGGTCTCTAAGCGTCAAGATAAAAAGTAATAAGGTAGGGTAATCATAATAAAATATTGTGAGATATATCTCTAAGCGTCAACATGAAAATAATAAAATGGAATAAATAAATATTCTACTTTTTTAATTGAAATTATTTGGCATATACTGTATTTTCTTGACTTCTAAAATCATTTATTTCATAAATGTAGGTTAACAAAAACAAATCTTAAAATAAAAATGAAGATATGACAAATACTTTTAGAGATATTTCAAATATAGTAAAAACCGGTTCCACATCAAAGGGTAGTGAAATAAATAAATGAAATAAATGAACTTTATTCTGCAAGTCTTTAGCCTTCAAAATTGCGAGACTTAAGTGGCAGTGGGCAGGGCACATTGCTCGCAGGACTGACGGTCGATGGGGCCAGAAACTGCTTGAGTGGCGTCCACGCACCGGAAGACGAGCTGTCGGTAGGCCTCCGACAAGGTGGAGTGATGACCTGGTGAAGGTCGCGGGAATCCGGTGGAAACGAACGGCACAGGACCGGTCTAAATGGCGACCCTTGGGGGAGGCCTATGTTCAGCAGTGGACATCTCGGCTGAAATGATGATGATGATGATTCTGCAAGTAGGCCGCAAAGGCACTTTTACAAGTCAAAAACTACTAGCGTTTCTCATGAGACCATTGCCGAGAAGAAACGCCGAAAGAAACTGGACAGTCAGTAATTTTCTCCAAAATATGCTTATTACAATGATACTACTTAACCTACTTAAGTGAATGTAAGTGGTAAAAAACAAAAGAGAATTGAAAAAAAAACGAGGAAAAAATAACAATAGGTATTTACAATGTGTAGTTACACAAGAAAACAAAACATGTCGAATCGTTTGATATGCTTTCCTGCAAGAAATGTGTCAACTGGATACAATGAAAATATTAGACTCTTTACGCTATTTTAGTTTTCATTTTTTTTGTTTTACCAACAAAAAAATATTTTTTATTCATGTCAATAATATACAAAAAATAAATAAATAATAAACTCTTAACATAAGACTAGCTTAAGCCTAGTCAAATAGTCCCCCTTTGGATTGTCCCTGGTGCAAAGGTACCCATCACACTAGCCGCGTTACCGCGTTGAATGGCGACGGACAACCTTTGCACCAGGTACAAACCCGCGCGGGCGTCAGACCCCCTCTCCCTAATTCGGCGTCCCACTTCCCTAATGAAAGCCATAGCCTCCGACCCCCAGCACCCAGTAGTCTCAAAGGCCAGGGGCACAAAATAACGCTATTTAGGTATTTGGTTGTGGATGGAGAATGGGCGGTAGGGACCTGCGTCGATCCCCCATGCGCCGTCGCGCGTGCAATGCAATTTCCCTGCATACAAGGTATCGGGTACGAGTCCACGCGAAGAGCGCCCGCTAGGCGAGTTCACGAGAAGTATATAACACGCACACTTTTGCATCGTTTCAGATAATGCCGCGTGCACAATCCGCACACGCAATAGTCAACGCTGGGTTCCTCTACAAATTGGACTCCTCTAACACCGTAAAAGAAGCCAGAATAGTATACGGAGCCCTGAGCGTAAAGTTTGTGCACGCCACGAAAACAGAAGCGTTCTTGACTGGAAAGAATCTGTTCACCAATAAGACTTTACAAGATGCCATCGGCGTCTTGAAACAAGAGTTGGTGGTGGAGGAAAGTCCTCCTGAACCCTCAGCGGAGTACAGGAAAAAACTTGCTATCAATCTGTTCTATAAAGTAAGTCGAATAAGAACGTTGATAATCTTTTTTTTTCAATTAGTAGCAAATCTCACAATCCTGGTCAATTTTTAATCAGCATGGCATTAGTTTAGGCATATTTCCCTTGGTGCCTATTGACCCATATCACGAGCCCCTCATTATTAAAATGGAGTATATAGGCAACGATTAATACGACCGCTTTAGCCTAGTGACGACCGCTTTAGCCTAGTTGGTAGTGACCCTGCCTTCGAAGCTGGAGGTCCCGGGTTCGAATCCCGGTCAGGGCATTTATTTGTGTGATGACCACGAATATTTGTTCCTGAGTCTTGAATGTTTTCTATCTATTTAAGTATCTGTTTATCTATATAAGTACGTATATCATCGCTTAGTACCCATAGTACAAGCTTTGCTTAGTTTGGGACTAGGTTGATTTGTGTAAGATAGTCCACAAATATTTGCACTCAGCTCCCCTCGTTAAATATTTTTGAAATAAATGCGATTAGACTTCTATTAATAGTGCATTAGCGTCTATAAGCTGGGAGGAGGAATTTTCTAGCAGCTCACTAGATCAATCGCTGGATTTAACTGCTATTTTATTCATTGATTTTTAATTTATTTTGTTTTATTTAATGTTGTTGACGATCATAATAGAGATTATTGTAAATTGACATGTAATTTATATTGTAATCTTATATTGTGAATAAATGAATCTGAATCTGAATAGTTTTCAATGTGCTAAGGTTGGCTGATTCACGAAGCATTTTCATTGTATATATCAGTTTCCGAGAGACAGCAGCCATGTGGCTGTCTGAAACTTAACTTTTCATCTATAAGCCAAGGTACTTAATAGTAATAGATCTTGTCATGTTGTCACAAGGACAACTCCGGTCTGCGTTGTCAACACAGTTACGACTGTGTATTTTAAGATCTCGTTCGAGTCTTGGAGCCGAAGCAGAAGACTTCTGTATCCATAAGAATGGATACATAGCAACCTCGTTTTTGTGGTATTTAGATTTAACAGATTGTGCTTCAGCCACTGAGACACCAGCGCAATACCTCAGTCAACGCAGTCGCATGCATTGGCCCAAGATTGCCCATGGAAAATGATAGCAATATCGTCGGCGTAACACAAAACTTCGAGGTTCTGTATAGGGATAAGTGTAATATGGTTTATATACAAAAGAAAAAAATGGATGGATCGTGGGATGAAGAGGGTAGCAAATGCATACGTCTTGCTGTACTTAACATAATAAATACATAGTACTCACACTTTAGTCTTTTAACCAAATTTAGATCAGAGTAGATTAGTAACTTAGTATTTAGTTTATATAGTAGGTATAACAGAAAATGTTGTTAAAGTGAGCACACTATTCGCCAACAAACTGACCTCAGTTTGGTGAGACTTTTTGTATACCTACCACATAAGTTTATTTAGAATACAATAAAATAAAATAAATAATAAATAATTTTCAAAGACAGCATTCTAGATCCTACATCTTGTGGTACATCGAAATATACTGGTCTCATATATGTAACTAAGGTGATCACCAACTTTGACGCATTGGCTCCTTTCCCTCAAATAGCTGAAGATTGTGCCGCATGAGTCGTCGTCGAATGCTTTCGCTAAAACCAGGAAGACTCACTCTATAATTGGCTCTCTGTATCTACTTGAGCGTTTAATATCATAGCTGTTGGATCTTCAAATAAATTAAATAAATAAATATACCGACCAAACACTACCAACTATTTAAGAAACTACAATTTGCTATCCCACCGAAAGAGAACAAACACCATTGCTTCGTAGCTGTAACTGTGTGTAGCTGTGTTTGTGTGTATAAGTAGATTAATTGAAGTGTTATTCCATGCTTTATTGTATTGATTTCCTTGTCTTCCAGGGTCTATTATCATTATGTCCTGAAAAAGAAGTGGATCCTCGTTTTGCTTCCGGTGGGATCGTCCTGAGCCAAAAGCGGCCTGTCTCCAAAGCGAAGCAAGAATATTCTACTAATCCTTTGTTATACCCTCTCAACCAGCCTGTTGAAAAAGTTGAGGCTCTGGTGAGATCAACCATAATTTTATGCAACAATCACTGGACAAATTACTATATTTTTACTTTTACGTTTTTATATAGTGTCAGTTTTACATAAGTGTAGTTGGGTCAGTGTCCAGCACTTGGACATTTACCTTACGGCGAACTTTACTTACTACCTTAAAAAAATGTGATAATCCACATCGAAAGGGACCTTATGGCGGCAGGCGCTTACGTTGCACCCATTCACTATTGTATTGGAACAGCGGCAATAAAGGCGTAAGTGCCGGCCGCCATAAGGTTCCTTTCAATATGGATTATCACAAATATTCTATTCAGATCCAGTGCGCGGGTGAGGCTCCCTATTCGGAGGACCTGCCAAGCATGCCGCGCGAAGTGTTCGGTGCATTTGTGCTGGCGACCGTGCCTCAAGGAGACATCGACGAAATTGACGCCAGCGAAGCTCTCGTGAGTCATCTCGAATGTGATGGGCTAACTAATTCCACGTTGTTTATTGGTTCAAAGGTTTTTGCGGAAGCGATGGTCGTATTCAACCCAGAAGAAAAACTAGAATTTATATTGGAGACAAGGCTTTGTAACGTAATGGTTTCATTTCATTTCATTGATTTGATATACCGATAAAGCATCCCCTGATAATCACACCAAACGCTGTAAAACTCGAAATACTATTTTGAAGGATTATCGCGAGATAAAGCAGCGATGATTTATAAAGTCGTAATTTGAAATCGTGTCGTCCTTGTCATTTCAGAAACTCCCAGGTGTGGTAGCGTTTTACTCTGCCAAAGACATACCTGGAGTAAACGCCTTCACTCCTGGCGGCATGATCCTCTACCTACACCAAGAAGAGCTGTTCTGCTCCAGCTCTGTCAAATATCATGGCCAAGTCATCGGAGTGATAGTGGCTGAGACCCGACCCATTGCAGAATATGCCACCAAGCTAGTTCACGTTAAATACAGCAATGTGAAGAAACCTGTCCTCGATCTAAGAGAGGCGATCAAGTTTCCTGATAGAACGAAAAAATCTGGAGAGGAAGACGGTACCAGTACAGGCACAGACCTGTTTAAAGTTATAAAGGGAGCGCAAATGATTTTCCAGCAGCAGCACTTTTGTATGGAAACACTAGTAAGCGTCGTGAAGCCGACTGAAGAAGGTTTGGAGGTACACTGTACTACGCAGCACATGGATCTTGCGCAAGTTATGATATCTCGTGCCCTCAAAATACCGGAAAATAAGTGAGTAGATAAGTTACATCAATTAAACTGATTGGCTGATGTTCTCGTGACAACTGAGTCATAGTCAGGCCATTTTGAACGCTATGTCTGCTTTACTATTTCTGATAAACGTACGCTGCAGTTTTAACATTAAAAAAGAAAGAACCCATCGGGTTTGTCTATCGAGACATTTGTTAAAAATATGGGGTTTACAAAGTAGTTTTATAATATTGGATATATTCCATGGATGACGAAGACTTACTTCTTAAAGGATAGACGTGCACGTGCGTCGCCTGGGCGGCGCGTACGGGCTGAAGATCTCGCGCAGCTCGCAGGTGGCCGTAGCGAGTGCGCTGGTGGCCCTCAAGCTGAACCGGCCCTGCCGCATCATACTGCCCTTCACAACACTCGCCAAGGCCGTTGGCAAGCGACTGCCTGCCTACTCCGAATATGAGGTTAGAAGTTTTAAATGAGAACTAATAGGCCGATTCCGGAAGTTTTCTGACATTTAACTTTAAATGACATTTGAAACTAATGCAATATCATATAAATAAAATCCACCGACATTATCAGAACCATTCTTAGTTTATATCAATCGACTGATTAAACGAATAGGTATTTTTTAAATGCAAAATGTATTAATTTATCAGACATATACTTATAAGTCATCATTCAAGTTCAAGCCAACGTACATACATCATCTAATACATCCGATCAAGCTCTACAAGTCTACACTTATAATACATAAGTAGATATATTTCTAGACTGACCCAGCATGTACATTGTCAATGGACGGGCAGCATAATTCCTAGTGATAGTTTTCAAATCTCGATACATCAAAAAAATTATATTTTTGTTGACAAAAAAATGTATCACGTGGTTAAGAAAGAAAATACTGTTCACTGGAAGCAATGTAACAATTTTCCTTTTTTAGATTGCAGTTGATATGTTCGGCAAAGTTCAAGTTTGCAAAGAAACTTTGTACATGGATAACGGATACATGATGGATGAGCCGCTGTTCCTGTACACGCTGGATGTCTACAACAACTGCTACGACAAGCTGCGGTGGATCTACAAGGTGTTCAGCGTGACCACGGACACGGCTTGCAACACTTGGTGTCGGTCACCAGGTTAGTCAAAGCATATCACTTTCACGTAACGGAATTTCAAGATCATAATCCACAACAGCAATGATATCTTTCTTCATTACTATCCAGGGACTTTGGAAGTTATTGCTGCCGCAGAATTCATCATGGAACGTGTTGCGTACGAAATGTCGCTGGATCCATTGGCAGTTAGAATTGTGAATCTAGGAATCACTTCCATCGATCTTGTCGAAATGGCGGAAAAGCTGAAGCGTGACGCAGAGTACGCGGACAGACGAGCAGCTGTAGATAAGTTCAATGCTGAAAACAGATGGAAGAAAAAGGGACTAAGGTTTTCTTTTCTTCGTTGGAAACCTACCCTTGGACTGTACTTCGATGTGACCATGTCAGTATATAGAGACGACTGCTCGGTCTCCATAACCCATGGCGGCATTGAAATGGGCCAAGGCCTTAATACCAAAATAGTTCAAATCGCTTCACATTTCCTAGGAATACCGATGGAGAAAATTCAAATTAAAGCAAATAATACCCATGTAACTCCTAATAGCTCCGTATCTGGCGGAAGTTTGACATCGATTAATGTTGGGATAGGAGTGCAGCGGTGCTGCGAGCAGTTATTGTTACGTCTGGCTCCTCTTAAAATTGGTGTACCGAATCCTACTTGGGAGTTTTTGATCCAAGCGGCGTATTCAGCCTTAATAGATTTACAGACTCACGCTTTCGTGTCGATAGTTGATACACAGAACTCTGACGTATTTGGCGTGACACTGGCGGAGGTGGAAATAGATGTGTTGACTGGAGAGTGGGAACTGCTGAGAGTAGACTTGCTGGAGGATGCAGGCATGTCTATTAGCCCAAGCGTCGACATTGGACAGGTAAGGACCATTCTGAAGCACACGTTTTCTTGACATTAGCTGGTATTAATACGTTATGCTGTTTATAGGTAGAAGGGGCTTTCGTGATGGGCCTTGGGTACTGGACGACGGAACATATGGTGTACGACCCTAACACTGGGGAAGTACTCACGGACCGCCCCTGGAACTACCACGTGCCGCAGGCCCGGGACATCCCACAGGACTTCCGAGTCTACTTTAAGGAAAAATCTTATTCAGACCCTCGAGTACTTGGAGCCAAGTGTAAGGAACTCTTAAACTTTTTGGTATTTGCTCACTTGTTATATAGTGAAATACTACTGTCGACCTTCTGTGATCATCAACAACAGTTGGTATTATGACAATCATTATTGTGTTAACCCAGTGTGTTAAGACACACACATGAAGACATGTTCAGAGTTTCTTCTTCACTGACCATTTTCCTTTTTACTTAGGGTCAGTTTGATCTGTATACGATACAGAAAAGGGACTGTATTTACTGGGATAACATGTCCTGAGAACGGCTACGAAAAACAAGATAATATAATTGGACGCTGTTGCAATAATGTGTCAACCTGCTATAGGTTTTTCTATTAGATTTGATGACCGGTTTAGCCTAGTGGGTAGTACACCTGCCTGTGAAGCTGACGGTCCTGGGTTCAAATCCCGGTCAGGGCAAATATTTGTGTGATGAGCATGAATATTTGTTTCTGAGTCTTGGATGTTTTCTATGTATTTAAGTATTTATATCTATTAAATATACCGTGTGGGGCTATTTCGATTTGTGTAAGATTGTCCTCTAATATTTATTTATTTATTAGGTTGACACATTATTGCATAACAGTATCCAAGTATGAGAGTGATTCAGTCCATATTTTTGCACTTCCATATTCTTGCAGTCCATATTCTGTATCCTGATGATAATATGTGCTTGCGCAGCAATCGGCGAACCTCCGATATGCATGTCGGTGGCAGTTCCCCTGGCGTTGCGCGAAGCCATCGCCTCTGCGAGGAGCGACGCCGGAAAATCCTTGAAGGAGTGGTTTCAGATAGGTAAAATTAGATATGTCAACTAAAGCAATATCTCAACTGGAGCCTCTTAAGGCCTGTTTAAACCATTTACTTCCATACTGAGCACGTGGCCTACGGACACGATTTGAGGGTCAGAAATATGTTGCCAGTAGTACCGACGTAAGTTAAGGATGATTCACACTAGACAGTTCCGTGTCCGGGCCGGCCCGTTTTCTATGACACAAAATCAACGGCCGCCCGGCCACGTACGGGCCCGGTGATGCTCGGAAACGGGCCGGCCCGGACACGGAACGGTCGCTCTATTATCAATGCAAACGTTTAACGGCCGATCTAGCTACGTCCGAGGCTCGGAAACGGCACGGTCCCGGCCCGGCCCGGACGCGGAACGGTTAGCACATTGACACACAAAAAAGCTCGGAGACGGGCCGGCCCGGAGACGGAACGGCCCGGACACGGAATGGTCTACTGTGAATCATCCTTTAGACGAATAATATGGAACCTTCTATACAGAAGTTAGATTACATATATAAGATTTCAAGCTCACATGGTCAATTACATTAGAATTACGATTTGAAACGGGCCGGGAGTGTCTGACGTCCAGTGATCCAAAAGTTCACAAATCGAAAACAGACTGTTTCCGGAAAGAACTCGCGTATTGATACTGTGAGTGTGGTGTGTCGTGACCGTAATCGAGTTTCAAGTGATAAGGCGGACGGTGGTAGTGACGGTGACACTGTGCGAAAAAAGCGAACCAATCATTAGAATTGCGATTTGAAACGGGATATTTACCATATATATTTGTATTTTTGAGTTCCCGATATTTCGGCACTGTTGCAAGCGCCATTATCAAGGATTAACTGACGTGCTGTGAGTTGAAATACAAATATACATGGTAAATATCCCGTTTCAAATCGTAATTCTAATGTAAATGACCATGTAAGCTTGAAATCTTATATAATCAATCAAATCGTTTATTTGCTGGAATACAGTAAGTACAAATAGTTCTTAATGCATTACAATACAGTTCCATGTATTCAGCTTGCACGCAGGCATGCAAACATTTACGAGTGCTGCCTACGTTACGATGTAATATGTCAACAATAATAAATTAGCAAAGAATACAATAATTAAAAAATATATATAGAATTCACAAAAAGTAATGATTATAAAAATAAATGTCAAAATACCCACGGCGTCAAAATTACAGCTTCTATGTCAACTTTTATTTAAATACCTTGGTAGACTTCAGCCCCGCAATGAATTCAAAATTGCAGCAAGTACTTGCACCGTGTAAATCAGCCTTTAAAATTACTAACGGTTTAATGATCGTTTTGTAAGTATAAGGCAAAGAAACAAGAACATTATTTTTACCAATTTATTTTTATCGAATTATTTTACGAAATTGTACTATCAAATTATTTTATGAAATTCTTTTTTTTTACCCAATGTTGCGAATTGTAATTAAACTTAAATCGTGATTACTATTTGCTGCGCCCTAACAGGGTCCTGTATGTACTTGTACTTTTACCTAGCATTAAGTTGCATGTGTTTACTGTATGTACATGGTTGCAAAATAAATTGAAATTGAATATTAAATTTAATAATGTTTGCAACGGGCACATTGCACGAAAATATTACTAGCTTAACTAAACTAAAATGTAAAATACCGTTCACAAAATCACTGTTCTATTAGCGTAATTGTTTTCTGCCCTGAAGCTATAACATACATTTTTTTTTCAGACGGCCCGTACACTAGAGAGGCTATCCACATGCACACGGAGACAGACTCTAACGAGTTTAAGTTTACATCTAAAATTAATCCTTTTCCTTTTAAATGAAAAAAAAAATGCAATTTTGAATGTTTTTGTCAATGTTTTTTTTAGTTTCATCTTCAAAGGCTCGTATTAAAAATTATGTATGTTTTTTACAAGTTTTTATAATTTTACTATTTCGAATTTTTTTATACTTTCACACTTTTTAAATTGTTAACTATACAGATTTTTTTGCCTATCAATTAAATATACAGCGTGTGTTATATTGACTTTTATTTTAAGAGGTAATATTAAAAGTATTCGTTCTAACACAATTTTACTGTTTAAGTTACATATAACAATATTTTTGCATACAAACTAATTCAACATGCAATGCAATGTATCAGTAACAAAATAGCAACTCATAGACCGACGACCGGTTTAGCCTAGTGGGTAGTGCACCTGCCTGTGAAGCTGACGGTCCTGGGTTCGAATACCGGTCAGGGCAAATATTTGTGTGATGAGCATGAATATTTGTTTCTGAGTCTTGGATGTTTTCTATGTATTTAAGTATTTATATCTATTAAATATATCGTCGTCTAGTGCCCATAACACAAGCCTTCTTGAGCTTACTGTGGGGCTAGTTCGATTTGTGTAAGATTGTCCTCTAATATTTATTTATAGACCAACAGCATTCTACTAATATAAATAGGTTTTGACAACATATTAAAGCTACAGTAGTAAAGTTATACCCCATTATTCATAAACGTCTATCAAACCTATATTAGTTAACTGGCCTCTAAAGTTCGTTTGTCCTTATCTGTCAGTTTGACACATATGCTTGTGAGACAGTGACAACAGACATTTTAGTTAGCAGAGGTTTGTTAAGTTTTATGAATAAGGGGGATAGTTTCTATGATATTCATTCTAAGCCGTCGGCTCCCGGTGAAAAAATAAACAATAGTATTCTTTTGTTATGACCCCGGGGATCCCAGGGACCGGTACACTACGGGTAGCAAGCTATGAACGTCAATAACAACTGAGTGTGTTGCATAACATTGCTGCTCGAGAAATCTTTTTTAATTAATTACGCACTATCTAGGCACAAAATAAAAAATATACAGAAGGGCCGATCCCGCCTTTCTTGAAAATACATACCTAATCTTTCCCGACTCACTAGGGTTGCTTCTGAATTGATTCTGAATTTTAAAAACCGGCCAAGGGCGAGTTGGACTCGCGCACGAAGGGTTCCGTACTAGTATCTATAAAACAGCAAAAATAACTTAACCAAAATTACAGTTAAATCAACCTATCTCAAAAACTATAAGAGATACTTTGATCAAACCAAAAATCGTTGAAAGAGTTAATTAGCATGCATCACCTCTATTTTTTTTAGAATTTTATACCCCGTAGTTATAAAAATAGAGGGGGGGGGACATACTTTTTACGACTTTGAGAGCTGATATCTCAAAAACCGTTCACTTTAAGAAAAATGTTTTTTAGAAAACTTTATATCATTTTAAAAGACCTTTCCATTGATACCCCACACGGGTATGTACATCGAAAAAAAAATTTTCATCCCTCAGTTACATGTATGGGGGGCCCCACCCCCAATTCTTTTTTTTACTATTTAGTGTCATAATTTTGTAGCGGTTCATACAACACATATTCCCATCAAATTTCATCACTGTAGTACTTATAGTTTCCGAGTAAATCGGCTGTGACAGACGGACAGACGGACAGACGGACAGACGGACAGACGGACATGACGAAACTATAAGGGTTCCGTTTTTGCCATTTTGGCTACGGAACCCTAAAAAGGAGTAGGTAATATAATTTTACAGACATACATACATCGATTCGTTTATACATACATCTTATCATGTTTACATTCCTTAGAGACTGCTTAGATGTTAAAGAGCATCAAATGTCCATTAAAGGTCCCGACACCACACATGACGATGACTGGAGCGTAACAACTTGTTACAACTAACTACTAACTAACTAACAAGATATAACTATGATAGTGATCCCAATAAAAACACAAACGTGAAAAAAGTTCGACAAAAACATAAATGTAAAAAGGGTGCCAAGTTCAGCGAAAAATAGTTGAAATCTAGAAGGGTTACACGTTCCATCATTTTTTTAAATAATAATTTCGTCCATGGACTTCAAATACGTAATTGATATTTTCTTAAATTATAATTTTTTTGTCTTGTCATCTTCAAAAATTGAAAAACCTTTATCCTTTATTTGAAGAAAGTAATAATATCGGTCATTCATTTTGACGTACGTGACACAAAGTACCTACTTAGCGACGGGCACGTCAAGTGATTCAACGCGCGCACAACTAGCACTCGCGACAGTCGCGACTAAGCTCTGTCCGAGACTGTCCGAGAATGCCTGTAACTGTAACGTCTGTGTGCGTGCGGCGAAAATAGCACTTTGTACTGAGCGAATTCTCTGCTCCAGCGCGCGCCGCCGCTATTTACTTTATGATCTAGGGTTTTTGTCATATTTTTGACAAAACCTGTCAACACCTACAACTATCATTAATTCATTGGGGGCTATCGCGTATGAATTCGCCGCTAGAGGCGCTAGTGTAGCGTGGGGTCCCCGAAATGTCAAATGTCACTCTTTGTGGTTGCGTTACGCCGGTTAATATCTAATTGGAAAAATATGGTGCCTGTTTTTCAATAGCTGAGTTTCATTATGGCAAATATGAGTTACGGCTCAATGACTGTCAGGGCTTTGAGACAGTTTTGTCTTTCGAAAACTTATTTCCTCCTTTTTTCCGAACAAAACGGGGCCGCGCTACAATGCAATATGTTCGATATTTTTACGGTACGGTTTTAAGGTTTTAAACATGATTTAAATGCAAACTTCGTTCTCATGCCCATAATAACAAATAATAATTTTTGACAGCTGGACCTTACTCGACAGTGGCGCCAACTGGTGAGCACAAAAACGATAGCCCTCATTATAAAACCGTGTAGAACACACACGGCTGTCAAAATCATATAGATTTTTATAAACTTAGTTCAAAAATGTAATATTCACCTCTATTTTTTCGCTTCGACCTATAAATTTCCCAAAACGTAAAAGCTCTATGCAATAAAACCTTCAGATACAATGGCTTTCCATTTTATTACCTCATGCCTAAATTCTATACCTCACATCCCTAAAAATCTTGCTATAAACCTTACTATTCTTCAATCAGGGTAACCTAATTTTATTTCACCTTTTTTACGAGGCATTTCTATAGTTCAAGGGTCAGTATTTCATAAAGCCGATATTTTTAGGGCTCCGTACCAAAATGGTAAAAAATTCAAATTCAAATTCAAAATGATTTATTGCCAAAAAAGAAACAAAATGTGTACAGTACAAAGGATCTCTTATAACATTACTTAAAATAGACACTTAAAATACATATTTATTTGTATCAGGTTGGGCAATGGGTGCTCGTCTCAGCATATGCAAGGCTTTAGGCCTTGCGCTGATTTTCAGACGAGTCCCTTCGACAGGGTTTGTCGTAACACTACGTCTAGGAGACAATAATTGAATTGCTACCCTGCTGCTAAAAAAGGAACCCTTATGGTTTCATTTTATCTGTCTGTCTGTCTGTCATATCGCTAAATATCTCAAGAACTTTTGCTATCGAGAAAAATATAACTGTAGCAGCTGTAGCTCAGTTTTTCTTTTTTTTATCGTCAAAAACATTTCTATACTAAGTTTGTAATTTAATTACCTTTGCATGTATTTTTGTTTTATAAATTCCTACGAGATTATGCTGAAAGTACCTTCTTTCAAATAAAGAAAAAAAAATGAAATCGGTTTATCTGTCTATCTAAAGAATTATCCTTGAAAAACTACCATACATACAAAGTTATTCAGACGCTCAAATTTGTAACAAAAGTCGCCGATAGATGGCGCTGTACCCATGGCGTCCAATTTCCACATCATGTTGTTGAGATTTTCCTGATTTAATAGAGTTGGAACCGGTACACATCTGTCTACGGAACCCTCGGTGCGCGAGTCCGACTCGCACTTGACCGGTATTTTTATTATTCAATTTATTATGTCGCATTTACTACCGCTGTTATGTTCGGTCGTAAATTATTATGTTTTTATCTGACAACAAAGAGTTTCATCTAAATCCGATACCATTATATAGTCGTGGTCAAAAGAATGTGCCAAAGATGTAAACGTCATTATCCTAACGTTATCCCGGTACAGTTGCCTCCTGAAGGATGCCCGGGGTCCGCTACCTAATCCCAAGGTTAGGGTACATAGTGTTAATAACTTGATCTGTAATAGTTAGTAAGTTGTACTATAGAGTGACATCGTCATTGTGACTAAACTCTTTAAATAAAGAATTGAAATGAAATGAAATAAAATATTTTTATTACATATACAGACATTCAAAAACAAAATAGCAATGGTCCCACACTAGGCTAGGCCTGTCCCGTGGAAACCAAAACCGATACAGAGTAACATCCATGCGGCTAGAAATGAAGGCAACACAACGTAAACACAAATATATAATGAACTTGAAGCATGCAATGGTGTGTGTGACGTGTGTATAGGTGTGAGTGTGTGTAAGTGTGTGTGTATGTCTGTGAATTTATGTTATGCTACTGTATTAATTATCGATTTAAAAAAAAGATTTGGCGTAGGTACTAGTTTTTACGGAAGCGACTGCCATCTGACCTTCCAACCCGAGGGGGAACCAGACCTTATTGGAATTAGGCTTGTCAAGTGAGCGGGTAACTTGACTGTTAGAAGTTCTCAAGCCGCCCGAAGGCCTCTAACTTTGGCTTAACGACTGCTATCATAGACAGCAGCTGCGATCAACGGCTTAACGTGCCTTCCAAACCACGGGAGCGCTCAGTTAATAACCACTCAAAGCGGTCACCCATAAACATGTAAACAAAATTTTAAATACTAATATGGCCTTCAAGTTTAAGGCGCACCTCCCACTGATGAGCATTGCAAGCTATAATATAAAGTGCGAAGGTATGAATATGGCTATAGGATAAAGTGAATATGGTTTTCTATCTCGCTTTATCCAATAGCTTGCAAGACTGTACAATCATCGCCCGCAGGCACGTATCCGGACTTTTGGTTCGGGGGGGGACCAACATTGAAATAACCATGTGAACTGTGTAAAAATCGCTGTAATCACTGTACTATAATTTTTAATAACTTAAAGAAGTACCGTCCGTGGTTTAGTTACACACTTATAAGTATTTTATATTAATTATTTTAGTATTTTCGGGGAGGGGGGGATAAATCCCCCTCTGGATACGTGCCTGATCGCCCGTGAGAATGTGCCTTGACGTATACATACTTGCAGGATAGCTTTGGTTTCTAGACTGACTATAGTCTATTTTTTACTCTCTTAATGATAAAATGCATATTTACCTACTTTAGACCGGGTTTTATAAAGATCCGTTAGACCAAATGTCAGATCGTAACTCTGTACATTTTTTGACATAACAAACCGAGATAAGGTCTAACGGATATTTATAAAACCGAGCCTTAGAGTATTTTTATTGAATCTGTAAACTACATGGATTGGATGGCAGATTTGGCCGGCTAGTATCAGTACTCTGGATAGTTTTGTGTTGTTTGCGGTGGATCCCTGATTTACAAGAGACTAATCGACGTTCATAAATTGTTTTGTAAACATCATACAACAGTCGAATTTGTTCAACATCGTCAACATGCCAAAGATCGCGAGAGCTCTAAAAATAATCACTTAAAAGCTATCTTGATGTTTAAGTAAGCTTTCCGATAAATCAATAATGCTGGCTATAGACAGCTGTTGAACCATAAGACTTGCTCGTGAGTGAGGCTTCAATAAGGCCAGGTATACACGAGCGACGATAAAGCTCAAGTTACACGAGCGATACAGTACGCTAAGCTAGACTTTAACACTTGTACAACAAGCACGCTATACATTGACGCTTCGATAAAGCTGGGTGTACACGAGCTGCAGTAAGGCTAGTGTAACACGAGATTTACAATAAGGCTGGGTGCACACTGCCGTTACAATAAGGCCGGGTACACATCAGCGCTGTAATAAGACTTGCTGTAGCGGCGACACAGGGGAAATTGGCCGGAGCCGCGGTTCCGATGCGATCGAGGGAAAGCACACCATGGAAAAGCAGTATGCTAAAAAAGTCATAGCATTGCTGCTATAAAAACATAATATTGTAATACAAAATACAAAATATTTTATTTGTTAAACATAGGTATGTACATCGGTGTTTCAGTTTACGGAATGTATCACTATGTCTTGCCTGTTAAGGCATACAAATAGCCACAAAATACCATGCAGCATGCATATTTACATACTAAATATAAAATCGTTAATTATGCTATTATACGCTTATGTTATGTTAGGATCGTTTAAATATTCTTGTGTCGAATAGTATGCTTTGGTAGCTAGAAATTTAAACAACGATTTCTTAAATAAATGAGGGTCATGGAGTTTCAAGATGGCAGTTGGCAATTTATTGAAAATTCTAGGCGCCATTCCAAATATGCTTTTCGAAAGAACCTCGTGCTTTCTATGTAACAACCAGAGTTTGCTAGGTTTCTTGCCAGCTCAAATGCCATTCTTCTCTTTTTCTTCGACGTTTTCTGATTTTCGTTCATTGTAGCCAAATTTAATTATTTACCACCTTATTACTTTCAGATGTTTTTATTTCAATCTTAATTAATTTAAACTAATATCCTAACTAAGTAAAATACCTAAGTATAACTTTGACACGTCAAAAACAAAGACAAAATTTTGCTTTACCGTTTGAATTCCAATAAAATCTTTTGATATAAAAAGTTAAATTCGACAATGGTTTTTATCATTTTTGGTTTAATGGTTTGATATTTTTTAAGCCGTTATAACTAATACTAATACGTAGGTATAAGCTGTACTAACATGATGTGGATGACCAAAATCCGAAATAAGGATGCTATTATTATTATTATTATTTCAAAATTTTGTAAAAAAAATGAATATGTTCTCTAAATAGCCTTGTTAAGCTTTTTAAACAATACTACTTTACCAAGTATGTTGTCACATAGCATTTTACAAGTGTCACGACAAAAAATATACAAATCAAATAGACATCTTTCATGTTACCAGCAAATACTGATCATAAACAGCAGATTTTTAGAAATTAACCCGTACATACAGCCCATTTGAGTTTTAAACAACTTAGTTTATAAGGTACATTCCACGAGAATGTCGATTACGGAAGTGGGATTTAGAAATTAAGAATACATTATCGAGTTCCATTAATTTTACTAAAGTACCTTCCTTACAAAAATGACGTTTATGTAAGCAAAAATGTCGCTTATTTAAGCAAAAATGACGCTTATGTAATCAAAAATGACGCTTATGTAATCAAAAATGACGCTTATGTAAGCAAAGATGACGCTTATGTAAGCAAAAATATTGTAAATAGAGTAAATAGAGTAAATTTATTGATTCAAACACAAATGATACAACAGGTTACACGGGATTTCTGGTGCAGTCCAAACTAGGCGAGCCGGTATCTTGGAATGCACCATTTGTAGCAGTTACGAGTATAAAACATGAAAATTAATAAACTAAGTAAAACTGTTTGTGTGTAATATGTGTGAAGATGTATGAGTGTGTATGTGAGTAGAAAATGTGGAATATAATATGAATGTATTTATTGTGGAATGTCCCGTACTGTTATATCATGGACTACTGTGACAGAGGGGATAAAAGAGAAGCGCTTAAGCGCTCGGGCCCCAACCCTTTTATGATACAAAGCAGATTTCATACTCAACTCGGCGCGACTCCGCTATTTATTTACGCCATGTTTTAGTTTTCTTTTTAAATTTTACAACGGGAACCAAAAAGGCTCTTCCTTTAGTTCAACGACACCTATGTTTATTTTTTTTTTAGACGGGTCGCTTATCGTGACATCGCGGTTGCTGTCGGCACGCGACTCCGTCTACGAGTACATAGAATATATTAATCGCACTTTAAAGCTGGCTGGGCACACTTTTAAGTTTTTTAAACTGACACAGAATATACTATTTTAAATTAAAAAAAAAAATGCATTAGATAATAATAATAATTCATTTATTTGCAACCATGGTACAGTACAGGTGTTACATTATGTTTTGTTATCTCGTGGACCCTGATAGGGCATAGCAAAATACTTAAAATTAAAATTTACGATATACATTGAATAATTATGGAATAATTTTACCTAACACATGTATATATATCATTGTTGGATTATTCTAATTCATTAAACTATTAATTATTTTTGATATCATTATTTACATTAAGATAAGGATCTTGTTTAGTCAAAATTTTACAAGACCTGGTGAATTACACTCCATAGAAAAAAATCACAAAGTTACCCCGTTATGGAATGTTTTTTTTAATATTATGGGCAGAGATTATTATTCCTTCTTGAACTGTAAATTAATATTTTGACATGAAAAATGTATTACTTATTATAGTCAGACTTTCTTAAATTTAATTAATATTTTGACATGTAAAAGTGCCCTTGTGGCCTATTTGCAGAATAAATGTTTGTATTTGTATTTGTATTTGTATCGGATTGCGTTATTGCTCGCAATAATGTGGATGTGAATCGAAAATTAAGTAATTTCTTACTTGACAAATAATTTGATTCCTAGTCAATAAGTACAAAAGTTTGTAAAAGTACATATTTATTAAAGAAAATAATCAGTATTTTTTCCAAATTTTCTGTAGTCAGTCTATTTCGACATCAAAAATATATTTAAGTGCTGAAAAACACCGCCCGTAATCCACTAGAAAGCTCTTCGTCAGAAATAATAATCATAGCAGGATATTTACCATGTAGTAGTTGTTGGGTATTATTTCTAGTGTAAATAATCGTATCAATTTAAAATCGTAACTTCTTTCATCATCATCATCATTTCAGCCGAAAGGCGTCCACTGCTGAACATAGGCCTCTCCCAAGGCTCGCCATTTAGACCGGTCCTGTGCCGTTCGTTTCCACCGGATTCCCGCGACCCTTCTTTATTATAATTTTTTTAAGCACTTTAATTATAAGCACGTATAAATTATTATTTCCGGAAATTCAAACTTTATTTTAAGAAATAATGAATTGATTAATATGTTGATTAATTTTGAAGTCATGTCCACATTCTTGCGAGTAATGACGCGAATTGGTCCGATCTCTGATTAGTTGATTATGGGTAGTATTACATTTAATATTCGCTGAGTTTGACTTGATAAAAAGATTGTCTTAATGAAGATATTTACGAAAACTACGCAGAGTTTCCGTAGAGAGCGGGATAGTTAATTGCAAACTCACTTGTGTTAGAGGGGGATATTTGCAATAGGCCCATATCTCCTTAATACAATTTACTCTGCCCCTTTCATACATTTTTAATTTCACCTAACATATTTTATTAATGGGTATTCCAAACCTATTGTTGCGTGAAATAAAGTAAGTCTAGTTAATTTATTTATCGAAAACAATGAATAGGAAAACAAGTGAAGAGTATATTGATTTAAAATTACACGATTTTCACACAATATTATTGGAAAACGAGATTTAATCGTTTACAACACTAATTGATCGTTCTGATTAGATTTCCGCTACCCTAAGGTTGTCTGGAAGAAATCGCTCTTTAGCGATAAGACCGCCTGTTGTTCGCCTCTTATCATTGTGTTTTTGTACTGTACTGTATCCTTTGATTGAGGTGTGCAATAAAGAGTATTTGTATATAAATTTACACTAACGTGAGACATATTTACACTTAATATGAGAACAACGGTTGGAACTCACTTGGAAAGCCGCCCGCGAGCTTCGCGCGCGTCGGACTCCAATTGTAGTCCGAAACATGTCGCAAATAGTGACTTTCCAGGTGAGTTCCAACCGTTGTTCTCATATTAAAGAGTATTTGTATTGTATTGTATTGATATACCTACATTTTTGAAGGTTTGCCCGACGTTTCGAATGTAAAAGGTAAATAAATTAGTATTGTATGCGATACCGTTATAGTACTGCTCTCACTTATGGGCGGGAGCTCCAAAAGATCAACTTAGACCTTTTGACTTGGTTCAAAGAAGTGCAGTGAGAATTGTCGACGATCCCAGTGTGACAGAACCTTGAACCGCTTGGTCTCAGGAGGGACTTTGTCTCCCTGTGAAAGAAAGAAAGAAAGAAAAGAAAGAAACATTTATTCACAGACATAGTAGACACATAAATGACAAGAAAAAATACACAGAAACCACACAACATGTGTGTCCCCGCGGCAGTGAAACGGACACTGGCTCAGCATTATGCTGAGGTGTCAGACACCTACAGCGCTGATTTTCAGCCAGTACCGTCGGTGACTCACGGAACGCCATACAGTTGCAGAAAAAATAAATTAGTAAAATAAAAAAAATAAAAAATAACTGCAATAGTGAAAACAATTCGTAACAAGTCGTACATGAATAAATAAATAAAACAATTATAATATGCAAAAATAAAAACACTTACTACTTACATACAGCATCGGGAGTACAAAAACAAAAAAGCTAGAAATTTTAAATCTATAAATGAATACGGTTGGTATATTTTTTTGCTGTGCGTGTTCTACCGCCTGTATAACGGGATATGCTCTGAAGAACTGTTTGATATGATGCCCACGACCATCTTTCATCATCGAACCGCTCGCCATGGGCAGCGAGCTCATCCCCACACCTTGGAGCCATTGCGTTCTTGTACAGTACGATTCAACAGGCACTTTATACCAAGAACACTTGTGGAATGAGCTTCCTGCCGAGGTATTCCCAATGGGCTACAGAATGGGACTCTTCAAAAAAGGCGTGAATTTCTTACGGGTCGGCAACGCGCGAGTAACACCTCTGGTGTTGCAAGCGTCTATAGGCGACGGTAACCACTTACCATCAGGTGGGCTGTCAGCTGGTTTGCCACCGACGTGGTATAAAAAAGACAAAAAAAAAGATAAGTCCCATTTTCCAACAATGTCAAAATTTGATCGTTCATATGACTCGTTAATGTATGTACACACACGTACTATTGTTCATGTCTGTGTCATTAGTAATGTTCGGAGTTTCGATGGCAAATTTCACAGAGGTAAATGGAGTCGCCAAACTATTTTTTTGATTAAACGAATAACGATAAAATGATTAATTTTACATAATACTCCTTATAAATTATCTTGCGAGCATTACCTACTTATACCACTATAACACAGGACTACTAATAACACGAGTATCTAGGTAAATATTGTTTAATAACTTTATTTATTTTTCTTATTACATACGTACAAACATGTCACCTAAACAGTCGGGACAGTATAATGTTTGTACCTGCCGCCAATTATACAATTCGGTATCACAAACATCATACTCCTTATGTCCACATCTGGAGCAAACTTCGGTAAAAACCAACCTTTCTTCGTATAGGTCTATCTTTTGACGGTAAATATAATTCCTTGAATAAGAATTTTGGCAAATTCAAATCATATACCCATCCGCGAAAATTCATCATCTAATAGAATAAAGAGAAAATAAATAGAATAAGAGTCTTATCAAAGACGGTAGGTATAATAAAGTCATATGAATAAAAACTTACTTTTCAACGAAGTCAAACTCATCCTTTGCATGTAGATAAATTTCTATGTTGCGATTTAACATTTTAGCAACACTCTTTAAGGTAATATTTTTCAATGACTCTGGAGATGAATGATTTCCACCCATTTTTAAGATGTAAACGAGACTTCTGGATACGTCAACCAATCGTAATATATTTGGTTACAATTTTTTTTTTCACATTTGTGCACTTAATTGCCAGTTACACCACCTACTCAAAAGAGTGAGTATATATTGTATTTAAAATCCCTTCGATTATTGGTGATTGGAATTTACGAGTTAATTAATGTCATACTACTAAAATAAAACTTCGATGTAAAGTTGACTGTATAATTTCATTAGGTGCTGATTTACAAAATAGCTTGGCCAAAAGAGGTATGTGCAGAAGTGGTTGTATGTAAGAACAAAGAAAAGGTAATGACGAGCAAGATTTTATAATTTGAGTTAACGTATGTTACGATGGTAGGGATAAAGCGTATGTGAAGCGTTGCTATTGGTGGCTTTAAAAAGCCGCTCTTATACTAACCGTGCCCGACGGGCGCGTTTTGCTACTGCATACTAAGTTATTATATATGTATAAAATTAAATAAGAGTTGCGTTCGCAACAGTACTTCACAAATGAATAATTTATTGATTCAAATCTTAAAAAGTTAATCACAAATCGACTCCATTACCCACTGTGTCAAATTTGCCACCGATACTCCGAACACTAGTCATTAGCTTTAGCCCGCAACTTCGCGGGGCCTCAAACTATCTCCTTGCATAATTTATTCTATAACGTAAATTTGTTTAGCGGCAAGAGTTCAAAGGCAACAGAGAAACAGACCTTCCTATTTACAATATTAGTATGGATTAGCCATGTGTAACGGATAATATGTTTTGTTAACAAATTTGTCATCATCATCATCATATCAGCCGAAAGACGTCCACTGCTGGACATAGGACTCCCTCAAACATAGGAACACTAAGACGGCTACAAATCTGATATAGATTGAATGGAATGAAATGAAATAAAATGAAATTAAATCATTTATTCTTCAATTTAGGCATGTTACATGCACTTATGAATGTAAAAAAACTACCACCGGTTCATAAAATAAACCTCTGCCTCGAGAAGAACCGGCGTAAGAAACTCGGCGAGGTGTCATTTTTTCAAAACAATATACTATGTATATAAAATAACAGTAAAAATGGTACAAAATTCAAATGCTACCTACAGTATAAACATACATACATATTTTTTAATACTAAGGACAAAATATTTCTTTGTTAGATTACTTGTGCGGGACGCTATCACTGCCAAACATCCCTATCCATGATGTAATCGTTTATCTTATAATATGTTTTTGAAATAAGTGTCTGTTTCACAACAGATTTAAATTTAGAATCCGTAAGTTCAGTAATGTGTCTTGGAATTTTATTGTAGAATTTTATACAATTTCCCAAGAACGACTTTTTCGCCTTCACTAGTCTATAAAAAGTTATTTTGAGTTTTCCAGTGTTTCTTGTAGTTATTAACTTATCAGTATTCGTTGGGAAATTGTATAAATTCTTCCTAACATACATGATTATTTCAAATATGTACAGCGACGGCAGGGTTAAGATATCTATCGATTCGTAGCCGTCTATTATCTATAATTCGAGATCATCATTATCCTAGTGTTATCCCGGCACAGTTGCATCCTGAAGGATGCCCGGGGTCCGCTTCCTAATCCCAAGAGTTGGCGTTGGCATTAATTTTTACGGAAGCGACTGCCATCTGACCTTCAAACCCGAGGGAAAACTAGACCTTATTGGAATTGGGCTTGTCAAGTGAGTGGGCAACTTGACTGTTAGAAGTTCTCGAGCCGCCCGAAGGCCTATATCATAGACAGTCGGGATCAACGGCTTAACGTGCCTTACAAAGCACGGGAAATTTGAGTGGATATAGAAAGAAAGAAAGAAAGAAACATTTATTCACAGACACAGAAGACACACATATGACAAGAATGGTAAATGAAAATAAACATATTATACACAAACCACATAACATGTGTGTCCCCGCGGCAGTGAAACGGACACTGGCTCAGCATTATGCTGATGTGTCAAACACCTACAGCGCGCGTACACTTAGGCATTCCCGCCGGCGGGGACGTCCACCGCGCGATCGCGACAACAGTGACACATATAGTCCCTATTCGTCCCGGTACCGCCGCACACCGGGTAGTCAGTCCGACACAGGTCGGGCCTAGCTGAGTTTCTTGCTGGACTCTTCTCAGCTAGGCTAGATTTAGTGAACCAGCGACAAAACTCCCAGTAGCTCGATTCCACTCATACCTCAGATTCGGTTGAAACCGCTCAACCAATCTCACTGGAGCGCAAACTCTTAGAATATTCCAGTGTTCCAAACCACACGCGTGGTCGTACCGGAGGTTTTGCCTTGGATTTTCCCCACGCTACTCTCCAACCGCGCACTCCTATCGCTTTATTGGGCCCGGCCTATATAGCCACAGTCAGGTTAAAAAAAAAACCTACAGCGATTTTTCAGCCGGTACCGTCGGTGACTCACGGAACGTCATACAATTGTAAAAAAAAAATAAACAAAACAAAAATATGAAAAATAATAACATTTTCCAAGAATGGGATAATTATCTTTCCTAAAACAAAGGATTTTTCGCATGATATCATAATAATAGATGAAGATAAGATGGCAAACGCAATAATAGCAATCGACGAGGGTATTTTATAAGTTTTATTTGCTTCATTGAAATCTCATTTGGTGGACAAAGACATCGAGAAAAAACTTATTAAGAACAGGACGTAGTTAATCTAGTATTTCCCAATTCATTTCTGAAACAAAGATTCTCTCATTTTATCAATCCCATAAAGTGAAGTTGCCTTGCAAAATGAATGTGAATAAGGTTAAACCCAAAATCATTTTTCAATCAACTATTAATTGGTTTGTTTATAAATAATCTCAACGGTATTGGCATCAACTGATTGTAAATGGTAACTTATACTTACATACATACATTCATAGAAAAGTCACGCTCATATAAAAAAAAATTTATTCTGCAAATAGGCCTCAAGGGCACTTTACAAGTCAAAATCTATCTACTTATATCAAATAAAAATAATACAATCTTATCTTATCTTGTTTAGATGAGGGCCCTTGCGGATGCACTTCGACCCAGTGGGATTTTTTGTGCAATTGCCCCCTCCTTTATGCCTACTCCAAGCTGCTCTCCAGCAACTCAAAATAACTTTTTATAGACTAGTGAAGGCGAAAAAGTCGTTCTTGGGAAATTGTATAAAATTCTACAATAAAATTCCAAGACACATTACTGAACTTACGGATTCTAAATTTAAATCTGTTGTGAAACAGACACTTATTTCAAAAGCATATTATAAGATAAAGGATTACATCATGGATAGGGATGTTTGGCAGTGATAGCGTCCCGCACAAGTAATCTAACACAGAAATATTTTGTCCTTAGTATTAAAAAATATGTATGTATGTTGATACTGTAGGTAGCATTTGAATTTTGTACTATTTTTACTGTTATTTTATATACATAGTATATTGTTTTGAAAAAATGACACCTCGCCGAGTTTCTTACGCCGGTTCTTCTCGAGGCAGAGGTTTATTTTATGAATCGGTGGTAGTTTTTTGACATTCATAAGTGCATGTAACATGCCTAAATTGAAGAATAAATGATTTCATTTCATTTCATTTCATTTCCACAAACCGAATGATGGAGTTCAGCGGGAGTACTCTGAATTCCTTTGGTTCAGGAAAACCAGTATAATACAATAATCAAAGTATTATTAATTAAATGTAGTGTTACACGTCAAAAGTAAGACTAAGAAACTATAATAACAATCGAGATTTGTTTGAGATGTATAAGGTCTCTAAGCGCATATCTCAGGCAGGGAAAAAAACCTATGATATATATCGAATTAGTGTACAAAAATAGGATTTCTAAATAGGACCTGAACCCAATAAAAGAAATTTATAGGTAAAAATACTTAAATATTAACATATTGCTGTAAAAGGTGGGTAACACACTGGTAAAAACCATTTTTTCATACAAATGGTGAGACATCCGAGGACGACTGAGTTACTCGATTTATAGATATTAGCTGTGATTCGTTAATTACCAAAACTATCGGATGTGATACTGCAGTTAAACCTCTTTCTAAATAACTATATAAAATATGAAGTGAGGGCCAAGTATTCCAAAATCTGCATTAAGAAAAAAGTGTCTGAAAATTATGTACATGAAAAAGTAGAATGGCCTAGGGAGCAAAGAACATCCCATACAATACTTTTATTTACCCACGAACTCCGAATAAGGGTGGGTTGCACAAAACCGTCTGTTATCGTAAGCGGTGTTCGTTAAAATCTGATTGTATGAAAAGTTTGACTCAAAAATCAAAATCAAAATCAAAATATTTATTCTGCAAATAGGCCTCAAGGGCACTTTTACAAGTCAAAATCTATCTAGGTACATCAAATAAGAATAATACAATAATCAAAGTATCATTAATTAAATGTAGTGTTACATGTCAAAAATAAGACTAAGAAACTAATAACAATCGAGATTTGTTAGAGATGTGTACGGTCTCTAAGCGTCAAGATAAAAGGTAATAAAGTAGGTACACTAATCATAATAAAATATTTTGAGCTATATCTATAACACGTCAACATGAAAATAATAACATCTAATTAGACTAGTTTGATGACAGCTGCCGGCGCCATATTTGACGATGACCGGCCTGTGATCGTATGTTGGTGCAACCGACCCTAATTTGAGGTTCATCATAGGTGCATGTACCACTTCTTTGGGAATTACACTACTTTTGGCCCACAATATTCAATGTATAGTATAGAAAGCCAACATTCTAAAACAAACTTTACTTATACACAATACGAACTACGCTGCATGTGCACTTCGTTAAACTTTAAACCATTGGAAGCAGACGACCGGTTTAGCCTAGTGGGTAGTGCACCTGCCTGTGAAGCTGACGGTCCTGGGTTCGAATCCCGGTCAGGGCAAATATTTATGTGATGAGCATGAATATTTGTTTCTGAGTCTTCGATGTTTTCTATGTATTTAAGTATTTATATCTATTAAATATATCGTCGTCTAGTACCCATAACACAAGCCTTCTTGAGCTTACTGTGGGGCTAGTTCGATTTGTGTAAGATTGTTCTCTAATATTTATTTATTTATTAAAAAAAAAAAGGCAGTGCAGTGGGGCTACCGCGAACCACAAACGAAGTCTTCCCTCTCTGTCTCACTTATGTGCAAACTGGCAAGTGCGACAGAGAGCGAAAATTTCGAATGCCGTTCGCGGTAGCCCTCCAGGGCCTCCAAATCCGAACTTCGTATCGTGCCGTCCCTTTCATTCATATAATGAGAGAGTGAAAGAGACGGTAGGATTCTCTGATTTCGAAGTTCGGAGTATGCCCTCAGATTCGGATCGAACTTTCATATTGAAATTTAAGATACACGCGGAAACTTTGTCAATATCTCGAGAAGTTCATACGAGCTTATAACAGGGATCTAGTTAGCCGGTCCCATAAGTTCGGTAATTAGTCGAAGAGGACAATCGATGGCGATAGCCGCATTTCGCTGAGTTCATTAGAAAGGCGTTCCGGATAGCAATACTAAAATATTCGTTTGTATGGGTCTATAAATAAATAAATAAATATTTGTGGACAATCTTACACAAATCAACCTGGTCTCAAACTAAGCAATGCTTGTACTATGGGTACTAGGCGACGAAATACATACTTATATACTTAAATACATAGAAAACATCCAAGACTCAGGAACAAATATTCGTGCTCATCAAACAAATAAATGCCCTGACCGGGATTCGAACCCGGGACCCCCAGCTTCGAAGGCAGGGTCACTACCAACTAGGCTAAGCGGTCGTAGCGGGTCTATCGCGCTATTTATGTCCTATTTACATTTGTTAGCCACGTTGCCTCGTATCTACGTACAATTGATAATATAATGGATCGGTAGAAACTTATTTTGGGTCTATGCTTCATATTATTATAAACTTTTCTGTGGTAGTTAAATTTATTTATTTAATCTTTATTGCACAAAAGATAAACTTATAGTACAAAAGGCGAATTTAATGCCAAAAGCATTCTCTACCAATCAACCTTAAGACAAAGCAGAAAGATTGTGGGCGGTGCAACTTATAAGAAAAATCTGAATTGTAGTGTATCTATATCTCGGCTGGCAACTTGCTGGTGTAACCGCCTGTCGATACATCAGTAACAAAGGTAAATACACAATCATCGAATTAGTTTTGTATTAAACAGTACCGCTGCTTAATACATAAAGGCAAAATTAAAAATTTTGAAAATACCCCCGACGGATGTTCTCAATTAAAAAATAATTAAATAATGCATTTGAAAATCCCCCGACTCTATAGGAAATAATTACATATAGATAAAATCTTTTTTTTTCTAAACGGTTATCTGGTTGCGAGGTATATTTACAAGCCCAGAAAAATCCGTCAGGGGCTGCCATTGCCTGCCCTGAAATGAAGTAATAGTTTAATATTATGCAGTTAGTTTATACCGTTCTGTAAGTTATCTCAAATTTCATTATTATTACTATTTTAATGCAATTGGGAATTGACATGGCAATGGCAGCCCCCGACGGATTTTTCTGGGCTTATAAATATACCTCGCAACCAGATAACCGTTTAGAAAAAAAAATGTTTTTATCTATATGTAATTATTTCCTATAGAGTCGGGGGATTTTCAAATGCATTATTTAATTATTTTTTAATTGAGAACATCCGTCGGGGGTATTTTCAAAATTTTTAATTTTGCCTTTATTTTAATCTTTTTAGAGAGCAGTCTAAGTATACCTATACGTTTGACCCTCGAACACTTCGGTTATGCAATGAGCTCCCTATCGATGTTTTCCTAAGGAGCTACAAAAATAAGTAAGTGCCAAGTGTATCCCCGAATGCGTCACAAGTAAACCTGAGGGCCGAAGGCCCGTAGCTTCTCCTTGGAGCACGTTTGCTATACGAGCCCGAGGACCGAAGGTCCGAGCAAACCCTAGTCGATAATTTCGAGCCCCAAGTGTCTTACAAATGAACCTGAGGGCCGAGGCATACGAGGTCAGAAGCCGTTCCGCGTAGAGCCGAAAGCCCGAAGCTTCTCTTCGGAGCACGCTCGCTCGCCCTCGATGCGAGCCCGAGGGCCGAAGGCCCGAAAGACAATCCCAAATCGGCAATTTCTAGCTTCGAATGTCCTACAAGCGCACCTCAGGGCCGAAAGCCCGAAGGTGAGGGGCGAAGCATATGAGGTCAGAAACTATTCAGCGAAAGGCCGAATGCCCGAAGCTTCTCCTTGGAGCGTGCTCGCCAAATCGACACTTTCCAGCCCCGAGTGTCTTACAAATAAACCTGAGGGACAAAGACCCGGTAGTGAGGGGCGAGGCACATGAGGTCAGAAGGCGTTCCGCGTGGGCCGAAGACCCGACGAGCGAGCCCACGTGGACGCACATTCTCTGTCATTTATCTTTTCCCGTCTTCTGCTCACAGCTGCCCGGATTTGTACCTACACTAGTCGTAAACGAAATAAGGTACACTCGTACTTCAAATTAAGGTAAACCTCCCAGTAATCGACACCTTAGTGGCCAATATATTACAGTAATTACTCACCAAACCCCACAGTATTGGGCCAGAGTCGAGTACAGGGATGTTTATTTCGCCATCATATTTAGAACCAAGGAAGTTTATATGTTATTTCAGCAAACATAATATTTATAGTAGTCACTAGGACGGGTCATAAAGTAATAGCACATGAAGATGGAAACGCGAGCGCAGCGAGCGCGAAATTTTTCAAACATTATGATGCAGTGTGGAAAATACTTCATACTTTTCGGTCTTCGGTTATAAAGTCATATCACAACTAGATGAAAACGCGAGCGCAGCGAGCGCGTTATTTTTCGGACACTTAATACAATTGCGGAAAATACTTCATACGAGTCGCCAGAGATCTTTTCACGGGCCTTAGTAACCTAGTTAACATCGGTAGTATCCAAAACATTACAACATCGCAAAGCACACGATGTAAGTATCTGGTTACTTTTTAGGGTTCCGTACCCGAAGGGTCCAAATGAAGAACACAGAAGGGATAGGTACACGGAAGCTACGCAGCAAACAGTATTAAAATAGTCGACATACGGTAATTCACCTACATGCCTTCGCAAAATTCCCTATGCTGTTGTTGTGCCTCATCATCAGGCCTTCTCAAGTTCCTGTACAGAGGCGTCTCAATAGATAGGTACTATCAAAAGAGTTTAATGAGATATTATTACTAACTAAATACCTTTAAAACATGCCTTAAAATACTGTTCTGATCCATCATCAGATCCTCAGCAGATCATGAATAGAAGCTACTCAGCAAACACAATCTAAAGAGCCCAAACACGCATAAGTTACTACATGCCATCGCAAAGTTCTCTATGGTATGGTTTTACTCCATCATCAGACCCTCAGAAGGTTATGAACGACGTCTGTTCATGCAACATAAATAAAAGGGACCAAAAACAAACAAAAATACTATCGACCTCTGCACAGTACCCTACTATGCTTTTCTGCTCCATCATCAGATCCTCAAAGCTAAAGTGCATGTACTCCACACCACATTCTATGGAAATAGTAAATGCTGGCCCAGCAGTTCCGAAGAAAATGCACTCACACGCACTTTAACAAGGGAAAAATGTTTACTGCAGCGCCCCCTGGCGAGTTATCACCGTAACTCCTAGCTAAGTTTCTGCCCGACTAAATTACAAACCTATTGCAGAAAACCGTTTCTAAATCGGTCAAGCCGTTTCGAAGATATTGATGTGCACACACAAACAAACAAACAAACACACAAACAAACAAACAAACAACCTCTCACCGTAAACGCATATACCTTCTCCGTTCCGTCGTGGGTAAAAATGTAAACTACAAATTTTGAAATAAAGGAAAAATTGAATTTAGGCACCAAGCAGGTTGAACCTGCGACCTCCCGGCACTCGCGGCCAGTCGCTCTAGCCAACTGAGCTATAGGCGCAACTGCCTTCCGGTCCGAAATTCCTGTTTAAATTTTTCCTTTATTTCTATTTGTACATAAATATCTCTTTAAACCCGTATAAAGAAATATTTTTTGTGTGTTTATATACCTAGCGCGAGTTTAAATTTTTATATTAATTTGCAAAATTAATGCTAAAATATTTTAACAACACTGGTCCTTCGAGCTAGATTTTATTCTGTATTCTTTATTCCATGTAAGGGCACTCAATAATGTATCTTAAATCTAGGTAATTACATGCTTTTTTTTTAAATAATTTATGTACTCAATAACAATGAAATCAATATGTTACTGACATTTTTTAATTAAATTAAATTAAATAGCCTTTTTATTTATCCAAGCCGACATTATTTATTGCTGAAGTCGAAATACTTTTTTGGTGTTGACACTAATCATCGCTATCTGATATTTTAACGAGCTTGTCTTACGTAATCTAACATCAATCCAAGTCGATGACCATTGTCCAGAAGATATTCCCAGTAGAAATATAATATCGCCCGTCTCGAAGAAGACTGGATTCGCGGCTTCCGATCAACTTTAAATTGACCCAAAGCTTTCAGATCTGAGGGGCGTGACGTCACAGTCTGCCACAGTTCGAGCAGTAACAACTCTTTAAAATTTATTCGCATACGATAGGTCCTTTTCGTCGCTTTCGTGACAGATGTGTATTTTCTCAGACCAGTGGTGTTGATATTCAGATTTTTCTACTCCTTTACTTTTATCTGTCATTTACATAGTCACGAACATTAATATAAAGACATAAGAAATAATTCTGCAGAAAAATCAATCATCTCTATTCCCTGAAACGATACGCATAAGAGTATCGTTATTTCGCCAAAACGATACACCCTAGACCACAGACTACTACAGATACTATGTTTAGTAGTCATTCTTTGGTGCGTTCAAGTAAAACTTTTAATATGAATATCACTGTTGCCAATTTAACGCAACTTCGCCATATTTTTTTCATATTATGAAATAAATTCATATTTTTTGTGTTATAAATTAAGAATTTCTATGTATTTCCAGACATAGCTATAAAAAAACGGGTCGGATTTATACCGGATTCGAAATTAATTAGTAGTCAATCTAATAAAAAAAAACCAATAAAAAAGTGTCAAATTTTTATTTCCCACCAAATTTCCAATTAAAAACTAAAACATTCTGATAAACGATTGCATCAAGCTGATAATCGATTAGCATTACTTTAATAAAGCGATTTTAGTTGTGTTCGTGTAGAAAATATGTACGGTACGTTGATTCTTTTAAAAATCCATGAAGTAAGTTACAAATCTATGAAGAAAGTTACGTCATTCCTGAAGACATTGCGTAGGTGAGCTTGCATAATTACTAAGGGAAAATTATGGCGCCTGAAAAGGTTAACAATTATTTATTTGAAAAGAGTCGCAGAAAAAGTATTCGATGCAACGGCGTATAACTGGTCCAAAAAGGCTCGTGGTGTCTTTACTTGCGATGTTCGCCAACGCTCACATCGCAACCCACATGATTCGACCTTTTTGGATCCTTTTTATACAACCGTTGCATAAAATACTATAACGTAATAATTATAACATGGTTTATGTTCCTAAGATACCAATTCAAATAGGTTTAAACACTGCAACTCTCATCTAAATTCTTGTTAATTTTAAATTATTTGCGAAGAAAGAAAAGAAAGAAAGAAACATTTATTTATAAACACAGGAGATACACATATTACAAAAAAAAACAACAGAAGAAAAACAAATCATGTGTGTTGAACTGTCAATTACTCAGCTTGTGCTTAGTTTTCGGGAATGATTCATGGTTGTATGTAAACCAATACCTACTGTGACTAGTGAAAAGGGGTACAATAACCATGGGTCCAAAAAACAGTGTACAAGTCTTGTACACTTTATTACTTGAATCACAACGTTGAGTTTTGATGCTTTGACCACTGCATCCCTCTATAGTTTTTCTGGTTGTATCCTAAAAGAAGAGTTCCGCTCTGGTACATAATCCAAAGATTTGTCGTAGGCACTAGTTTTACACAAGCGACTGCCATCTGATATTCCAACGCAGAAGGAAAATTACACCCTAATACTTTAACCAATTTATAAATGTTAAATCATAAAAATTCTTTATTCCTTTCATAAATCGTTACATGTCAACCACTTTTAGTTGAAACATAATATGTTACCAATCCACATCAAAACAGTCGACAACCCTAACACTTTTACTAAGAAGTTAAAAAACTGGTTAATCGGTCATACGTTCTACAAATTAAATGACTTTTATAACGCTAATTAATTAAATAAATTATATTTGACATGTATAAATTAATTAATAATGGCTATTCACTGACATTTATAATAATTAACAACAATTCACACTGTATCTAATAATGATTGTACTAAGATAATGTTACTTTATATATATTGTGCAAAATTGTAATGTGACATGTAATATTTAACAATATTATCAATAAAGAGTATGAGTATATATCACATTGCCATACTGAATTGAAGCGATACGCTGCGACAGTACCTTCTAGTTGATATTCAGAGTGCTTTATGCCGATTCGTTTGAATTTTGATAGCTCGCACAATGATCGAACCTTTTCTTGCTAACTTAGTCGAGCAGATCTTTTTACCTAGCTCCATTTCGTTTGACGCTAGGTCTTGAATAGAAATAACTATTTTTTAAGTATTCAACTCCCATAGCTGTGCTATTTTCAAAAACTGAATCGTCAAAAAATCCACATAAGGTGTCCTTGGCTAATTCCGAGTGTCGTGTAAATCCGGCAATAATAAATAAATAAATAAATAAATATTAGAGGACAATCTTACACAAATCGAACTAGCCCCACAGTAAGCGCAAGAAGGCTTGTGTTATGGGTACTAGACGACGATATATTTCATAGATATAAATACTTAAATACATAGAAAACATCCAAGACTCAGAAACAAATATTCATGCTCATCACACAAATATTTGGCAATAATAATCAATCCCAGTCTAACTAAGTGAGTTTGTTACACTACCAAACATCAACAAAATCTTTAACATTTCTTTTTGATGCTGATGATGATGAGATGCAATAAGATAGCATAGTTATACTGGAATTTGCTATTATCGTAATTACCCAACATTCGAAATTACCCAAAGACACCATAATTATCGAATCTGCTCACAAAATTTATCGAGAATCGGTTGAGCAATGCGACCTATAGACGTCAACATTTGCTAAAAAATATTTTGGTTTGTGTAAAACCAGTTATCAAAACTTGGTTATCTACGGGAAACAAGAGTACTCTACATCTGCAAGTATTAGGTACGGTGTATTCGACCAAGCTCAAAGTGATCTTTAAAATATTATCGGACTTATATACATGATTCATTTACCACTAGGGTCATTGTCAGATGTAAAAACAAAAGTTTTCCACCCGGTGGTCAATAGTTAACGGCTTATGTACATAAATAAATAAAAATAAATAAATAAATATTAGAGGACAATCTTACACAAATCGAACTAGCCCCACAGTAAGCTCAAGAAGGCTTGTGTTATGGGTACTAGGCGACGATATATTTAATAGATATAAATACTTAAATACGTAGAAAACATCCAAGATTCAGAAACAAATATTCATGCTCATCACACAAATATTTGCCCTGACCGGGATTTGAACCCAGGACCGTCAGCTTCACAGGCAGGTGCACTACCCACTAGGCTAAACCGGTCGTCAAAATGTAAGTTATGTTTTTATTACATGGATTTATAGTTACGAAAACATCGTTTATGCGGGTTACTAGACCAATCAAAAATTAAGCTTTTTGGCCCTTAACTTTTGATATGTCCACCGAAAAGACGCGAACTTAAAGCTGACAATGACCCACTAACGTTAATGTTCAATATATTTTGGCTCTATTCAGAATCTGAACATCAGATATTAACCTAATGGCCGAGAACATTGACTTGTTTTCATGCTGTCTGAGTGAATTCACAAAGTGTGCATTACATATATTATGTTATAGGCGTAATGATATAGTCTAGCTAATTACATTATAGTATGTAAAGGTAGTTACACTATCGTATTAGGCTAAGAATCTGTAAAGATAGGTGTTATGTAAGTGTGGGATAATAAATAAATAAATATATTTTTTTTATACAAACGCCTTAAGGGAGATATGATATACATATGATATGATATGATATATATATGTGATAGGGGGATATGATTTGAGACGTAAGTGCCGCTAATGAAGCATGAGTCTTCTGGTAGATGTCGCTGTACGCCTCCCTTAAGGCGTTTGTATAAAAAATAATAGTTTACGTTAGCAGCGGTACTGCTTAATACGAAGGAACGGTTGATGAATTTGGAACTGGGTAGCGATTGCACCTATAGCTCAGTTGGCTAGAGGGACTGGCCGCGAGTGCCGAGAGGTCGCAGGTTCGAATCCTGCTCGGTGCCTAAATTTTTCAATTTTTCCTTCATTCTAAATCAGATATTAATGTTTCTGACTGTGCTTATCTTGAAATGAAATGTAATCATTTATTCTTCAATTTAGGCATGTTACATGCACTTATGAATGTCAAAAAACTACCACCGGTTCATAAAATAAACCTCTGCCTCGAGAAGAACCGGCGTAAGAAACTCGGCGAGGTGTCATTTTTTCAAAACAATATACTATGTATATAAAATAACAGTAAAAATAGTACAAAATTCAAATGCTACTTACAGTATATACATACATACATATTTTTAATACTAAGGACAAAATATTTCTGTGTTAGATTACTTGTGCGGGACGCTATCACTGCCAAACATCCCTATCCATGATGTAATCGTTTATCTTATAATATGCTTTTGAAATAAGTGTCTGTTTCACAACAGATTTAAATTTAGAATCCGTAAGTTCAGTAACGTGTCTTGGAATTTTATTGTAGAACTTGACACGTAATACATACACATATGAACAACACTAAAGTTATTTGGATAAAATGATGAAACCTCCAAGGAATGCCAATAAAAGAACGCAATCGACCGGAGACGATGGATGGCGGTATTCAGCCGCAGTACAATCGCCTGGAAAACCTGTTCCATTGTCGCAATACATCGCACTTTGCTCACTAGGCCTGAAAACTTGCTTCATAAAGGTGCTCATAAAAGTGATGATATCGCCCATGTTTACAAAGTGTCGCCGTACCTTTCGGAACTTTCTAGACTGAATTTAGAATTTGGAACGGTTGACCCTTGAATATTTGTTTCTGAGATTTGGATACCATCCATGTATTTAAACATTAGGTAAATAAAAATAAATAAATAAATATGTTTTGGACAATCTTACACAAATCAACCTAGTCCCAAACTAAGCAAAGCTTGTACTATGGGTACCAAGTGACGATATACATACTTATATAGATAAATAGATACTTAAATACATAGAGAACATCCAAGACTCAGGAACAAATATTCGTGTTCATCATACAAATATATGCCCTGATCGCGATTTGAACCCGGGACCTCCAGCTTCGAAGGCAGGGTCACTACCAACTAGGCTAAAGCGGTCGTCAAGTATATCATCGTGTAGTACTTATAGCATAAGCCTTGTAGAGTTTACTATGGGGCTAGTTCGATTTGTGTAAGATTTTCCCCCCAATATATATTTTGAACCCGATTTTAAGTAGCTAACATATACAAGTGTTTATTTCACCAAGTATTTATAATGGTACTAGCTCTTGCCGGCCTAACTTTTACTCTCTATTTCATCACTTAGAGGGACGATTTCCGGGATAAAAAGTAACCCATATGTTATTCCAGGCTATGAACTCGTTGTGTACCTATCAAGCTTCATCATAATTCGTTCAGCTGTTTTTGCGTGATTCAGTAACAAACATCTAAACGTTCGCATTTATAATAATTATTAGTTAGATTTATTTAGGTATTTACCTGTAAGTCGAAGATTTGGTCGGGTTTTAATATCCTTTGATTCCTTGGTTCTATTTCTCAGTATATCTGACTCTTTTGAAGTACTTCAAAATTATTAAACGTGATTAAGCCCCGTTTGTGAAAATGTGATTTTGTATTTATAATACTAGGTATTTAGTGCTTTAGAAGCGTAAAAATGCTTTACAAAGAAGCGCTCACATTTAGAAGTTTCGCCCTAGAACGCATTTCCCTGCAAAAACAGCTTCTATGGATGAAACAGCATAGCTACCCGGTTTCACTAATATACGAGTAACTCAGAAGGCGATACTTAATGACAGGAACAAGTAGGACGGAAACTGTTACCACTATCTCCACGCGGAACACGCTGTACGACCAGTGTACAAGAAAATTGGATACACAATATACTTGTGTTCACTTGACCACTACTTTATGTTACTGTAAACTAGCGCCGTCAAACCGTTGGTTGGTTGTATCTTAGCTCCATTACACTATAGATGGGTAACGACTAAGAGAATCGATTCGAATCACTAAATCCACTCTGAGGGAGAGAGGATTCATTTCTTTTATATAGTTTGTACTTGTTTTCTTTGTTAGTATGCACTGCCCAATAACTATTCGCTTTTTTATTTCTTTTTATTTATTTATCAAAAAAGTACATAACAGTTACAATCTTTTAATTTCTCGCTAAACTGCCATAACAGTTTGTTGGCGAGATCGCGCTCATTTAACTAATGTTAGATACTATGCTATTATGAACTAAACTTAAACACTGAATATGACAATGCCTAAACATTTAACTGGATCGCTATTTGAAGGTTGTTTGGAAGAGATCGCTTTTTAGCGACCAGACCGCCTGTTGTTACCTACTTACTTGAGTCCGGCGGGGTAATCACGTAACATTTCTACTACCGTTAGGTAGATTTTAAAGTCAAATTTTGAGTGTCAGCTCATACATTTATACTTCAAAATTGACAGTAAAATCTATCTACCGTTAGTACATAAAGTTACGTGATTCGCCTGCTGTTCATGTTTTATCATTGCAATAATTCTGCATGTAGTGCACAATAAAGCATTTTATTATTATTATTAAGTCCGGCTCCGCTACTGGTACCGACTCCGCTTATCGACTCTTTGACTCCTTCGAATCCCTCAAACAATTCACTCCGGACTCGCTGGTTTCAATACAAATCCAGTGATCTTAATAATTTTTCGAATGTTTTGATTCTTTCAACTCCGGATTTGATCGTAATATACGGAAGCCCACCAGTTTTACCTCCGGTCCGCTATATTATTATTATTTATTTATTTTAAACGTTAGACTGACATTATTTAATTTTTATATTATTATTTGACATTAGGAGACCTTTTACATCTCCATAATATAGGTATCTTATTGTTTGGTTAATTTTAGTTTTGTTTCTCATTATTTTTGTCATATTTAACATTTTTAGATAACAGGAGACCTTTTACATCTCTAGTAAAATGGAAGCAGTTTTTAAATATTTGTATAATATTGTGTATGTACTATTATATGACATTCAAAAGCGCCCGAGGAGCCCACTTGGAGAATAAATTATTTCATTTCATTTCATTTCGTTATTGCACAAAAATAATATAAGTACAAAGGGCGGGAATCCATCATTTTACCGAAAATCGTTACATGATTATCGTTTCCTATAGAGAGCTTTGCTCCCGTCTTAATCTTCGAGGTAATTTTTTTTATATAAGACCAGAAAGATTATACGCCTTAAAAAATCATGCTTGCTTGGTTGTTCGATGAAACATTGTTCTTGGAAAGAATACTATATGGAACGTACTATCTCTGAATCATGTTTCGTTAAATTAATACTATGAATAACGAATATTTCTATGAAAGGTAAATTCGATGTACCGTTACACTACGACTAGAGACGGATTCGAAACGATTAACTATGAAAAGTGGTTCGATTATATAAAATGCAATGAATTGATGATTACGTGATTAGAAAAAAAAACCTAATAAAATTCGTCGAACAGTTTTTGGTGAAATGAAAATCGATGTAAGATATTTCGATAAAATAATAGACACCCACAAAGGGCGGGCTTAATTCCACACTATACCGGTACTACTATAGCACGACCCAAGTAATAAGGCGTGTGGATTAAGCAATAATAGTCTCTCAGTCAACTACTTAAGAGCTTTGACGCGCGCCATATTAATTGTGTTCTCCTGTACCCGGGTATACCGGGGTTACTATATCGGTGCAAACCGGTGATACATTCGATTCTGTACCAAGTCGGAGTTAAAACTCCTCGGATTTAATAGGGTTTGAAAAAAGTCGATAAGAAATCGGCACCGTTTACGGATTCGAATCATTTAAATCTTCAAGTCCGGATTTACCCATCTGTACATTGCACTGTATCTAGGGACCGATACCGGTATTTTAAAAAAACCCTGAATTAGCACAATATTTTGGATTATTTTTTGCTCTTTACGTAGGCTGAATCATGTATTTAGGTAACGACGTCGTATTATTAGATTGTCCCATTAAAAACGAAATAATGAAAGAGTGACCGTAATAATACCGGTATTTTTCTACGTCGAAAATACCGGTATCCGATCCCTGACTGTATCGCGGCCGATACGAGTCTGAAACTCTATTCCACCGATTCAAAAGCATATTAATAAAGTAAGAGACATTTGGCAGTGATAGCGTCTGAAAACGATTTCTTTTATTGTATCATTCCAATTCTATAGTACCTATCTATGATAGTGTAAATACCTACCTAATGTAATACAAGTATATCGTTGGTTACATAACGTTTTCAAGCGTGCTTAAGGCAGGTAAATTCCTAATGGCATTTCCCATACTAAAATTGAAAGAAAGAAAGAAAGATTTATAAAATTAAAAACTGCTAGGTATAAATGTAAGTACTTTCTTTTTTTTACAGTGAAATTATTAACCGGCAAACGGAATAATTCCATGCGTGAAAAGGGGTATTAGGTGGTGGGTATTCTCTAAATGATTGATAAAATTTGTTTCACTGTCACCTCTCCTCATCCACAACAGGATGGTTTATTTTCAACCAGCGCAGGTTGGTAGGCAGTTAGGAGGCAGGTAATCGGTAGTCCTTATTAGCCCTGTAATTAATACTTCACTGTCTACTCTATCAACATCAGAGTTCACTACAAGCAAACGTCTTGCCCACAATACAAGTTAGAATATAATATACCTTGCAAAGGCATAGTCTTATTATATTCAAAGGTCTTACTCTGGTTCAATCTTCTCGTGGCAAAGCAGTTTATTTTTCGGTGGTAGTCTATTGTCCTTGCCCATTAAATATGGCTATAACGAAAAATAAAGAACAATACAATACAATACAAATACTCTTTATTGCACATCATCATCATCATAATATTTAAGAGCTTGGCTCTTGTCGGTGGAGTAATTGCCAGCATATTCTACACTTAGCTTTGTCCTTCATTTCTTTGTATGACGTAGCATTTATTTTATGTTTTATTTGCTCCATGTATGTCATTCTAGGTCTTCCCCTTTTCCTTTTTCCCTCGATCTTATTACACACCTCATACAAATGAATCAGTTACACACAGAATCAAAACAACAACTATATATTTATTCATAAGCATATTTAGTAATATACATTTCTCACTAAAGGCTAAAGATTCAAATTGATCCGAACAAGCATAAGCATTGACTCTCATCTCTACCAATAATCGATTAAGCAATGACTTGAGTCACTGTGCTAATAAAATCTGCTTAAAAAGATCATATTTCACCGCCCCAACTCATACCTGGTGAATATTAACAAGATACGTGCCATTGAGACACCCATCAAATATTTGAGCAGGTTAAAATATAGCTCTTTCATTTTTTACACACTGTAAACTGTGGCTGCCTCGTCTAGACAGTGGTTGTTATTCGCGACACGTTAAGCAATTTTTAAAACGCAATCGCCCGCCGTCCCGCATAATTGGGCGCGTCGCGGGTTATTGCAAAGCTCACGAAGCTTGGAAATCTCCGTTGTATGGCTAGACAAGATCGCTCACTCTTTGAAACAGTTGTATATAATCTTCTGTTCATTGCACAATTGGTGGGTTGCACCAAACTGTCTGTAATCGTAAGCGTTCGTTAAAATCTGATTGTACGGAAAGTCTGATATGTTTCTATGGGATGACAGCTGCCGGCGCCATATTTGACGATGACCGGCCTGTGATCGTATGTTGGTGCAACCCACCCTAATACTGTAACAGTATAAAAAGTAAAAAATGAAGGGGTTAGATGTCGACGACCGCTTTAGCCTAATTGGTAGTGACTAGTGACCCTGCCTTCGAAGCTCGAGGTCCCGGGTTCGAATCCCGGTCAGGGCATTTATTTGTGTGATGAACACGGATATTTGTTCCTGAGTCTTGGATGTTTTCTATGTATTTAAGTATCTATTTATCTATATAAGTATGTATATCGTCACTTGGTACCCATAGTACAAGCTTTGCTTAGTTTGGGACTAGGTTGATTTGTGTAAGATTGTCCAAAAATATTTATTTATTTTTATTTATGTTAGGAGAACATAATCAAATAAAAAGGCGGAATGGTAATTACCTATTTGTCGTGCCAAGCCACGGAGGCAGGCACGGAGACTTTTTATCAAGTAAAAAAAAAAGTGAGTTCATCAAGTCTCGTTTGCAACGTCTAGACTAAAACACTATTTCGGCAAGAAAATGAATTGAAATGAAATCATTTATTCTTCAACTTATGCATATTACATGCACTCATGAATATCGAAAAACTGCACCGGTTCATAAAATAAACCTCTGCCTCGAGAAGAACCGGCGTAAGAAACTCGGCGAGGTGTCATTTTTTCAAAACAATATACAATGTATATGAAATAACAGTATCATAACACTACAGAATTCAAATGCTACAATATAATCATACATATATATTTTTTAACATTAAGGGGGAAATATTTCTGTCCTAGATTACATGTGCGGGACGCTATCACTGCCAAACATCCCTATTCATGATATAATCGTTTATATTATAATATGCTTTTGAGATAAGTGTCTGTTCCACGACAGATTTATTTAGAATCCGTAATTTCAGTAACGTGTCTTGGAATTTGAAAGAACATCAAACAATTTGTATATCACAATGTACGTAGTAATAAAACCGTAAATTGATGTAAGTCCTCCGGTCGCGTCGTTCGACAACGTGTCCGACATTTCGAACTATCAGGAATTTCATATTCCACTTAGTTCGCTCATTAGACCATTTAATTTTTTTAAATTCCGCTTGGTTCGACTTTCGAACCACGAAGATCGTTGAATTTCACTTGTTTCGATTTTCGAATCACGAAGATCGTTGAATTTCACTTGGTTCGATTTTCGAACCTCGAAGATCATTAAATTCCACTTGGTTCGATTTTCGAACCACGAACATCGTTGAATTCCACTTGGTTCGATTTTCGAACCACGAAGATCGTTGAATTCAACTTGGTTCGATTTTCGAACCACGAAGATCGTTGAATTCCACTTGGTTCGATTTTCGAACCACGAAGATCGTTGAATTCCACTTGATTCGATTTTCGAACCACGAAGATCGTTTAATTTCACTTGGCTCAATCCTCGAACTACAGGGATTGTTAAATTCAAACAAATATATACTTTATTCTTTATTTAAACTTAATACTTAGATTTCTATTTGTCCGGAGGGGAAGTAAGTATTACAGTTTTATTTCGTCAATTTAAAATAACGTGATTATTTAGTATTCACCAATACTACTATATAGAAATATAGTAGTTGTCTAGTATTATACTACACTAAAAATCAAAAATAATGGGTATATACATTTTCTATGGAACTTCAATACAAAGTATACCCATTATTTTTGCTCTTGAGCTTAGTTGTTTTAACGGCGGCGCACGAGCACTCACCGGTTGTTAGAGCGCAGGCGCTACTTAATCAATGTCTTTCCTATGCACCAGATTGCGACCTGTTTGCCCATTAATGGAACAGCCTTTGCTCCACGATTTTACAGTTTTGTGAAAATTATTTCTAATGAGACTTCAGATTCTGTTTTGTTTTTTATTTTGCTGTATTGCATGTCCTCTATGTAAATAGATTAAGATCACTTTTACATTATCAACGCCATGGCGTAAGCTGTTATGTCGATAACTCATATTTGTAGATAAATAATATGTCTAAAATTGAGTCAAAGAATAAGATCATTCTTAATTTCCTCAAATAATGGCATTTCCTCAAATCATGGATTGTTGGCAGTCCAAAACTGTGCGTTTCTCAAGAAATTTCCTGCCTCGCACAACCAAACTATGGAATGAACTGTCGCCTGCGGTATTTCCGGACCGATATGACCTTCAAACCTTCAAGAAAAGAGCGTATTCCCTTCTGAAAGGCCGGCAACGCACTTGCGACTCCTCTGGTGTTGCAGGTGTTTATGGGCGACGGTAATTGCTTACCATCAGGCGATCCGTCTGCTCGTTTGTCCCCTATAACATAAAAAAAATTATATATATATAAGGCAGTGACTCAACAACTTAGAGCAGGAAACCACCAGGTTACATTTTCTCTTAAATCTCTCGAGTAAACTCAGATAATCGGACTCCTATTTTCGAACAAACAAAGCACTTAATTGGCTGCCATTTTGCAGTTTTCCCTCGCCCAGTTCCCATTTCAACACTAATGCTCTAACGATTCATAAACCGACTACTTAATCATCGTCTGACATAAGCTGATCTCTACGCTCCCAACAATAACATATAATCGCGGGTCACAGTTACGCTGGTCGTAGCGTAGCCGTTTTAAGTGAATACAACTAACGACTAAGACAACTAAGAAATTACTTCCGTAATTACAAATGCGCAAGTGCTTTCCACTTTGCTGCAATGACTGCACCATCCATATTCGACTTTATAGCCTTGATAATAGAAGTCGTATTAGTGTGAACTGAATGTGCAGCTACGAGGGTAGTTTGAGATAGATAATGGATATGTTTTATTGGAGTATTAATCAGCGCGAATGGCACTCGGTGCAGTTTATTGCCGGTCGATTGAATAAATTGTAAAGGAATTTAAAGTAGAAAGAGTATCGGTACAGACTGCAACATTTTTGTGTCTAACATTACATATAGAATTACGATTTGAAACGGGATATTTACCATGTATATTTGTATTTTTGAGTTCCCAATATTTCGGCACTGTTGCAAGCGCCATTATCAAGGATTAACTGACGTGTTGCGAGTTTTAGTTGTGGTCTACCCACACACCATAGCGATCTACCCTCTACCTGGTTCGCTTTTTTCGCACAGTGTCACCGTCACTACCACCGTCCGCCTTGTCACTTGAAACTCGATTACGGTCACGACACACTACACTCACAGTATCAATACGCGACTTCTTTCCGGAAACAGTCTCTTTTCGATTTGAGAACTTTCGGATCACTGGACACCAGACACTTGACAGTTGAAACCCATCTTCCCGGTTGAAATTCTTATGCCTTTGGATTTCAATGGCTTCTTTAACCCACCTAGGTATGTAATGGCGTCGGTGTGGTCGTAATTCTAATGTAAATGACCATGTAAGCTTGAAATCTTTAAACTATCTCATAAATAAGGAACAGATTCAATTAATACGCTTATTTATTCCTTCAAACTCGTACAGGGCATCTCAGCAACCAAACTTATAATACGCCAACCAATCTTATATTTCTCCAACCAAACTTATATGCTGCAACCAAACTGATATACTCCAACCAAACTTATAAACACCAACCAAACTTATGATGGCTATTACAAGCCTCAGAACTTATAGATTATAAACTCTATGTATACACTTCTAATACGTCCGCTCAGTGCGAGCGCCACAGCCAGAATGTCCCGCCCCGCCAGTTCTTACTCTGAGAACCCCGCATTGTCGTCAGAACGGTCGGTGCAACTACCCTTTATTTCTTTTTTTGAATTTTATTTGCATAAATCCTATATTTTATTTAACAAAACTTTACAAATCTTATAACATTACATATGTCGCACACCGTATTCAATTGCAGAATGCACAATACTAAACATAAATACACACTATACTTCCAGTGTTCAAAACCACCCGCGTGGTCGTGTCGGAGGTTCCCCTGGTTTTTCCCCAGGCTACTCTTATGTTTTTACTACCTCTCTCTCTCTCTCTCCTATCGGTTCAGGTTCAATAAAAGCCCCCTAAAAGTTCGTTATCATCATCTTTCGATTTTATCTGACAATGTTACATAACTTTCGCTCAATTTTGATGCATTACACCGACCGATTTTTGGCGACCGGTTTAGCCTAGTGGGTAGTGCACCTGCCTGTGAAGCTGACGGTCCTGGGTTCGAATCCCGGTCAGGGCAAATATTTGTGTGATGAGCATGAATATTTGTTTCTGGGTCTTGGATGTTTTCTATGTATTTAAGTATTTATATCTATTAAATATATCGTCGTCTAGTACCCATAACACAAGCCTTCTTGAGCTTACTGTGGGGCTAGTTCGATTTGTGTAAGATTGTCCTCTAATATTTATTTATTTATTTAATTGCATTTTTTTTTAAATGACAGAAAATTATGTTGTTGAAAATGTATAATGGCCCCCTTACCAAAAATTGTATTTTAACTTCAAATGAAAACCTTATATTTTAAAATAACTAACAGTAGATCTCTACAAACACATCTAACAAACTCAAAACAAAAGCTTTTGAAGCTTCTAAAAGCTCGGACCTGAACATAACACCCAACGACCTGCAAACGCATCGCTCTCCACTCTGGCAATAACGGTTAAAAATGTCACCACTATTCTACCGTCGACACACGACTCCCAACATTGTTACAACTGACTAGGGTGTGTTTTGGATTTGCACGTGGTTGCCAAAACATCGTAAAGAGCGTTCGGCAGTTAAGGCTAGTTGCAAGTTTATGGTTTACTCTAAGTAGATACTTTAGGTTTGGTGTTTAAACTACTCTTGACGCTAACAAGAGCTCGGCAAATAGCAAATGCGCTTTTGATTTTAATATAGTTTAATATATTTGTTTTTACAGCTAAATACTCATATAATATCTTATTAATATCCATCATATATAAAAATGAAATAAATGAACTTTATTCTGCAAGTAGGCCGCAAAGGCACTTTTACAAGTCAAAAACTACTAGCGTTTCTCATGAGACCACTGCCGAGAAGAAACGCCGAAAGAAACTCGACAGTCAGTCATTTTATCCAAAATATGCTTATTACAGTGATACTACTTAACCTACGTAAGTAAATGTAAGTGGTAAAAAACAATAGAGAATTGAAAAAAATAACAATAGGTATTTACAATGTGTAGTTACACAAGAAAACAAAACATGTCGAATCGTTTGATATACTTTCCTGCAAGAACTGTGTCAACTAGATACACTGAAAATATTAGACTCTTTACGCTAGTTTGGTATTTGGTTTGGGCCATGCATTTCTGTTTGTTAGATAGTCCTCAACCCTATAATAAGCCTTTGACATCAATGTTTTTTTTAGGTAATTTTTAAGTGAAAATGGACCTAGGATAGAGCCCTGAGGCACTCCTAACGTATGTTATATCCATATGCCCAGAGTCGCCTCTATCTCGCGATACGTGACATGACGGTCATACATTATAAATTTTCGCACAGCTTCAATATTTTGTGGTACAACGACCGATTTCGGGCGACCTTCCTTAAGTTCGTCTGTGAGCATACTACGTCTACGGTTGGACTCACTAAACCAGTGATACACAGTTGTTTTCGATGGCGCTTCATCACCAAAAGTCGAAGTTAATTGATCTATGCACTGTTGTTAGTGAGTCCCATTCTTGCAGCAAGATGACATTTTAAATCCGGTAAAAACAAAAGACTAGCGTACATAAGAATGAATATATAGCGACCAGTATTAAAAAGAGTTAAATTTTTACCATTAAAAAATATTTATGTATGTTTATACTGTAGCATTTGAATTTTGTACTATTTTTACTGTTATTTTATATACATTGTATATTGTTTTGAAAAAATGTCACCTCGCCGAGTTTCTTACGCCGGTTCTTCTCGAGGCAGAGGTTTATTTTATGAACCGGTGGTAGTTTTTTGACATTCATAAGTGCATGTAACATGCCTAAATTGAAGAATAAATGATTTTATTTCATTTCATTTCATTTCGTTTCGTTTAGTTTCGTTTCGTTTCGTTTCGTTTGGTTTCGTTTCGTTTCTTTTCGTTTCATTTCATTTCATTTCACCATGGAGGTCATGGAGGCACCGTGTGGTTGCCGGGTAAGAATTGCGCCACCCCATCTCTTCCCGTGGGTTTCGTAGGCGGCGAATAAGGGAAAATCGGAGGGTGGGCAGCAGCATCCTTCGATCATTACCACCATCAAACTGCGGTCGCCAACCCGCTTGCCAAGCGTGGCGACTATGGCAAATCCCCCCCTTTTTGGGGGAGGATTATGTTCAGCAGTGGACGTCTTTCGGCTGAAATGATGATGATGATGATGATGGAGGTCAGATAATACATAGCGTAAAAATGTTGGAACCCGGATTCCGTTTACACAAGTAGCAGCCCTCGTAACACAAGCCTCTAGGTTGCTAAGAACAGCTCGTATTTTGGTCATTGTTAGATTTAGGTCCGCGTCTTTTCGGTGGACATATCAAGAGTTAAGAGCCACAAAGCTTAATTTTGGATTGGTCTAGTAACCCGCATAAACGGTGTTTCCGTAACTATAAATCCATGTAATAACAACATAACTTTCATGTACATAAGCCGTTAACTATTGACCACCGGGTGGACAACTTTTGTTTTTACAACTGACAATGACTCATTTACATCTGCGTTTTTTTTTTAATGCTTTACGAGAAAAGTGTAAAACGCTGGTTTTTTGACGTAAAAATTACAAAGTTTGATGGCCTATGTCTTGGTTTCAGTGACTGGTTGAGGTAAAGTGAGATCGGGTATGTTAAGGTGTTGTTAATACGAGATAAAAACAACACAGAAAAGTGAAGAGTTTCAAGATTTCTATTACAAATATTAAAACATCAGTAAAGTTGGAGATGTATAAGGTATCTATTACAAATATTAAAACATCAGTAAAGTTGGAGATGTATAAGGTCTCAGTCTGATTAAACAAAAAGTATAATGAAATTAATATAACATCCCAGAGATCTACATGGTCTCTGAGCGTCCAAATACAATTAATAATTACTATTTTAACGTCCTTAGAGATGTAGTACATAGTCCCAGAACATCAAAATTAAGACTAATTTAATAACTTTTAGTTTTTGTTTTATATAGTTATTGATTAAGTTAGTTGTTTATTTTATTCTGTAATAATTTTTATTTTTATAAGTTTCTAATTGTACATATTTGTTTATTATATTAATAAATAAATTAATACTTCAAAAAAAAAAAATATTAGATATGTACGAGTATATGGTCTCTATCGAATTGAGATTCCGAAAATCACTACCTTTTTTATACAACAAAACACATTTATTTTAAAAGCAGGTAGCAAACGTTAAGGTGGCACGTTTTCCTTACAACCTGACAGTGAACAAGATTGCGATTGGGTCATTGTCAGTTGTAAAAACAAAAGTTGTCCACCCGGTGGTCAATAGTTAACGGCCTATGGACATGTAAGATATGTTTTTATTACATGGATTTATAGTTACGGAAACACCGTTTATGCGGGTTACTAGACCAATCCAAAATTAAGCTTTGTGGCCTTAACTTTTGATATGTCCACCGAAAAGACGCGAACCTAAATCTGACAATGACCCGATTGCGTCCAGAACAATTAGTCAGCAAATCTTCATTCGTACCTACAGAGCACTGAACGCTACGAGCCCCGTAGCAACTCGTAGCGCTGCTACGAAACCACACACTGATTGCTTCGTAGCAATGTACAGTCAGCAACATATAATTGATATCTATTTTGTTGTTATATACACTTTCACACACACTACCTCTCTAACGAAAATCACCCGGCCTATTCGAGGCCAACCATCGCTATGTGTGCTACTCCGTAGGGCGTAGCAGCGTTTTTCCGCTTTGTAGCGGAAATCGCACGTAGAGGCATGACGCATATGTGTCGTTATTGGCCTTGAATTTAATAGACCGAGCGACCGAAGTGAGCGAAGCGTCTCTGTTTCAGCTTGGGCAAAAATGCTTTTCTATGTCCGGCGGATGTCTGGCTTATTTCGACCGATTTTGGTGAAATTCTATAACCGGATTCTATAATTTAGTCGTTATGGATATTTTTATCCGTGTGGACCCCGTGTGGTGCCAGGTTAGACACGCACTTCCACTTTCTTTCCCGTGGGTGTCGTAAGAATAGACTATGGGAACTGGGTTGTAGTGTGTTGTGGGCGATGGGCTAGCAACCTATCACTGCAATATCACGTAACCGCTAGAGGTTTATTAAGAAACAATTAAATTGCTGGTTTGGTGCCCGAAATACATTCAAAATCAAAATCAATACCTTCCTTTTACAAGTCAAAATATTAATTTACAATTTCAGAAAGTCTGACTATAATAAGTAATACATTTTCATGTTAAAATATTAATTTACAGTTCAAGAAGGAATAATAATTTCGAGTTTACAATTATAACAAAATTAATGTCATACAGTGAAGATAAACTTGCAAAGTTCATTAATAAATATACAAAGTTTTAGCCCTACACTCACCTGTTGCGACCACTAGCGAATGTGTGAAGAATTCGGATATGACAGTATAATAATTATGTAAAGCGACTCCTAACAGTAAAAGATGTCACTATGTGAACTGCGGGGTAATCACGTAACTTTTTTACTACCGTTAGATAGATTTTAATGTCAAATTTTAACTGTCAGCTCATACATCCATACTTCAAAATTGACAGAAAAATCTATCTACCGTTAGTACATAAAGTTAGAATAGAATAGAATAGAATAATTTATTTATGCACAAAGACACTGTTACATAATAAAACGAGTATATCCGATGAGTCCCAAACTAGGCTGAGCCTGTATCTTGGAACCCGTTGAGTTACAGTTACCCAAGTTGACTACGATACTCTTGAACTACGTTACAGAAGTTGTGTTCGATACGTTCTACAACCATTATAAAAGCATATGTGATAATATATATAGCGAGACAATATAAACATTTAACAAAATGTAACTTTAACTTCTTAACTATGCCTATCCTAATATGGCTCTAACATATTACTTAACACGGCAAATGAAAATGCTAGTGTGTGTATGTGTGTGTGTGTGTGTGTGTGTAGAGCATGTTTGTGCATGTCTAGTTTGCGCGCATTTGTGTGTGTAGTTACGTGATTCATCTGCTGTTCACCATCAAATTATGACAAAAAAAATTAAGAAATATGGAGACTCGGGGGCATTTACTTTTTTCAATTTATGGTTTAGTTATACAATATTTGTATTGTATTGGTTTAGTTAGTTTAATTAGTTTAGTGGTTTATTATTTAAGTTTATATTTTAATAATAGATTCAGATTCAGATTTATTTATTCACAATATAAGATTACAATATAAATTACATGTCAAATTACAAGAATCTCTATTGTGATCGTCAATTTAACATTAAATAAAACAAAATAAATTAAAAATCAATGAATAAGGAAAAAATGAGGCGCATTACGGTAGGAGCACATTGTAGTGATAGACCACCCAAAGCGCCAGCTGATCAGCTGAGCTAAAATAATAAATGATTTTCTATTTTATAACTTCCGAGAACAGCGCCATTAACCTTGACATTCCAATACTGGATGGAAAATAATAACACTTTCCTTTGTTCACTATTGCGCAATACGCATTCCTTGCATTCCAATCTTTCCTATAAAAGCAATGTATTTTATTTAATAAATCAGTTCGTTCAGTTCGTCAGTATCGTCTCGAGTTTCGACTTGTCATTTATAATTCCCTACGCCGCACTCTTCATGGCGACCTTGCCAGTCGGGCTACTCAAGGCAGCCGCAGCATAATCACCTACTGTGAACCATCTACATAGGGCCGTACTCTTCAACATTATCAATTACCTCGGGATCGGGATATCCCGGTGTGGGTTTCGGAAAAGCCCGGATTTCCGGCAATATTCTCAGTGGTACTGAGTAATTAAGGATAAATTAATGTGGTACCGTATTGTTTGCGTTAGGTTTCAGGTACAATTTCTGAGAACTGAAAGTGCCTTTTGGAATGATATTATTTTTTGGTATGACCTTGTGAGATGCCATCATCATCATCATCATCATTTCAGCCGAAAGACGTCCACTGCTGAACATAGGCCTCCCCCAATTGGGGGGGATTTGCCATAGTCGCCACGCTTGGCAAGCGGGTTGGCGACCGCAGTTTGATGATGATGATGATGATGATGACCTTGTGAGATGCCAGATAAAATCATTTTATTTAGTATTTATTTATTCAGTAAAGCAAATGACATTACTTAAAATTAAATACAACGTCCCGCAAAACTGTTTGCACAGTTTGACTGTGGGATCCATGAGTCTATATAATCTTAAGTATATAAGTAGTAATCTTAAGTGAGTTAGTTACCTACTATCTTAATCTAAAGTCTTACCCCCTTATTCATAAACGTCTATCAAACCTATATTAGTTAACTAGCCGCTAAAGTTAGTTTGTCCTTATTTGTCACTTTGACATTGACGTTTGTGAGAATGGGACAAAGAACATTTTAGTTAGCAGAGGTTTGTTAAGTTTTATGAATAAGCGGGTTAATGAATAAAAAGAACAGCCTTAAGAGTTATAGCAAAAAGTGGATAGTCAGCTAGATATAAGGTTTGTTTGTTTTCACATATTTTGCCTAGAAATTAGTAGTTAAATGATACGTTTACTTACGTTAGGTTAGATCCATGATTCATTTGACCAAATGGTTCTAGAAAAAAAAAAATATTTCAATAAAAGTTAATTTTATAAATAGAAAGTATAATTTAATGAATTTAAAGTTTATTAAACTAAAATAATATAATATGTAACATCTAAATTATTAATTCTAGCAATAAGACAGATGAATTAAAATAAAATGTCTATGAATAGTTCATGAAATATTTTTTTTTTCGACCAAGCAAAGATTTTGCCATTTTGTGACTAATGCAGTTTAACCAAATCCAAAATTCAATATCAGTGAAGGAAGTCAAATTTTATGATTTTACATAATAGGTCAATAAGATTATCTCTTTTTTCACACTCTAATTTCGTTTGGACTAATTATAACTATTGCGTGTACAGAAAATATTTCTTTTTAATACGCACTTAATATATAATAAACACTTTCGCAGTAGTACACTATCAAAATGTCATCAAAATATGGCTATCAAAATGTTTAACCATCTGCCGGAGGATATAGATAAACAATACTACCAAATTTCCGAACACTGCATCAAAATAGACAAAAGTTATTATTTTTCTGATTGACATGCTGAATTATTATCATTGCAACACAATTATATCATTTTTTATATACATAATTTGTTTTATATACCTACGTTGTAAGCGATAATGTATATTGCTGCTTCAATGCTTATTTAGAAAAAATTGACACTGTACCTCCTAAATATAATATTGTACCTATAATAAACTACTTACTTATTTATAATGACATACATGACATCTTGTGTTATATTAGATATTTTGACAATTTGATAATTTTAAATTCTCGTTGTATATGTTTTTCTTTTTTGACATTCGACACACACCTCGAATTTTTTTGTTTTACTGACTCTAACATCATTTTTAATGTTATTTATTAAATTCATAATATTGACTTTGCATGCCAACGGCTGAATGTATATGGCTCGTTTTGTATAACTGTCACCATTTTGTACGTACATTCTAGCAAATAAATATATTTTCACACCTGCTGTTCAGAAAAGAGTTATTGTTGCCTTCGAATGAGGGATCAAAGATGTACTTTTCTTCCCTCATTTGAGGGCAACAATTACTATTTTCCTCACAGAAGGTGTGAAAAGTAGTATGTGACACTGTAGTAAAGTCATTTGTAAAATATTTCATGTTTCTAGCAGCGGGCCTCATAGACGGTGTGAAAATGAAATGAAATGAAAATGAAATGAAATGAAATAATTTTATTCCAGACAAATGTCCATAAATTAATAAATTTTAAATTGAAAAGCAGTATGTGTCACACGGTAGCAAATTTATTTCCGTCTTGGGCGTAAACACTTGTATCCCTCGCTACGCTCAAGATTCTACAATAGAATCCTGAGCGTAGCGAGGCGAATCTTTCTTTTCACTCAGAATTCAATATACCGCCCTCGCCGTAAATATATCATTTTGCTCCCTTGAGACACAATCTACTATTCTATTTCTGTTTCTACGTTAATAGATACGCTGGTTACACACGTAATGAAGTAGCCACAAGGTGAGCTACACTTTCGAGTGAAGACGGCACGGCTTTCGACTCCGGGGAATCCTCCTGTCAGTCCTGGAGAATCGCGCCGTCTCGTGAAGGTAATATTTAAGTACCTAAGGCCCTGAAATTAAGCTACCAGACATTCTGAATAATATATAAACATCTGAAACTTTGGTTTATTAGAAATATAATTTTTACGTATTTAATTTTTTATTTACGTATGTATTTGTATATATAATTTCGTGGTAAATGTATACTAGTAATGTATAATACAGTTATGATGAAAACATTTTAGGAATTAAACTAAGCTAGACTTAGCAAATATTGTGTGCCCTAACAGGGTGTCATGAACTTATTATGTAAATGTGTTCATGACTATACAATAAATAAATAAATAGTTACGATTATATGTATGTTTATTCTTTCGAAATCGTTTAACTTTTATGAATTATTTTTCATTGCACCCACATTTGCTAGTTTCTGTTTGGTCCTATGGTCGACTGGTAGAGAATGCCTCATGGCATTAAGTCCGCCCTTTGTACTTATATTCTTTTTGTGCAATAAAGTTTAAATAAATATTTTTTATACAATTTTTAGAACAAGATATTTTAACTATTAAAGTATAATAATTAAGGTGCATTTAGATGTCAACTATTAGGCAACAAGATGACAAACACGTTTAACTTACTACTTCTAAACTATAAGTACAGTAGTACCCAACTGATATGGCTTACCAATGTACCTGCGCAGAAGATGAATTTTTAAAGCGCGGGAAATGCTATTGACCAATCGGCACGCTCCACGCACCGCGCTTCTTTTTCCTGTACCGCTATTGGTCCGCAGCTGCCGCCATGTTAGCGCGCACCGCGTGGCATGTTAGTCAGCCGCCATACTTCTGATCGAGTGCACGCGCATTATGAACAGTGTATTATGAACCTTATAGTAGTGATCTAAGGTTAATTGTAAGTTTTAAGCATTCTTTCGTTAATCTTCGGAGCGATACTTTCTTTTCTGCGCGAACGAAGATTCACGACGCGCCTTATCAGTTGGGTACTACTATACCTACCTAATAACCGAACGTTATCTCAAAGGAAAAGAAACGGAATTATAGGATCACTTTGTTTCCTGCTGTCTCAGACAGACAGACTGTCTGTCAAGAGCCTTTGTCTCGAGAACACGTGGAGGTATCGAGTTGAAGTTAAAACCGTATACTCAAATCAACCTCGAAGCTGAAAAATATCTTATTCTATTTATGTACGCCTGTCCGTATATAATATATATATATATATATATATATATTAACACATATGTCCTTTGGGTTCTGACAGAATACCAGTGTTTTGCTCAATCGCGAGCAAAGCTACGCACTGAGTTGGGACCTTTTTGTTTTGCTGCAATGCACACAACACAACCAACCTATTTTTCGGTACTATGTTTGATTTGTTATTTAAGCTGTGTTCGTAATTTTCTTTTCTTTTTTTAATTCCTGTTTTATAATTGCTTCTTTTTTTAATATGTGTTGTTTTAAGTTTTGATTTCTTTGTGTATTTCTTTTTCCGTTCTTTGTTTTTATTTGTTGTAACTTGAGTGTGAATGTCGCGAACAAATAAATGATTTATCTATCTATCTATCTAAAAAATCAAACTTCTTAGTTAACGTAAAAAAGATACGGCAGTTTATGCCACAAATAATGCATATTTCACCACTCTCAAGGGAATCAAAATTTATAGGGTACTTTCAGTTGACCTAGAACTATGAAATTTAACAAGTAATATCATCTTATACTACAAGTACAGGGAAAAATCTGAAAACTATACATTTGTAATTAAATCACAAAAATAGTAGATTGTGTCTCAAGGGAGCAAAATGACATATTTACGGCGAGGGCGGTATATTGAATTCTGAGTGAAGCGAAAGACTACAATAGAATTCTGAGCGTAGCAAGGGATTCTAAAGTAGAATCTTGAGCGTAGTGAGGGATTCAAGTGTTTACGCCCAAGACGGAAATTATTTTGCTACCGTGTGACACATACTGCTTTTCACACCGTCTATGAGGAAAAGAGACATTGTTGCCCTAAAATGAGGGAAAAAAAGTACATCTTTGATCCCTCATTCGAAGGCAACAATAACTTTTCTGAATAGCAGGTGTGAAAAAATAGTTTTTATTTAACATACGTAATCAATACCTACACAATTTAAACCTTCGGAGGGCGAGTCCGACTCGCACGTGTCCATATTTTTAGTAATGATAAGTTATGATAAATATAAATTATTTTCATGCAGAAAAGCACAAGTCTTCGCGCACGGGCAATGAACACAGCATATCGAGACAGTTGTTAGTCCCGGAACCAGCTTTTATTTAAAGTCCCGGATCCCGGGATTTCAATTTTTTTGACAAAATTCTAACTACTCTTGCCTTAAACGAAACCCCACAAACGTATGACTCGGCGCCAGGCAGAAATTCTTTAATCCCGACCTCGGGCGCACCGCTCTTGATCCCGGCCCGCATCCTTACAACTGCAAAGCAGATTACTTACCGCAAGTCCCGGTGTGGTGCATCTGACATTAAAGATGCCGTATGATGTTTCTAACTTGCACACGTGCAGTATTTGTAGCTGGATTAGGTATTTTATCCATCAAATATCATATCGAAATCAAAACATTTATTCTGCAAATAGACCAGGGCACTTTTACAAGTCTAAATCTATATGTCAATTGAAAATAATACAATATGGTGTCTTCGTGTAATTTCGAATGTCGAGTAATTTCGAAAATAACAGATTTCTGTCTAACTAAGTGATTTTGTTGCACTCCCCAAACATCAACAAAAAAATTAACATTTCTTTTTGATGGTGATGATGATGAGATGCAATAAAATAGCTTAGTTAGTCTGGAATTTGTAATTTTCGGAATTACTCGACATTCGAAATTACCCGAAGACACCTTACTCAATATATCACTAATTAAATGTAGTGTTACATGTCAAAAATAATACTAAGAAACTAATAACAATCCAGATTTGTTAGAGATGTATAAGGTCTCTAAGCGTCAAGATAAAACGATAATAAGTACACTAATCATAATAAAGTGTTTTGAGCTATATCTCTAAGCGACATGAAAATAATAAAATCAAATAAATAAATATCCTATCCTTAAGGAGCGCTCGTGGCCGAGCGGCGCCCGCTTACCGCGTGCGGTATGCGAGGTTAAGCAACGTCGGCCCAGGTCAGTTATTGGATGGGTGACCGCTTTGAGTGGTTATTAACTGAGCGCTCCCGTGCTTTGGAAGGCATGTTAAGCCGTTGATCCCGGCTGCTGTCGATGATAGCAGTCGTTAAGCCAAGTTAGAGGCCTTCGGGCGGCTCGAAAACTTCTAACAGTCAAGTTGCCCACTCACTTGACAAGCCTAATTCCAATCTTCTAGTTTTCCCTCGGGTTGGAAGGTCAGATGGCAGTCGCTTCCGTAAAAACTAGTGCCTACGCCAATACCCTTAGGTAGCGGACCCCGGGCATCCTTTAGGATGCAACTGTACCGGGATAACGCTAGGATGATGATGATGAAATAAATAAATATCCTTAGAGATGTGTAAGGTCTCTGAGCGTCAGACTAATAATACACAGCTGGAAATACATACGTAGTCTTTAAAAGGATAGGCAGAGTATATAAATTCTTTTTAGAATCTTATAGGAATCGACACTTACGTCACATGTGAGCGGCAGTGTTGCCAGGGCCCTTTGGACGAAAATTACGTTTAGTTTCTTGAAAACATTTTTGATGCAAAAGTTTCAATTTTTATATTTTGCGTAATTACTTATCAAAACGTTTGATTTTAAGAACTGAGTAGCCATATACAGCTACGATTCGGCGAGTTCGGCTACAAAATCACGCCAGGCTGATGGGCGGTATCTCAAGTATCAGATAGTTGCAACAGACGGGCAGACAGAGTCGTACCATACATGTAGGTTTCTTTGTCACCTTTTATATATGGCAGCCTATAAATTGTCTCGCTTGGTCCCTGTTAGATACAATTGAGCTTTCTTTTTAAATAGAGTCATTATTCTCAAAAGTTACGAAAATTTTCTTTATAACAGAAGTTACTTACATGTTACGCGAGCCGGTCAAAAGTTACGAGAAATGTAAGAAATGTAACCATCTGGTAACATTGGTGAGCGGTAACGCGCTGGAGGCGAGTTCATTAAATATGTTTTACTCTGCCGCTTCCGCCGTGAGTCGTATAAATCGGATAATGCCTCAATTTGGTTATGTCAATCAAGTGTATAAGAATTGACTACACGTGTGAATAGACACAGACATGAGACGCGTGTGTAAACCCTCTAGTTATTAATTATATGTTTTCTAATTCAATTGACTAGGCACATTAAAGGACGGTTCACACTAGGCCGTTCCGTGTCCGGGCCGACCCGTTTTCTATCAGATGAAATCAAAGCTTCATTGACTGGCTATAAGTTTGGCTATTTGTCGTCACCCATTATATGTGATAATCCATATTGAAAGGGACCTTATGGCGGCCGGCACTTACGCCTTTATTGCCGCTGTTCCAATACAATAGTGAATAGGTGCAACGTAAGCGCCTGCCGCCATAAGGTCCCTTTCGATGTGGATTATCACATATATTAAATAGGTTAAGACTAGTATATATATTTTTTGGTTGTCCTGAAAATCAGCGTCACGACACATCAGTCGTGGCACATGCTGAGCGACAACCTTTTTGGTGTATACCCACTTCTAATTTGTATTCTTCTTTTTATCTGTATGTACACCAAATAAACGTTTTTTCTTTCTTTCTTATTTCTAGGCATCGTAGCGTCATTCATAGAGGTACAGTCGCCATCAGATAAATCGGAGCGAACAAGGTGCTCACAAATATCTGAACACGACTCTATTGTGAAGGCGTTAAAGTGCATGTTCAGATATTTTTGAGCACCCTGAAGAATACAGATATATTTGATGGCGACTGTACCTCATCGGTGTAGGACAACTTACATGCGACAAAATACAACACCAAATATTGTACTATACAAATACTAAATTAATTTTGTATTGAGCAGTACCGCTGCTAACGCAAACTACACACTTTAGAAATAAAGGAAAAATTGAAAAATAAGGCGGTTGTATAAATGAAGGAACCGTTAAAGAATTTCGGGCCGCGTGGTAGTTGCAGCTATAGCTCAGTTGGCTAGAGCGACTGGCCGCGAGTGCCGGGAGGTCGCAAGTTCAAATCTTGCTCAGTGCCAAAGGAGTCACGTACGTGTTGCCGACCCTTTATGAAATTTGAGGATGCACTTGACAACAGAAGGGACAAATTTAGGTCCGTCGCTCTCAACACAGTGCATCCTCGGGAGCTCTGGCGACCTTGCTCACCTCCAGTAACAACACTACATACTTGTATAGTAGATAATGTTATTATGGCTGTGGTCTTCTGCAAGGTGGAGGTACTTCCCCAGTTGGGCTGCTCCAAATTCGAGCAAGATGACATTTTGCTGTGCCCTACCTCTCTCTCTGCCGTACCTCTCTAAACAAGACAGGATTATAATATTTTTATGATCAAAAGAGAAGGGGATTTATTAATCAAAGAAAATAATGTAACCGAAAATAGACTTTAATTTTATAACAAAAACCTATACGCATTAATTTAAACAAATCCTATTCAAATCTAGCTCAATCTAATGGTAATCAAATACGTCCGTTCCGTCCGAAAGTCGCCGTTCGAATGCGGGTGCTCCTCTGTGCTGCGGTAAGCCGACCGGTTCCCCACTCTACCGCTCACGCCATGTGACGTCACGATGATGTGCTGCTTGGCCCCGCTTCTCGGTCTGATATTTGTAATAATATTGTCTCTTGACTGCTTCCGTCTCCACCGATCGACCGGAGGCGGCCGCAGTGGCTTTTGTCGCTGTATTCGGGATGTATTTGTTTAGGACTAGCGGCAAGACAATGTTGTTGACAAATTCTCTAGCATGCTCGCAAACGAGTATTTTTTATGCATCAAAGTAATTGTTCCGATAAACTCGAAATAAAACCGGCCAAATACGTGTCGGGCCACGCACAGTGTAGCAGAGATTGTAAGAAGTCGGTGCAGGTTTTAAAAAAGTAATTTGTCCGTGTCAACTGTCATTTATTGTCTGATATCTTTGGAGCGAATAATGCGAATTCAATGTGTGCGTTTTTACGAGCACTGCTTCTTTGTTTAGGTACTTAAAAAACCGGCCAAGTGCGTGTTGGGTCACGCACAGTGTAGGTTTCCGTAGTTGCCCGTCCATCACATCACCGGTCATATGCGGAATTACGGACCCGTAGAAGGGTTTTTACTGATCTTAGTACTGATGATGTACTTTTTTGAGATGTTGTGTTGTATACACAATTTTGCCCTTTACGGTAATGTCTACTTAGCAGTGATAGTTTTCCTTTTAAATTCATCGTATATACTACTATGATTTTTTTACATGCCTAGTAGCCACCGTTTAGCTGGCAGGGGGGGGACACTTGACCGTAGCAAAAATTATCACTTCAAAACTTAATATCACGCCAACCAATTCTTGAATCAAAAAATGCTTTTAGAAACCTTATAATATTTTTGAAAGAGCTATATAACGATACGCCACACGATGGGGTTTGGAAGAAAAAAAAATTGCACCACCACTTTACATGTAGGGGAGGTACCCTAAAAAAATTTTTTAAATGATTTTATTCTACCGTTTTGTCGGCGTCATTGATATGTATACTCACGCCAAATTACAGCTTTCTAATTCTAATGGTTACTGAGAAAAGCGGGGGACGGACGGACGGACATGGCGAAACTATAAGGGTTCCTTGTTTACTACGGAACCCTAAAAAGGAAAAAATAGTTGCCTAACTTCTAATAGCTCAATATGAGACTTTACGCTTCTTACAGAACAATTCATCCATATAAGCTACGGTTACAGTACATTAGGCGTCCTTTTATAAAGGCAAAATTATTAGCGCATATACGCTAATAACAGTAGCAAAAAATATACCAACCGTATTCATTTATAGATCGGCTCGACTCCTTGGCATTGCGTAGAGATGTAGCCTCACTCCGCATTTTCTATCGCTTGTATCACGGGGAGTGCTCGGAGGAATTATTTGGAATGAACCCTGCCGCATCTTTTCGTCATCGTCCTACGCGTCAGCATTTCCATCCTCACCATTTAGATGGTTGGCAGTCCAAAACTGTGCGTTTCTCAAGAAATTTCCTGCCTCGCACAATCAAACTATGGAATGAACTGTCGCCTGCGGTATTTCCGGATCAACATGACCCTCAAACCTTCAAAAAAAGAGCGTATTCCCTTTTGAAAGGCCGGCAACGCACTTGCGACTCCTCTGGTGTTGCAGGTGTTTATGGGCGACGGTAATTGCTTACCATCAGGTGATCCGTTTGCTTGTGTGCCCCCTTATAACATAAAAAAAATAGATTTCAAATTTGTAGCTTCTTTGTTTTTGTACTCCCGATGCTGTATGTAAGTAGTAAGTGTTTTCTATTTTTGTTTATTATTATTATTTGATTTGTTTATTCATGTACCTACGAATTGTTTTCATTATTGCAGTTATTTTTATTTTATTAACTTATTTTTCTGCAACTATATGGCGTTCCGTGAGTCACCGATGGTACTGGCTGAAAATCAGCGCTGTAGGTGTCAATGACAGCCAGTGTCCGTTTCACTGCCGCGGGGACACACATGTTGTGTGGTTTCTGAGTCATTTTTTCTTGTCATTTATTTGTGTCTTCTGTGTCTGTGAATAAATGTTTCTTTCTTTCTTTCTTTCCAATAATATTTCGCACGTATGATGATGAATTACGGCCACTAGTCTGGGATGCCACATGTGTGGATACCCTGGCACCCTCCCATCTTCCAGGGACATCCGTTAAGGCTGGGGGGAGCCATTGTCGGTGGCTGCATATTTTTTGAGCCGTTTGGGGTGGAAACTCTAGGGCCGTGGGGATCTGCAGCTCATTATATGTTCAAGGAGCTAGCGAAGCGCCTTGTGGAAGCTACGGGTAACCAGAAGGCTGGTGCGTACCTCGCTCAGCGGATCAGCATTGCTGTTCAGCGCGGCAATGCGGCCAGCCTTATCTGGGCACCTTACCGCCGAGCTCCGAGCTGGAGCCTCTTTTTTACTTGTAAATATTTAGTTTATTTTAAGCTTAGTTTATGTTCTATTTTATTTCATTTCTGTTCATTATCAATTATTTAGGTAATTTATTACGACCTTTAAAAACACGATTTGGTTTGTGAGATAACAACACTGAAAGCCATATACGTTTTCAGAAAAACAAAAGATACAGGATTCATTTTAGTCCAAATTAATCAATTGTGATTTTTTTTTGCCAAAAATGAGCAAACAATAAATTATTTTTATTTCATGAAAAAAAGTAACAGTGCTTCGTTGACTAATGATCATGCTAGGAATGCTGTAGTAACGTTTATTGGTCTGTAGTAATTTTGTTTGCAAAGATAATGTTTTGGATGAAAAAGTGTTTTGGTTTCAATAATAGTAGTAGTAAACACTTTATTCCACAGATCAAGTACATATTAGAAAACTAACTTAATAATAGATATTTGTATACTCATACTCATACTCATTTATTTATAATGTACAAATACATTACACGTCAAAAGTTTTATACATTTTGCACGGCGAACTTATCCCTTTAAGGGATCTCTTCCAGCTAACCTAGCTAGCTAGGGTACTTTGGCTCACTATTTCTGCTATGAAGTTTAACGGATATTGTCGTACTTTGTGCTACTATTACGTTTACGTACGTTTATGGTATGTTTTGATTTTTAAATTCAGAATGATTTCGGTACCTAAAGAAAAAGTGTCCGAATAGTGACCATTTTGTGAGGTTTATTCCAGCAGTTTTCTACTTTATGCCTTCGAATACCGAAGTATTCTGAACTTAATGGATCAAGAGTATTAAATTTCTTAAAAGTTCGTTGATGAACCATATTACAGACTGAGTAACAACTGCTTATGTTTTGATATAAACAGTAAGGTTTTTGCTATATGTATTTGCGCGATAATAGTAGTTTATGCAACTGATACATAATGAGAGGTCTTAAAACACGAGTGTTTTAAGGTCTAATTATGTACCGATGCATACACTACTTTATCTACATCCGTTATTAAATCCTCTTTCATGTGTTCAGGAACCATTGCGTTGCAAGTGTAGTGAGGTCGAGCGTGAGCCCGTTGAAGTCTTTTGAGCACGAGCCTGTATCGTTATGGGCGGAGATGGCCATAACGATACCGTTGTCGATGTTATTATGGCCATCTCCGCCCTGGGCCGGCGCGATATTGTAAAGCTGGTCCTTACGTACACTTTTTGAGCACATTAAAGAGGATTTACTGTATGGGTGTAGATAAAATTACTTATTATATTAGACTGATACGGGATCTAGGCCGTCGTCTCCCGGCAAAAAAAATTAACAATAGCATACTTTTGTTATGATCCCTGGGATCCCAGGGACCGGTAGACGACTGGTTAACATACACTAGCCGATCAAAGTTAGACAAAGATTCTTAAAATGTTAAAAATAGCATTAATTATCAACCACCAAAAAAAAAATTAATTTCTTTGTGTGGTGGTTATTTTATATCATATTTTATGACATAATATGATATGAAATGTAATAGTGTAATTTTGTGTTGTAATATGGGCTAAACCTGAAATAAAGAATTATTATTATTATTATTAATATTTTTACCATCATTTCTATGTTGATTATGTTGATCAATCATCAATATCAACCTAGGAATCTATGACTGCATCTAACGCTTAACCCAGCCATCTAGCGAGTCTCTAGGTGGTGGTCAAGATTCTTCGCTATTAGACCGTTCGCAGAGACGACTATCGAGACCTTAGGAGTTAGAGATGTATTGTGTATTGCGCTTATATGCTTACAGCCTAATTTAGAAAAAACTAACTATGTACAATTCTATAACCGTAAGGGTAGTGTTGACATTAATTTAAAATACAACTAGAAACAAATAGCAGAAGCAGAGAATATCTTGTTCCTAGGTATATTGTTAGACAAAAACTGTAGTTGGAAACCACAAATAGACAGAATATGTACAAAAATTCATCTTTTGTCTATGTTCTCAGAAGACTGGCCACATTGGTAAATAAAACTACAGCACAAACTGCCTATCGGTTATGTAGCTAGTCTGTTACTTTGGGGTAACTCATGTGATGTAAATAGAGTGTTTATTAGTCAAAAAAAATGCGTCCGAGCTATCTGCAGGTTACCACCAAGAACCTTATGCAGATCTTTATTCAAAGATCTCAAAATACTAACCCTACCTTCACTCTATATTTTTGAGGCTTGCAAATTTACTAGATTTCATCCTGATCTATTTACAAAATTAAGCAGTGTTTGTAAATTTAATGTCAGAGACCCTGAAAAATTTGTATTGCCAGTCACTTATAAAACCAAGCTCTGTAGCAAAAATAGTTATGCCATGGCAATCAAACTGTATAATAATTTACCAACTGACATAAGACGGCTTGCCCTAAAACCATTCACATCTGCATTACACAAATGGCTAGTAGACCAATGTTTTTACTCGATACAAGATTTTTTTAAGTATAATAATAGAACAAATTAATATAATAATAAATTGTAATGAAAAAAGTAATACGTGGTAATACTATTAGTCATAAGTTTGTAAATTTTGCATGTCCAAATGTTGGCGAGATGTGCTGATCCTTAACAAAGTTGTTCCACCTTATTGTTAACCATGTTTCAAGCAAATGCAAATAAATTTCATTTCATTTCATTTCATTTACATCCTGTGAGTCGACACATACTGTAGACGCGTCAGTTTAAGAATGATTTTACTCTACACTTGTTTCTGAAGCGATATAGAACTAATCAAGATTAGTAAGCCAACTTCACGTCCTACTAGCCTTAATTGGGACACTCCATACCCGCTGTTTGGCGTAGTTTCCTTGTTTCCGAGCTCGATTGCCTGCCTCGTAAACGCTATTTCGCCGAGCACTTGTTTGTTCGCGACAACTCTTAGGCTTACTTGGCTGGACACTAAATTCTTCAGGTTTTTTATACAGTTGCACTTGTCCTCAGTTTTTGACCAGTTTTGAGATATTAGGTCATTCTACTTTTTCATGACCAGTTTTCTGTTACAAAAAAAATCTATGATATGTATTGAATTAGTGTACAAAAGTAGGATTTCAAAATAGTACCTGAACCTAATTTCTTCTACTTTTCCTAATCAGAACACGATACCGAATATGCCCTTAAACGGATCCTCACTAGTTTTGTTACACTCTGTCAAAATCAAAAAATCAATCAAAATCAAAACATTTATTCTGTAAATAGGCCTCAAGGGCACTTTTACAAGTCAAAATCTATGTAGGTACATCAAATAAAAATAATATAATAATCAAAGTATCATTAATTAAATGTAGTGTTACATGACAAAATAAAGACTAAGAAACTAATAACAATCGAGATTTGTTAGAGATGTATAAGGTCTCTAAGCGTCAAGATAAAATGTAATAAAGTAGGTACACTAATAAAAATATGTTGAGCTATATCTATAACACGTCAACATGAAAATAATAAAATTTATTAAATAAATATCCTCAGAGATATATAAGGTCTCTGAGCGTCAGTCTAAAAATAAAATCAAATGAGAACAGAGCGAAGTCTCTCATCATGTCAATTCCACTGTATAATCGAAATGAACTGAAATATTATTTTTAATCTTATTTGTCGCGTGTTCACTCCCACACTGCTTCCACATGCTCTAAAGCTTACTGCGACTAATTTTCCACTCAATAACGGGTATGTGTTTACACATTCGGGTCTCGAGGACAAGCGGTAGGTACGTTTTATTTTGCATTGTTAAAGTGAATCAAATAAAACCCCCATCTTTAGGCGTGGAGGCAAATTACCAGACGGTAGAGGCATAAAAGCGGTCGTTCGATCGTAATATATACGTCACTCTATACTCGCAGCACATGAGACGCGTACTCATTTGAATATTCCTCCGTTCAGGCCGGTGCTGTGGGAAACCTTATGTTTTCAAATTGTTTACTTGACCGTACGATTTTGGTAACATGAGGCGTCTACACCCTGCTTGTGTGATTGTATCGTTTTAAGAAGGGTTTCCACACGTACCCTACGGGATTTCAGGGTTCTTTATCACTAGGTGCCATGGGAACCCTGTCGCCGAGGTTTCCGTTTTTATGTCCGTCCTAAAGGGGTATCTAAAAACGGTCTTCAATTTGGCCTATTTTCTGTGTCAATTGACGGATTTTAATTTTTCCTCCGTTACCGTCTCGTACATGAGTATTTTTTTTGATTTTGCATATAGTATTTTTATTTTTCATTATCAAAATATGGAAAAAGATGTCGAAAGTAAGTACCTGATTCCCAAAATCTATAACGACTTATCTTCAGATTTAAAAAATAAGTGCAATACAAAAAAATATTTGAAAAGAAAGTTAGTAACGTGTTAATAAGTAAAGTTAAAAATGCAATGCTATAATTGTTACAAACGCAGAAATAAGACAAATGTTACTTAAGTAAATATAAATGGAGCCTCGTCTGCCAACAAACCGCACTGTGGTTTGGCAGAAGTGCGTAAGTTGCGTAAACATTTGTAATTTATGAATAAACGATTGTTATTAAAAAAAAAAAACAAAAAAAACATCACTTAAAACATGCCTTAACCAGTTTATCACAAATAGTTAACAAAAGTATGTTATGTTTTACGAATCTAACCGTATAAAAAATGTCATGTACGTTGGGTAAAATTATCTTTCTATTTAGCCCACTGTGTGCATGCGACTTAACAACTCTGTTTGACACTTGTGACTGACACCATTAATGATGCGGCCAATAAAATCGCATACAGTTTTTTAGATAATCGATATTGTTAAATGAAACTCGATTATTCCATACAACACCTTTATTATGAATTATTTCAATAGTATTTTTGCACAATCAGTATGCTTATTCTGCATTATATTAATTTACAACATTATAACAACAATTTCAACAATCGATAATTGCTTCTAGAAACCTGCCTAACTTTTTAATTTTCCCTCCGTCAAAGGCGGCCGTGGAAAAGGCGGCAAATGGATTAGTTACCCATATCGGCCACCGCGCGGCGCCACTGTCTAAGTGTCTACGTCATCGGTATCGCCAACAACTATGATATGATTTCAGGCTTCTGGCGATATGGATAATGAATCCCTTAATTTGTTCGTATACTGGGTAATACATAGAATAATAAACAACCTTATTTAATGTGACTCTAATAATATGGTTTACAAAATAAACATAATCGATTAGAATCGATCAACATAAGAAAAACGGTAATAACGTAACTACAATCCAACATATTCAATTCAATTCAATTTATTTATTTCAGACAATGTCCATAAAAAAGTTAGTAAAAAAGCCTTAATTACTATGTTAGTTTTCAAAATTAATCACAAAAAACCATAAACATTCCTCCCTCTATACTCCATGTGTATGGAGTCCCAATGTTTCCACATTGAGCTGGCCGGAAACTCCACCAATAACTTCAAGAGGCTGTTGGGACTCTCACGCACGCGCCGCATTAGGGAGGCAGTTCTCTTGCGTATTATCGCGATAAAACTATCCACGCGCGCCTCCGCGAACATGCCTGATGCGCTACAGAAGCGTGGTAGCCCCAACAGCATCCTGAACCCATTGTTGTATTGGATACGCAGAGCATTGAACGCCTTCTTAGTGTAGTTAGTCCATAGGCTGCACGTATAAAAGGTTTGACAAAATGACTTAAACAAAGTTATTTTGACATTCCCGTTACATCGTGCAAACCTACGGGCCAACATATTGCAACGAACGGACAAAACATAGAGTAATTGTAAAATATTTGAGTTAGCAATAATACTACTCACACGGGCAGTTGCAATATTACTCGATAACTGACACGAGTGACGGATGTGACAACGAATCGGTTGAACTGCGATTTTGTCAATCACTACGTGCCGTATGACGTTACAGAAACGGCGGCCGTTTTCTAGCGGATATTGAAACCGTGAATTTCAATCTGGGGGCATGGGAGTGCCCTCGACAAGTCGGGCAAAACACTGAGGCAGGGCTGTGCCATCCTTTTCTCGAAGCGATTCAGGCCATTTTCAACATCCTGTAATTTGCTGGCTGAAGCTAGAACCCTGAATTTTCAGTAAAATATACTCTCAATAATATTCAAATTAAAATTGTAGTTTTAAGAACTATTGCCAGTCAAAGTTCCTTAGTTTTGTCACTGACACACTGACTGACCGATCATCATAATTCTAAGGTATTTCTAGTAGATCCACAAGCTTGAAATTTTAAACATAATTAGTTTTTAGTCTATCAAGTCATAAAAAACCTAAAAATATTGCAATTTCAGTTCAGTGATATACAAACTGCATAAGTAAGTTGTAATCCTATACAAATACATGAGATAAAAGTTATCATTTCTAGTTCCTGCATCTATGAAAGTTTTTAGTTCTAGATGCATTCATACACATTTATATACAAAAAGAAGTGAGATCCCGTAAAAAACACTACATGTAAAAATAGGCCAAGTCTCGATACTCTTTCACCGTAAAAAGTTGTCAGATATTACGTAGAGCCAAGTCAGGTATTGTTATTAATTTTTATTTTCTTACTAAATAAAAGTTTGTGACTTGGCAATCACAGATTTCGTATTAAGCAGTACCGGCCGCCAACGCAAACTACAAATTTAGAAATAAAGTTTTTTTTCATTATTTTTTCCTTTATTTCTAAATTTACAATAGTACATAGTTTAAGGTATGTTAATTAATGAACGAGGTAAAGTTGTGTGATTCTCTCTCTTCAAAATTTTATTTAGTAAGCAAATAAAGATTATTAACAACGCCTGACTTGTAATATGCTTGCGGTGAAAGAGTTTTAAGACTTGGCCTATTTTTTAATGGCAAGTTTTTGTTTTAGTAGTCATCGTTTCGAAATAAAACGTGGTAATTGAAACGTATGGATTAACTAGCAGCGCCCTGCGGTGTTACCCGCGGATAAAAGGTAGCATATGTCCTATTCCGATGTCTAAGCTACAATACTTGAAAGTTTCATAGAGATCCGTTCAGTAGTTTTCGAGATTAAGCGGAACGTACATCCATCCGCACAAACTTTCACGTTTATAATATTATTAGGATTAGGATGTAGGCTTCTCTTCAAAAATACGTCTAATACCCTATTTGCTGAAACCACTTGCGGAATACACCCTCATAGCTCAGCTTAGCTTGAAAAAATGCTGCATGGCATTTAATAGAACGCGAAACAGCATTTTCGTCCCACATAACACGTAATAACGTAATGAGGACCCTTAAGTAAGTGGTATACTAAATAAGTGGCAGCTACTCCGGTTACCAGCGCCACTGAAAATCAGCGCCACGACTTAATGCCTAATAGCTAATTTCGTGGCACCAAGCTGAGTGGCGACCATTTTAGCATATATTAGTTGTATTTTAATTTTCCTTTGTTTCAATTTTCGTTTTTTAATAGTGCTCGCCGATGTGATAATATATATATAAAATCAATAAAAACAGCATTTCTGGCAAGAAGCATTTTTGGAATGGCGCCTAAAATATATAACAAATTACCGAAGAATCTATCCAAAATACAAGATTTGGTAGATTTCAAAAAAAGCCTGTATACACTTTTAATCGGAAAAGCGTACTATTCAGTGAAGGAATACTTTACGGATTTTGAATTGTAGGGGTATCGTGACGCATTCTTTATACCCATTAATTGCTATTTTTAAACAATACTGTATGCATGCTCCATCCTGACATAAAATATTTGTATGCCTAAATGGCAAAACATAGTGATACCTAATTTAAGTTTATTTTTACCAGCCTTATACCTATGTTTACAAATAAATGATTTTGACTTTTGACTTTTTTTTATTATTATTTTAATATTGTATATGCTAAATAAACATGTTTTCTTTGTTTCTTTCTTTAATATACCGCTTTCTGATCCATATCATGCTTAACCACATAAGAAAGCAGTTCGCTCATGCAGATATTTACCGCATCCGATATGCAAATACGGCGCCCGGATCCCCAATATCTTACATATTGTGTACAAATACAAATATGCTTCGATATCCATGTGTACTGGTTTCAATCTGGGTGGGTGGGGGCTTGAATGTATCTTGGATTTTAGTATTCCTAATAAATGAATCCTGGGTCATTCTACTTTCACATGACCAGTTTTCTATTACAAATGAAATGAAATCATTTATTCTTCATGTTAGGCATATTACATGCACTTATGAATGTCAAAACTACCACCGGTTCATAAAATAAACGTCTGCCTCGGGAAGAACCGGCGTAAGAAACTCGGCGAGGTGTCATTTTTTCATAACAATATATAATGTATATAAAATAACAGTATCATAATATTACAGAATTAAAATGCTATAATATAAAACATATATACATATATTTAATATTTAGGACAAAAAAAACTATAATATGTATTGAATTAGTGTACAAAAATAGGATTTCGAAATAGTACTTGAACCTATACGTAATAAAAGGAATTTATACTTAAATATTAACATATTGCTTCATAAACTTAAATATTAACATATCACATATTTTTTCATACAAATGGTGAGACATACAAGAACCACTGAGTTACTCGATTTATGAATATTAGCTGTGGAAATGGCTATGGGCCGGTCACATTTGCCGAAGAGACGACGACCGATGGAGCCAACGAGTTCTGCCCTGGAGACCTCGAGCGGCGAGCCTCAACGTGGGAAGACCGCAAGCCAGATGGTCGGATGACATCAGAAAGACGGCAGGGCCAACCTGGACCAGAACCGCTACGTCCAGAACGAAATGGAAAGGCATGGAAGAGGCATATGTCCAGCAGTGGACGCAAATATGCTGAAAGAGAGAGAGAGAGCTGTGGTTCGGTAACCACAGTACCAGCGCTATCGGAAGTGAGACACTAAAAATCTCTTTCTAAATACCTGTAATAGAAAACTGGTCATTAAAAAGTAGAATGACCCAAATGCGAAAGTAACTTCCATTGCCAATATGTTACCTTTTTGTGCTTAAACAGCTGAACGGATTTAGATGAAATTCGGCATGGAGGTAGTTTGAGAAGTGAGCGCGCACTCTTGGCTCTCGCATCGGCACCAAACGGGCCCACCGCAGTAAAGATATAAGTGAGAGCAAAACCGATATAAAAGGCCATTCGCATACCAATCTCTTTCTATTTTCTAGCTCGTATTTCTCCGCACAGGACCGCCCAAAAACGGTTTAAAACTTCATGTAATAATTGCCATATGATGGGAAGTTTTGTTAACTGGGTGGATCAACTATTCTTTGTTGCTCGTTGCCATGGTTACGTCTCCTGAGTGACTCTTTAAAACTGTGATTTTATAGGGTTTAATTCTACCAAACATGAGTTTTAGCGATGAGCAACAATCCATTTGGACATGGGTCATCCCTTGAGCATGCTTGAAGTCCATATTATAAACATTTTTCTAAGAAACTCGGTTACTGTTGTCTCCTCGCTGACGGGACAGAATAACAACAAGAAAAAGTTGATTGACCCAACTATGTAATTTTTTTTACCAAATAGCTCTTGAATTCATTGTTAAAAAGGTTGAACTTTCGTCGCCGACTGTACTTCACTAGTTTTATGTATTTGTCCGAAACAGTCTTCAATTTATTGTGAATAAATATTGTTTGAGAGTGAAATATTGAGGAATACACAGTTAATATTATGGAGTCTCGCAAGCTTAGCAAAGAAATCGCATAAATGTTATGAATATTTTATTTCAATCGAGTAGTCAATGTAATGCCCGATGGGATCAATAGATTATTTTCGTACCATGACACGACTATGCTACATGGATGTGATGAGGTAGTTTCTTAGCAGACATTAGTGTTACATTGTATAAGAAATCATCAAAAACAATTGGTACGTATAAATGCTATATGGGATCGAGTCGACGGCGTTCTCCGGGCTGAAACGAAATGTGTATTTAACGTCTGACTTACTTAGTCAATACATATTACCAACATACATATATATATAGGTATTCATAAATCATACCCATTTTGTTTCATTACCCGCCTATTACATCCTACTTCAGGACACGTGCCTCCTTTCATGGACAAGAGGGCCCATTTCACTTGCTAATATATTTGTATAAGTAAGAAACTTTGTAAGGTTGTAATTTTGAGACGTAAAAACGTTTGAGTAAATTTTGAGTGAGTCACTCAATGTAATGTTTATAACCTAACCTGCAGAATTTATCTACGAAGGGGAAGGGAATAGTCAGTAGAAGTTCACGCGAACGAAGTCGCGGGTAAAAACTAGTAAACAAATATAAGTAAAGTGATATTTACAACTAACCAGTACTAAGACTTAGTAGTTATATCACTAAATATAAAAAAATTACTTATCTACATTTCAAATAACTATACAGGGTGTACAATCCAAATGGGTCAGTATGGTGAAGTCGGAAACTATGAGAGATAGCGAGATCTGTTCTTAGGAACCATGACGTCGATTTTAGTTTTAATAATAATTACATTCAAACTTTTTTATTAACTCTCATACCAACCCACCAAATTTGGCTATGAAATCTTTTGTAAACACAACTGACAGTAAATTAGACTAAAATGCCCACAGTTTTATTAATTTGCAAAAAGTCGTGAATAATATCAATCGATCATCAATTATCTGAAGAGACCACTTATGCATATCTTATCTGAAATAAAATAATTATCTTATTGTTGGGTTTTTCTTTCAATTATTTAAACAAGATTCCATTAGTGTTGTGCTTCTTGCGACTTGCAGAATTTATACACATTGATTTTGACCAGGTTCGATTCCCGGTTATGTATGAGAGTTAATAAAAAAGTTTGAATGTAATTATTATTAAATCTAAAATCGACGTCATGGTTCCTAAGAACAGATCTCGCTATCTCTCATAGTTTCCGACTTCTCCATACTGACCCATTTGGATTGTACACCCGGTATAAAGCGACTCATATTGATTTCGTACAGTTTTCTCAGTCATATCCCAATCTCTAAGCAGCTTTGGCAATTTTTGCACCTACTTAGAAAGCGGCTGTCATCTGATCTACGAACCCCGAGGGGAAATTAGACTTTATTGGGTTTTAGGTCGGTTCTCTCGTTATTTTTTCCTTCACCGAAAAGCCACACAATATTGCAGGCATAAGTTTTTTATAAAAACCCAGCGGTATAAAGATAAGATAAGAAATTGGCTTCCAAACTAGGACCATCAGAGCGAAAGTCGCGTATTTTACCGTTCGGATACATCGGTTCTAATAAAATAAAATAAATAAATAAATATTAGAGGACAATCTTACACAAATCGAACTAGCTCCACAGTAAGCTCAAGAAGGCTTGTGTTATGGGTACTAGACGACGATATATTTAATAGATATAAATACTTAAATACATAGAAAACATCCAAGACTCAGAAACAAATATTCATGCTCATCACACAAATATTTGCCCTGACCGGGATTCGAACCCAGGTCCGTCAGCTTCACGGGCAGGTGCACTACCCACTAGGCTAAACCGGTCGTCATATAAGATTAGAGTACAAAGGCGAATTTATCCTATGAGGGATCTCTTCGAGCTAACCTTTGAGGGATTGAGTGGAGAGTGGGAGAATACTTATACCGGGTGTACAATCCAAATGGGTCAGTATGGAGAAGTTGGAAACTATGAGAGATAGCGAGATCTGTTCTTAGGAACCATGACGTCGATTTTAGATTTAATAATAATTACATTCAAACTTTTTTATTAACTCTCATACATACAAACAAGATTCCATTAGTGTTGTGCTTCTTGCGACTTGCAGAATTTATACACATTGATTTTGACCAGGTTCGATTCCCGGTTATCTATGAGAGTTAATAAAAAAGTTTGAATGTAATTATTATTAAATCTAAAATCGACGTCATGGTTCCTAAGAACAGATCTCGCTATCTCTCATAGTTTCCGATTTCTCCATACTGACCCATTTGGATTGTACACCCGGTATATCGTCTTCAATGTGCGAATGTCTACCTAACAAATGAGATGAGAAAAACCTCGAAATCGAAGATGGTTAGATTCAGGAAATACCTCACAGAAGGCCCCAAATTTTCTTCCAAATGCCGCAAAACCGCGAAGTTTCCCGATAAATGTCACCGTGAAAATATGACTCGTTTTAGAAAAGTCCGCGGATTGGGATGAGCCTTTATACCATTCGTCTGAGAGAGTCCTTGAACAGCTATTGAAGAAGGGGCAGGGAAATCTTTAAAGTGATGGAAACTCGAGTCTATTCAGTCGAATTTCAATTCATACATCGTGGTAACATCCTCGTGGAATTAACACGAAAAAAAAAGTGAATAATAGTAGTATATATAAGCTGTCAAGTGTCAGCATCGACATAATCATTATAAAGCGCAAGCGCATTTCCTTTGAAGTATCTAAAACGTAAACTATCACAAAGTTAGCTAAGAGCTTTTGCCGCGAGAGCTTTCCAAGTTGTCTCCGCATAGAGATCACATTTTGCATTTTTCCATCAAGAAAGTTACTTATGTCGGCCCTCTCGGGTCTCCTTAGAACGACGTCAAAGGATTCTCACGCAAAATACTATATTTCATCTAATAATAAATAAATAAAAAATAAAAAAGCCTTGTATTTCTTGCAGTTGTTTTACATTGTTTGGTTAGTATGAATATTATAAAAAGTTATCCTAGTGTTAGTAGCTATTGAACGTAACTTATTATTAATTATTATTATTTATGCAAGAACCCCATCTTCACAGGTGAAGGCCTCCTCCAAGGATTTCCACTTATCTCTCTCCTGAGCCACTTGTATCCACAGACCGGCGATATTTTTAATTTCCTCCTCCCATCTTGTCACGGGTCTACCTTTGCCTCTTTTCCCTAATGGCCCGTCCATGACGTCACTCTTGTCGTCCAACGCTGATCTGGAAGACGTGCTACATGCCCCGCCCACTTCCATTTTAATTGTTTGGCGTAGCGGAGGGCATCTATAGACTTAGATTTGTTAGATTTCTTATTTCATCTGATAAACAATCCAAAAGAGGTATGGCAAAAAGCGATTTGATATAAAATCCAATTTGGCGTCCGTTACAACCGCATAAAGTTTTTAATTTAAAAATTCTATTTGGATTTACAGGCGCCTGCGAAAATGTTTGTAGCAATCCACAGTGCTTGTTTGCTATTTTTTGCGGCAGGCGTTATCGCCCGTATAGTTGCCAATGCTGCGTTTTCACACTTTTTAGGGTTCCGTAGCCAAAATGGCAAAAACACCCTTATAGATTCGTCATGTCAAAACTCAAACTCAAACTCAAAATATTCTTTATTCAAATAGGCCTAGCAACAAGCACTTTTGAATCGTCAGTTATAATATTACATAAATTGAATCTAATTATTCACAGCAATTTATTGATGCATATGAAATTTTAAAAAAGACATGAATTACTGTAATGTATGTCAAAAGAGAGTCTATCTATAATGTCTATCCGTCCGTCCGTCCGTATGTCACAGCCGTTTTACTCAGAGACTATAAGCACTACAATTATGAAATTTGGTAGGAAGGTGTATTCTATGAATCGCTACATAAAAGTGATGTGAAATTACAAAAAAATATTAAATTAGGGTGGGCACTCCATACATGTGGATGAAAAAAAAAATTCAACGCACATAGCCGTGTGGGGTATCGATGGATAGGCCTTTAAAATGATATGGAGGTTTCTAAAAAACTTGTTCATTTAAGTCAACCGTTAGTGAGATATTATCTGTCAAAGTCATAGAAAGTGTCCCTCCCCCCTTAATTTCCAAACTATAAAATTTAAATTTCTGAAAAAAATTTGAGGTGGTGTGCATTAGTAAATACTATCAGTCTATCAACGATTTTTGGTTTGAATAATATAGGTTTTACGGTTTTTGAGTTTTCGCTTAAAAACTGTCTTGCCCAAACAAAAGGTCGTAAGTGTCGTGAATTCCCTATGAAGATACGACTTTTTAGATTTAATGTATTGGATAGAAAGAAAGAAAGAAATCATTTATTCACTGCACGAAAAGACACATCGTTACAAACAGACGCAGTACATTGACACATTATTATAAAGTGCGTCTTCGCGGCAGTGAATCGGTTGCTAGATAGTGATTTTAAATATGGACTAGTAGGTGTTGGTACGGAACTTCATTGTGCGTGGTCCGATACGCACTTGGCCGGTTTTGTACGTTTTGTTTTTATGATGGTTATCTCTTAATGTTATGCTTTTACTATGCATCGTTCTATTTTGTTTTGGATGGATTACCGATGCTATCCTGCAAAGCGATTCCAAATAAATAAGGTTTATATTTATGTCCTTCCTTCGCCTGAGGTTTTGCTGACTACGACAATATAAATGCATAAAAGGATATAACGACCGATTGGCTCCGTTCTGAAGCAGGCATTCCGAAATCGTTTACGTTATTGCGATTTTATTAGACACTTGCATTTGCGTGGAGCTTTGTAAAAGTATTTTATTTTTACTGTTTCAAGACATATAAGAAAGAAAAAGTCTATAGAATTTGCTCTGCCCTGAAACAATTGAGTAGATCCGTTATCCCCGAAACGATATGACCTAACTTTATATTGATGTAAAAACAGACGTTTTCAAATGGTTTTCCATATACCTATGCATAACAATACAATACAATACAAATACTTTTTATTGCATAACCTCAACAAAAAACAAACACAGTACAGTACATAATTACAATGAGTAGAGGCAAACAACCGGCGGTCTTATCGCTAAAGAGCGATCTCCTCCAGACAATCTTAAGGTAGCGGCAATCAAATCAAGCATTATGATTCATGGTAGGTGATGCATCAGAGATAGTATATGGAACCTACTAAAAACACACCACTCATAACTTATGATTCATTAATTTTCTCACAGTACAGGGGTAGTATGTCACGTAAATCACTAACAGAGATATTTAATACGTAAGATTTTCCATGTTTACGCCAAAAAAACTATTTAATTTATTCATACGGATTATAGAAAAAAAGTAATAATAATCATGCCAATTTGAAGAAATGTACGTAACATTATGAACTAACGGTAGATAGATTTTACTGTCAGTTTTGAAGTATAAATGTATGAGCTGCGGGGTAATCACGTAACTTATTTACTACCGTTAGGCAGATTTTAATGTCAAATTTTAATTGTCAGCTCATACATTTATACTTCAAAATTGACAGTAAAATCTACCGTTAGCACATAAAGTTACGTGATTCGGCTGCTGTGCCTTTACCATGAGTTTGCATAACCGTACTCGCTAGCGACTGCGTAAACGATTTAGTATGCCGATTCTTAGTTCTATTGCGTAATCGCCAGAGGCGCTGTTTGCCCATACGATTTGTTACGCAGTCGCTAGCGAGTACGGCCATGTAAACTCATGGTAAAGGCACAGACAATTAAAATTTGACATTAAAATCTACCTAACGGTAGTACAAAAGTTACGTGATTTCCCCGCTGACAGTTAAAATTTGACATTAAAATCGTACTACCGTTAGGTAGATTTTAATGTCAAATTTTACGTGAAGTTACGTGATTGCCCCGCAGGGCAAACACATCTAATCTAGCAATTCCAAACTAGTAGTTACCTTTTTACGCTCACAGCTATGCAGCCGTCGCAACGAAAGCTGTTACTCTGACATTTATATGATCAGGTTGGATCTTTCTCCTCACGTTCACACCAGTTTGCCCTGTTTTGAGGTAGTCACATCCATATATATATTACCTATGATTTTGTTCATTATATGTATACCTTTCCTGTATAGTATGTTGTGTTGCGTTCCGTGGATCACGTACGGTGCTGTCTGAAAACCAGCGCTGCAGGTGTCTGATCTGACACCTCGGCACAATGCTGAGACAGCAACCGATTCACTGCCGCGAAGAAGCACTTTATAATAATATGTCAATGTACTGAGTCTATTCTGTTTGTAATGTGTCTTTTCGTGCAGTGAATAAATGCTTTCTTTCTTTCTTTCTTTCTTTTCTTTCTTCTCCCCTTCTCCGCATGTTCGCACGATATTGATACATGAGCGAGCACCGCTGCCTGGAGTTTCCAGGGAGTCTGCTGCCACAAGTGTGGCTTCCATCCATGATACCGTGCGATTCAAAACAAGAAATAAAAATAAGAATATCATTCATGTGTAATTGTGTAAAGTTTTATAATAAACTACCTACAAACGTGACTAATTTATCTATTAATAAATTCAAAACTTATGTAAAGCGTAAACTCATATCGAAAGCATATTATAGCACAAAAAACTACATGAATGATAAAACACCGTGGGTATAATTGTGGTTGAAATGCTAATTATATTTTAATAATTATGACATTACATCTTAATGGCTATTTTCATAACTATGACATTAGATGTTGACGTTAAATTTTCCTCTTGACATTCAGATTTTATTCTAGAAACTGTCTAGATTATACTATTTTTTATGTTTTTATTTTACATATTGACGATCTTTTTGTGAATTTATTATACTCTCTTTTGACATACATTACAGTAATTCATGTCTTTTTTTAAATTTCATATGCATCAATAAATTACTCGGAATAATTAGATTCAATTTATGTAATATATATAACTGACGATTCAAAAGTGCTTGTTGCTAGACCTATTTGAATAAAGAATATTTTGAGTTTTGAGTTTTTGAATACCCTCGGACCGCTCTCACTGCTATAACCTTCTGCGCCCTCCGCAAGAAAGGTTTGTTTTGAACAGTGAGGGCGTCTACGCAAACGGGAGCGTCATAAAGTGCCATACTCTGGATGATCCCAGAGAAGGTGTCTACAAGTCGAGCTAGGCTCGCGTGAAAAGAAAAATGAAGGAAAAGTAATGAAGGAAACTTACTATTATTTGACGACCGGTTTAGCCTAGTGGGTAGTGCACCTGCCTGTGAAGCTGACGGTCCTGGGTTCAAATCCCGGTCAGGGCAAATATTTGTGTGATGAGTATGAATATTTGTTTCTGAGTCTTGGATGCTTTCTATGTATTTGTATTTATATCTATTAAATATGTCGTCGTCTAGTACCCATAACACAAGCCTTCTTGAGCTTACTGTGGGGCTAGTTCGATTTGTGTAAGATTGTCCTCTAATATTTATTTATTTATTTATTATCGTTAAGCTATTCACAGGTTAAAAGTTTCTTTCCGAATTTACAATTGTAAACTAGAAAAGTCACTTTTTTCCTGTTAAGAAATATATTTAAATGTATTCATCAACTCTAATGAGGTCCCAAACTTTTAGTCCCGGATTAATATTTATCAGCAGTCGTCACAATTGCGTCCAATCGTGCCTACCAGGAAACCGGCCTGTTAGAAATCAGAACTTCGATAAACTAGGGCTAGTAAATTATACAGACCAATGGCGTCATAAATTAGGAGTATGGCGACGGCTTTTTATGGTTTATTGTTACAATATGTTTATTATTAAAACTATACAGGGTGTCCCACGGCTATGCCACATGGAGGGAAAGTACCTTGAATATTGTAGATGGAACATTTTACTGAAAGAAGACATAATTTTTCTTATAAAAAACTGCATTCACAGATATTTAAATAATAATTAAACCGTGAACCGGGAATCGAAACCATTACACAAGAAAAATAATTATCCTGTAGCTTTATCATACCAATCGAAAGGCTTCATCATATAGATTATTTTTTTCTAAATAACATAGTATCAGAAATAAAAGGAAGATCATGAATTTTAACATTTTTAATACAAAATCAATCAATAGATCACGTGTAAAGGGTTCGATTCCCGGTTCAACCACAAAATTATTCAAATATCTGTGAATTCAGTTTAAATTGTTTTTTAAATTCAAATATTGTCTTCTTTCAATAAAATGTTCCATCTACAATATTTAAGGTACTTTCCCTCCATGTGGCATAGCCGTGGGACGCCCTGTATATACTGTATGCTCAGCTGTGACGATGGCGCGCGCGCAAGATCAAGGTACCCTTATCGCTAGGCTCGTTTCGCCGTAGATCGGCGAGCGGCTGGCAATCTTCGTGTGCGCTCGGAAATCCCGCGCACAGTGTTGCCAGTGCGGATCTTTAAGTCCGATTTCGGATAATTCAGGCCTCTAGCGGATCTAGAGGATCAAGTCGGACCGCGGATCAAATCGGACCGGTTCCCAATGCATGAGGATTTCATTATTGAAATTGTACGTGGTGGATCCTCGCGACTGTTCTCGGATCTTTTCAGAATCAAACTACAGTCCCGACAACATTGCCCGCGCAGGCGGCACTTAACCCCAGGGACCGATACCGGTATTTTTAAAAAACCCTGAATTAGCGTAGGGCGGAATCATGTATTTAGGTAACAACGTCGTATTATTAGATTGTCCCATTAAAAACGAAATAATGAACCGGTGACCGTAATAATACCGGTATTTTTCTATGGAGAAAATACCGGTATCCGATCCCTGCCCCACACTGCGCTCGGCCGTCTTGAGCTAACGGTTCTTGCTTACGCACCGACGCGAAATGTTATACTTATACTTATTCGGTTTGCGCGGTGCACCGATATAATATTTCAATCCCGGTGTGCTTTACGCTTTCTACATGTGCTTAACTATCCCCTGTGTTTTTTCTAACTTTCTTCCGAACTATCTATGAGTTTGCTTTTAACTGTATTTCTTCTCTTTGTGCTTGTGACTCTTGTGTGAACTATGTTTTTTTTGTGCTGTTTGACTATGATAATAAATAGATTAAGTTGGAACGCGCTTGTTTGAGTGCTCTCGTTAGGCTAGTCACCCACATGAGCTTATTTAAAAAAATCAAGTATAAGCTTTTGTTGCGCTACTGCGTTAATCAGTGGGGTGAATTAACTTTTTAGTGCCACTCGTCGTGGTTACGTCTAATTGCCCAGGGGACATTCGAATGCAATCGTGATTTTACGCTATTTAAGTTTATCTAACATACGTATTTGTGACACTTATAAGCTATTTCCATAATGATCCATCTACTAAATATGTACTTATTACCTATTTCCATAACTATCCATCTACTAAGCATGTTAGTAAGAACTTAATACAACATTTTTTTGAACAAACTGCGCCACCAAGTGTCCTTTGGACAACGGGTCAAGATAACAACACAAAAAAAGTTGATCCACCCAGAGATTTAAGTGTCAATTTAATGCACAAAGCCTCTCCCTAGTGTTACTAGCCTTAGCAGGCTCGATATTTAAGGTACGCCACAATGGCAGCCTATATAATTGTCTAGTCTCTGGTCCCATTACAGCCAAGTCATTGCCAAGTACATTAGGCCGACAGGAGTCACAGTGACAATGCACGCTCCATTACTCCCGAACTTGGCTTACCTTTCTGAATAATACATTTTTTTCAACAGCCGCTTATTTTGCATTCGTCAATAATTCATTTATGGTAATGGCGACCTGATGTGCGAAATGTGAATGTGCGGAGGCCTGTCATGTGTGTGTTTGTGTTTTGTATGATTCTAAAGGATCCTTTGAAGATCATGAGAATACAATACTGGGCTGAGGTGATTTGAACATAAGCCTTATGATGTTTGCAAGGACCTTCTGTTCATGTTTGCAAGGACTAGTAACTTCGTACTAGTGTTCAGTGGAATTGACATGACGAGAGACTTCGCTCTGTTCTCATTTGATTTTAGTTTTAGACTGACCCTCAGAGACCTTATACATCTCTGAGGATATTTATTTATTAGATTTTATTATTTTCATGTTGACGTGTTATAGATATAGCTCAAAATATTTTATTATGATTAGTGTGCCTACTTTATTACCTTTTATCTTGACGCTTATACATCTCTAACAAATCTCGATTGTTATTAGTTTCTTAGTCTTATTTTTGACATGTAACACTACATTTAATTAATGATACTTTGATTATTGTATTATTTTTATTTGATGTACCTAGATAGATTTTGACTTGTAAAAGTGCCCTTGAGGCCTATTTGCAGAATAAATGTTTTGATTTTGATTTTTTTGATTTTGACACGAAGGCGTTAAGTCCATTAAGGCTATAGTGAGTGTATACGTCAAAGAAATCTTTACTTTATTTCATGGTAATAACGCGAGAGATGTATGCTTCGCGACATATGTTTGACGCCGGCTGTACACATAATAGGTTAAATATATATTTTTCTTATGCTAACGACGTATCACCAATTCTCAGACTATGTACCTATTATGTTTCTTGAACATGTTTCAATTATTTCACCTTTTCTAATAACATATATGTGCCATTAAAATGTATAAATTTAATGGAATGACTAAAATATTGAAATATAATAAACGGGTCACACGTCTTCATGAGTAAGTGGCTCTTAATCCTTACATCTTTAAGGTCGAATATCGCTCGACATGTTTCGGATCAATACAAATACAATACTAAAATAGGGTGTCGCTGGCAACGAGGACTCCCTGACTATCCGTGTCCAGGAGTATCGCCTTCTACGATTATTATTAGGTAAGAATTACGATTTGAAACGGGATATTTACCATGTATATTTGTATTTTTGAGTTCCCGATATTTCGGCTCTGTTGCAAGCGCCATTATCAAGGATTAACTGACGTGTTGCGAGTTTTAGTTGTGGTCTGCCCACACACCATAGCGATCTACCCTCTTCCTGGATCGCTTTTTTCGCACAAGGTCGCCGTCACTACCACCGTCCGCCTTGTCACTTGAAACTCGATTACGGTCACGACACACCACACTCACAGTATCAATACGCGATTCTAATGTAAATGACCATGTAAGCTTGAAATCTTATATTATTATTAGGTATTATGTCAATTCGTATTGAAATCAGACACTCACGTCTTTAAGGTCGAATAACGACTCGACATGTTTTGGCCGAGTGTCTGTTTATTAAATTTCAATATGAATTGATAAATAATCTTAATATACAGAAAGTTGTCCTTCTGGACACGGATAGTCAGGGAGCCCTCGCTGCCAGCGACACCCTATTTTAATTATAAAAACGTAATAATATTTATATTATGTATTTTTATTTTTATTTTAGATAGATTTAGATACTTTTACATTTCAAAAAACATAACTTAATTAACCCAAGGTGTACGTCAGCAGCATGACATTCGTGAATAACATTTTCTAACACAAACTGAATACCAAATGTCCATTAACCTCTTTCATGAATGTTGGATCTGCGAGAAGTTTCGAGATGTTGAAGTATGTAACTTTTCTTTCTTACCTCCGGGACGCCGGAATATATGTAGCATCATCCCACACCCAACATGCATATCTTTACACAATTTTAATTCTCTGTTTTTTATTTTACTTTTTTTTTAAATTAATTAATTTAATTTATTTACCAAAAAAGTTAGATATAGTTTTACATTAATATCCGTTCGCCAAACACAACGTTTATTGCCGAGTAATGCACTCATGCTCAACAAATTAATGTACCTATTTACCTTAAAACCTAAAATAAAATATGTATTTAGAGGGTATCTATTAGCAATTTTTTCAATTTAGTTTTGAAGACGTGTTTGCTACTACGAACGTGTTCTGGAAAGATGGTATTGAAAATGCGTGGTGTTAAGTAACATGACTGTGGCTTTCTAGGCCGGGCCCAATAAAGCGATAGGAGCGCGCGGTTGGAGAGTAGCCTGGGGAAAATCCAGGGGAAACCCTCCGGCACGACCACGCGTGTGGTTTAACTAATTCTCTGATCGATGATGTACCTGGAATGAAGGAATGAATGAATGGTTTATTCATATTGAATATATGGTTTTACATCAGATCTTGGTACATATTTTTTCTTCCCATAATATATTCAGCCAGATCAGGCATATGAAAACTTAGGTCAGTGATTTAATCATTCAGTCTATAAATAGGGATAAAATTACATGTAAATTAGGTCATTATATTAAACATATTAAACATTAAACATGCATGCTTCATCAGCTACGCTAAATTAAATTATTGTGTATAAATAACATTGATAAAATTTTAAGTCAATAGTGTAATAATAACAGTCAATTAATTATGTCACATACTTCGTTAAACCTGTAATTTAAAAATTCTTTAATACTATAGAAACATTTGCAATTGTGCAATTTTATTCTAAATTCATGAATAGGCAATATTCTAATTGCGGCAGGTAATTTATTAAAGATACTTACACACATATTATGAGCACTTTTTTTTCCGAGTACTAGCTTACGAGTAGGTGATAACGCGAGCCTGTGCCGTCTATGAGACCTAGTTGTTTCCTTTTCTTCGATAAAGATAAATAATTCTGTATGGAGTTTTGAGCACTAGGTAGCAGTAGTGCCAGTACTGGCAAAGGGCCGATGAGGAGAACACCTCCAAAAGGGCTTATGCCAGATAACCCTCGGGCGGAGTTGCATCAACGGAAAGGCCGCGGTACTGCAATGTGGAAAGCAAGGGGGAACTACCACATTAATATTCCCCAAAAAAAAGCAGCATGAAATGTACAAATACAACAGTAAACGTTTAGACAGACGGCCTCATATGAGGTCCGAGTCCGGCAGATGTAGTGAGGAGGCTACATCGGTCGTCAGCGGGCAAAATCCTTCCGAAACAATGCGGTCAGAGGCGAATGTCAGAGCCAGACGCAAGGCTGACTCTGCCGTCAACATACGAAACCCTTGCAAAATAGGGACGTGGAACGTAAGATCGCTTCTCAAACCAGGACGATTGGAAGAACTCCTACATATATTAGACAATAACCAGATAGATATTTTGGGAATTTGCGAACATAGATGGGAAGGTAATGGGGATTATTGGTATGGTGATTACAGAATCATTTTTAGTGGACAAAAACAAGGACAGAATGGAGTAGCCATAGTGCTAAACAAACACGCAGGCAGGAAAGTAGTTAATACCCTTCACGTAAGTGACAGACTACTAATGGTAGTACTAGACACCAAACCAACAACGATACTTATCCAAGTGTATATGCCTACATCAGCACATAAAGAGGAAGAAATCGAAGAAATGTACGAACAATTAGATGAACTGCTGCGATCACTAAAACCTGAAGAAAACTTGTACATCATGGGAGATTTCAACGCAGTAGTAGGAGATACCAAGGAGGAAGGCATCGTGGGAAAATAGGGTTTAGGCAACAAGAACGTAAGAGGGGAGAGACTGATCAGTTTTTGCAAACAATATGAGCTTTACATAACCAACACAATGTTCGAAATGCCGAAGAGAAGGATATACACGTGGAAGATGCCGGGAGATCTAGCGAGATACCAAATAGACTATATATTGTCTAGAGCAAACAACAAAAAGAACATACGCTCCTGTCACGCATACCCAGGCCCGAACATCGATAGTGACCACAACCTAATAATGGCAAAATGTGAACTAGAATGGAATAAGCCCCAGAAAAGCAAAATCAAAAGATTAAATAACATCAATGTTCAAAGACTTAAAAACCCAGAGTACAAGAACAAGTACGAAGAAACAACGGATAGGATAACTGAGGAAAAGCTAACACCAGAAGAGACTTCGGAAGGAAAGTGGAAAAATATCACGCAAACCGTGGAAAGGGCAGCATCCTCTGTACTTGGTAAGACGAAAAGAACACCGAGGAAAAATTGGATCACCCAGGAAATTTTGGATCTAATACTCTTAAGAAACAAATACAGGGACACTAAAACAGAGGAAGGACAAAAACTGTATAAATAAATAAAATAAATAAATAAATAAATAAATATTAGAGGACAATCTTACACAAATCGAACTAGCCCCACAGTAAGCTCAAGAAGGCTTGTGTTATGGGTACTAGACGACGATATATTTAATAGATATAAATACTTAAATACAAAGAAAAAAAAGAAGTATAAAAGCAGAATCCAAACCCTAGGCATCCAACACAAAGAAAGCTGGCTAGACGCACAGTGCAAGGAGATAGATTTCTGCATGAAAAGAGGTTTACTTGAGAAGGGGTACAATATAGTCAAAAAACTACACGATAAAAAGAAAACGAAGAGCAAGGTTATAAAAAACAGAGAAGGCAAACTTTTGTACGAAAGCAAGGAGGTAGTGGATAGATGGGTTGAATACATAGAGGGGCTGTACGAAGGAGACGCTCTCAAAGAGGATATACTGGAGGAAGAACTCGAAGTCCCAGAAGATAGCAAAGGTCCAGACATACTATGGAGAGAATTCGAGAATGCCCTTGAGACATTAGCAGATAAAAAACACCAGGCAAAGATAGGTTGCCGGCGGAACTACTGAAATGCTGCGGTCCTAAAACTAAAAAACAACTATTCGACCTAATAACAAACATTTATAACACAGGGCACGTGCCAGAAGAGTTCTCCACCAGTAAAACCATTACTATTCCTAAGAAAGGCAACGCAGTAGAATGCGGAAACTATCGAACTATAAGCCTACTATCACACGCTTCCAAGATTCTCCTCAAAATTATACAAAACCGGCTATACCCAAAAGTAGAAGAAAACTTTAGCGACGATCAGTACGGGTTCAGGAAAAAGAGAGGAACCCGAGAAGCTATTCTGGCGATTCGTAACATTATTGAAAGACGCCTTGATCTGAATAAAAACACATACATCAGCTTCGTGGACCTAGAAAAGGCATTCGACAATGTCGAATGGAACCAACTCTTCGACCTTTTGAAACGTAAAAATATAGACTGGAAAGACAGGAGAATAATCCTGGAAATATACAGAAACCAACAAACAGAAGTGACAATGGACGACATATCAAAAACAGCGAAAATAAAAAAAGGAGTGAGACAAGGTTGCAGCCTGTCGCCATTGTTATTTAATCTGTATATAGAGGAAGCTATGCGAGAAATCAGAGAGCGCACTCAGGGAATAAGCTTCAATGGAAACCACGTACATTGGATTAGATTCGCTGATGACATTGCTCTGGTGGCGGAAACAGAAGAGGCACTCCAGTCCAATATGCAAAAAGTAGACGACATTTTCAGAAAATACAACCTCAAAATAAACGTAAAAAAGACTAAAGTTATGGCAACATATAAAACACAGGCTCCCAAAATTAACATCACACTTAACTCAGTGCTATTAGAACAAGTAAAATCATTCACATATTTAGGAAGCATTATCGAGGAACAAGGCAGAAGCGAGAAGGAGATAAAGACAAGGATAGCAATAGCCAAGAGAGCATTCACCACTAATAGGCACGTGTATAATAGCAAAATTCATGTAAACATAAGAAAAAAGTTAATAAAAACCTACATCTGGAGTACAGCTCTTTATGGATGTGAAAGTTGGAACATCACAACCCAAGACCGACATCGATTGGAAGCCTTTGAAATGTGGTGTTGGCGCAGGATGCTTAGGATCAGCTAGACAGAACGGCGTACCAATGAAGAAGTGCTGGAGAAGGCTAAGGAAAAAAGACAGATAATATCCGCCATAGAAAAACGCAGAGCTAAATGCATCGGCCACATACTGAGACATGAAGGGTTAAACGTTACCATCCTAGAAGGCAAAATAGAGGGAACAAGAGGGAGAGGAAGACCCAGAATACCATACATGGCACAGATGAAAGAATGGTGCTGTAGCCACACATACCAGGAAGTGAAGACGAAGGCCCAAGATAGAGTGGAATGGAGAATGCTGCAACGACAGAGGACCAGGCCCTCTTAATATTGATGATGATGATGGAGTTTTACAAACATGGCTATTTCCTATATGTATAGACAAGGCAAGGATAGCAAATTATGTTTTATGAATAAAGGCTTACAGGATCCTCGTCTATGTATCCCACAAAGAGTTCTAATGTTTTTTTTTGGGCTGGAGAGTGATTACTTACCGTGTGAAACGTACGAGTTCCTATACGTTGGTGCGGAGGCGGTACGGTATGAGAAGTGTCAACTGCCAATGTCAACTCATGATACAGTAATATACTGCGCAAGATTTAATTAATATTGTTATACTCACATTTAGTTTTGGCATTAATATTAAAACTATTGACATTATCTTATATTTCTATGCTGACGTTATTTTAAAATCATTTTTATTTCATTATCTGTACATGAAAAAGGAAATATAATTGACAAAAAAAAAACCGAAATATTTGTACGCCAGCCGGCAAACCATAGTGTTCGTAACATGCTTTAGTCTTAAGATCTTTACATGTACCTATGTTAAACAAATAAATGAATTCTGATTCTGATTCAAGCTATGGCAATCCGGTGCATCGATTAGTAGTGTGGGTGACACGACCTACGTCATCAGCCTTGCTTCAGCCCACGACGGTATGCGGACGTAAGTGTGCGTGTGTCGTCGACAGTGACGTAATGTGGTGTCACGATCTGGATTGTCAGACCTTCCTACCAAATTTAATAATGTAGTGCTTATAGTCTCCGAGTAAATCGGCTGTGACATACGCACGGACGGACGGACGGGCGGACAGACATGACGAAACTGTAAGGGTAGCGTTTTCGCCAGTTCGGCTACGGAACCCTAAAAACACTGCTCTAAATACCTTTCATATTTATTTATTTTTTATTTATTTATTAAGAAACAAACAGTCTCATATGTTTACAATTGACATAGTAAAGGGTATTAAGTTGTAGATTTACAGTTTCCTTAATTCGAATATGTAAACCTAAACATTAAAAATAATATTTAAGAGTTTTTGATATATTGGAATCTTTCTAAGACTAGTGGCTCTGCGACTTGTAGACTTCACGAGTGTCGCTTTATACTTTTCATACCCCGTGGCTCCGTCATTTGTTCCTGAGTCTTGGATGTTTTCTATGTATTTAAGTATATATTTATCTATATAAGTATGTATATCGTCGCCTAGTACCCATAGTACAAGCTTTGCTTAGTTTGGGACCAGCGGGGTAATCACGTAACTTTTTTTACTACCGTTAGATAGATTTTAATGTCAAATTTGAATTGTCAGCTCATACATTCATACTTCAAAATTGACAGAAAGATCTATCTACCGTTAGTACATAAAGTTACGTGATTCACCAGCAGGTTGATTTGTGTAAAATTGTCAATAAATATTTATATTTATTTATTTTATTATTATTTTGAAAAAATCCAAACACTGTTTTAGGCCCTGGTCTCCTATAAACGCCATCGGCCGCTTACAGCGTTACGACGTACGATGCGTCACAATGCTTACTATAGAGATGTACTGTTAGATCCTGACAGAAGTGACAGACCATAACAGTACATCTCTATAGTGAGCATTGCGGCGCAGCGTACGCCGTGACGCTGTAAGCGGCCGATGGCGTTTATAGGAGACCAGAGCCTAAAAGAATTTCCCGAGAATCGGTTGAGAAATACGACTTGTGGACCGAACAGCCGCCGGACATACGAAATCAATTTTGCACAAGCTGATACGGAAACGCTTTGCTCGTTCAACTAGTCAAAGTTCCGTAACCCTTTCCACCTTCACGACAATTTCTCTCAATATTTACTCGGCGGCGCCGCTGCACAAACATGTTGGAATACCAGCAAATATTCAAGTGAATACATTTTTGAAATCTCGTTTCCATATCGAGATGGTAAATGCTGAAATCGATGATACTTTGGCTTTGAGCGGGTCTGGAATTCTCAAGTTTTCAAGCTTTCGTGGATATTAAGGTAGCGTGTACATGTGTTTGTAGAAAGCTAACTGCAAATTTGAATATCGTTGGCTTATTCTGCTTGTTATAGCATGGAAACCAGGTGGATGTGTCTTGTTGGCGATGAGCATACCACATTTTCTACATCTTATAATCTACTGGCACTAGAATTACCTCTGCCTGTCACAATCCGGATTGTCAGACCTTGTGTTCTTAGATTATGTTAGCGCTGATCTACGAGTAGACGAGTGCGCGACACATTTTGAAAATAAATTGTAAAACGAAACACAGAGTGCATTTAAATAACATACATGTTCAGTATTTTACGTTATAGCAACAAACACAACATCTTTCTTTATTCCTACCTAGATAATATGTAAGTATTAAATGTTTTAAGTACAATAGATTAGCTTATCTCAGTAGAATACTCAAGCGAATGTTTCCCATAACTAGCTATCTATACATATAATAAAGCTGTAGAGGTTCGAAAATCTGTACATTGAAGATATTAGCAAAAAAATCGATGGAGGGGTCTTAGAATCGATAACAGAACACGTTTCAACAGTTTTTAAAATTTGTGTCTGTTTGTCTGTCTGTTTATTTGTCTCACCATCACGCGAAATCACGCCAATAGATTTCAATACAACCTTCACTAATAAGTTTAATTAATCTTCGGCCAGGTTATAGGCTATAAAAATTATACAGATTGGGGATGGAAGGGGGTGAAAAGAGGGGTTGAACTTTGTATGACAAGTCCTTCAATTAATGACTTAAAGGCTTGAAAATTGGTAAGCATACAATTGGAAGCAAAATAAAAAGAATCCCATTCAAAAATTGTACAATAAATAGATAATATGCGAAAAAATGGAGAGTCCCTCAACCCATAGTAACTGTTTGAAATGAGAGATTTAATTATGTTAGTCAGTGGCTGTCAACATTGCCTATCTGCCTCCAGAGTCCATGGATGTTTACAATGCACACTGACTTACGAAAATTCGTCTCAGTTGATCCAGTGTAAGTCTGAGCTAGAAATAAGCACATAGTTGTTACGAATCGTGTGGACAAGATACAATAAGGAAGTATCGTGAGGCGAATCAAGACAATTGTAAATATCACGATATTTGACGTTTGGCGTTTCGGAGTCGTGCCATTATACAGATGACATTCGGTTAAGTCGAATCAAAGTTAATGAAAATTATTTAGTACTTGCACAATTTAATAATTTGAGTCTTATAGTAGCGACGATAAAGTAGGTATTTGCATGGAAAGTTTTTATTTTTACCATCGTAGTTATAAACTGAGTAATTTGGTTATGATGAGCTATTATTATGAAAGATTTAGTTCGGATATTTGTGACTCTTAGAGCTTAATTATCTCAAAACCAAAGCGACTCATGTGAATGTAAATATTTACCGCATTTCAGTATATAAAGTTCTATTAATTACATGCATAATCGTAAGAAAAACAGAATAGATTTGTGTTATTTAGGTACTGACTTACAGCCTCAAAGGCGCTTGCGTCTTAAGCCAAAACTTGCTGACCCATCGAGCCTTAATAACTTTACTCTTTATAAAATTGGATGGTTGTTGTCAGCATTGACTGACCAGCGCTTTGATGTATGCCTACCTAAAATTTATCGAATTTCACTCCTATCGCTTTATTGGGCCCGGCCTATGAAGCCACAGTCAGGTTCAAAAAAATAATGTTTTATGTTATATTTGTCTACAAAATGACAGAAAATCAACGTGTTTTAAATCCACTCCGAAATCTTTGCAGTAAAAACGGAAGGTTGAGAAATATGAAATAAGTTTTTTTTTTTGAAGTTGACTGTGGCTTTATAGGCCGGGCCCAATAAAGCAATAAGAGTGCGCGGTTGGAGAGTAGCTTGGGGACAATCCAGGGTAAACCTCCGACACGACCATGCGGGCGTTTTAAACACTGGAATACTCTAAGCGTGTGCGCTCCAGTGACATTGGTTGAGCGGCTTCAACCAAAACTGAGATGTGGGTGGAATCGGACTTCTGGGAGTTTTGTCGATGGGTCACTAAAGCTAGCCTAGCTGAGAAGAGTCCAGCAAGGAACTCAGCTAGGCCCGACCTGGGTCGGAATGACTCTACCCCGTATGCAGCGGTACCGGGACGAATAGGGACTATATATGTCTGTGTTGTCGCGATCGGGCGGTGGACGTCCCCGCAGGCGGGGTAATTTTGTGGCTGTCCTAAGGACCCATAGAGACTGTTACAAATCTTTTTGGTTACTATAGGTCAGTTTATCAAAAATATTAATTTAATTATTCATATTTTAAGGTTCTTAGAAACGAAAGTAAAAGAAAAAAGTACTTAAGCATTTTGCCTCTCAGTCTTCGGACTTAGATTTCTTTTTAAATATAATTGTAAAACGATAATATGCGCGTAGATACTTAAAAATATTAATATATTTTAAGCAGTAACATCTGCAAAAGAAAATTATAGATTGAAGTTAAGGAAGCGCGAGTCTTTTTGGTAGATATATGTCACTCTGCGTACGCCTCCCCAGGCTTTGTAAGAGAGAACTGGTTAAAGGACTTGGTAACCGAGTGTGATTACTTATTGTTATTATAGACGTCATATTATAGACAGCTCAGTTAAAGCGATTGGCTGCGTACGAGTATTTCAGGATGTCACAGGTTCGATTGTACGTTTTGGAGGTAGAACTTTCACTAGAAAAATACGCGATAAAGGGAGAATTCTGTACAGATATTTTGAGAGGATGCTTAAAATTTGTATAAATATATTTGTCTTAGTAAACTACAAGTACATATAAAAAACATTTTCTTAGTAAACTAGAAGTGTTCAATTAATTTTCATACAGAGGGATAATGCGTAGAGGTTTTCACTGCAAGTAGAGCGTATCATATTGTTGTAGAACATTAAAAAGTCTTGGGTTATGATGTTGGACTCTTAACACTTTGCATTTCGAGAAACATCAAAGTTTTTGTTCGATTCAAGCATGTCTTCCCGTGTAGTCGCTACATCGAGCATGTCAGTACTTAGGCTCGGAAAGTAAGGAATTGGGTAACGTCGTCGAACAAAAACGATGTGTAGACGTACGCGACATCGAACCATGACACCACTATGCTACATGGATGTGATAAGGTAGTTCCTTAGCAGATATTAGTGTTTTGTTATATAGTATAAGAGATCATCAAAAATAATTCATACGCATAAATGCTATATGGGATCGAGTCGACGTAGTTCTCGGGGCTGGAATGAAATGTGTAGTATTTAACGTCTGACTTACTTATCAAGTACCTATTACGAACATACATACATACGTACCTATATATAGATATTGATAAATCTTACCCATTTTGTTTCATTATTCGCCTATTACATCCTACTTCAGGACACATGCCTTTCATGGACAAGAGGGTCCATTTCACTTGCTAATTATTATATTTATATAAATTAGAAACTTTGTAAAGTTGTAACTTTGAGATGTAAAAAAGTTGGAGTAAATTTTGAGTGAGTCACTCAAAGTTAAGTAGTTTATAACCTAACCGGCATTTATCTACCAAGGACAAGGAATAGTCAGTAGAAGTTCACGCGAACGAAGTCGCGGGCAAAAGCTAGTAACACATATATTCTTGAGCTGTGAAGTAGGTGCGGGCTGAAAAACAGCGCTGTCCAGCCGTCCAGGCTCGCAGCATATGTTGAGCCCGAGCCTATTGTTGCAATTACTTTTAATTTATTTTAATGTACCTACCTCTATTATTAATTTCTGTTTCTATTATTTGTTGCTTTTATTTTGTGTAACTCCTTTCTGACGACAATAAATCTCTTTTTATTTTATTTTTTTATTTTATTCTTTTGGAAAGGGATTAACAGCTAGTTTGACGGAGATGAAACTAAACGCTTTTCCGTAAGCTAGCAACACTGGTCTTTATATGGCGATACCGCGCGCTACGCGCAACCGTTACATGCTCGCATCACAATGCTTGAAGCTTTAAAACTCCTATAATAATATAAATCTAAACCATAAAACACTCGTCGCGAAACCTAAGCAGATCCTGGCTCTAGCGACCTATGAAGAAATCTAGATCAAGGGCAACACACTCCAAGCGACGGATCAGTTCAGGTGAGTCTCTTGAGAACTAGCTCTATCGAAGGCAAAATCCCGCACAATACCGAAAACCGAACAAAAATTTCATACGATTATCGTGAATTGAGATCAATTGGTATTTTTGTCGCAAACTCGAGAAAAAGACTTCGTACTTCACGACATTGCTATGGTCGTGTAAAATGCATCACATGAATATACAGTGTTTATTTATCTCACGATTATAATACATATCAAACCAGGGTACACAATACACAATACGTATATACAATGTTACTTACACTCCGTATGTGCATATCGAATCCGTGTGTGTATATATATGTTTTCTATTGTAGCATTGTACTTCTGTGGTATTATGATACTAAATAAATAAATATTTGTGGACAATCTTACACAAATCGACCTAGTCCCAAACTAAGCAAAGCTTGTACTATGGGTACTAAGTGACGATATACATACTTATATAGATAAATAGATACTTACATAGAAAACATCCATGACTCAGGAACAAATATTTGTGTTCATCACACAAATAAATGCCCTGACCGGGATTCGAACTCGGAACCTCCAGCTTCGAAGGCAGGGTCACTACCAACTAGGCTAAAGCTGTCGTCAAACTAAAACTCCGAAATACTGTTATTTTATATACCTACATTGTATTTTGTTTTGAAAAAATGACACCTCGCCGAGTTTTATTTTTTTATTTTTTATTTATTTAATCAAGGTTTACCAACAAATGTTTACACCAATTCTTAAGATTATGTACATGCATACTTATTTCTACGAGTAGTGTAACAGTTACTTAAAGGTAAACTCCGCGTGCGTAATCTGTGAAGTATAACTAAATTTAAATGTAGTAGGTGTAATCTACAACGATATCTTTCTTACGCCATTTCTTCTCGAGGCAGAGGTTTATTTCATGAACCGGTGGTAGTTTTTTTGACATTCATAGGTGCATGTAGTATGCCTAAATTGAAGAATAAATAATTTCATTTCATTTCATTTCATATGTGATCGATCTTCACAATGTAATAGTACATTACTTACCAAGGGTGGTAAAACAAAGAATGTCTCAGATCGCAGGTATTTGACGCCCGAGCCGAAGGCAAGGGCGATAAATATGCGATCTGGGGCTTTCTTTATTACCACCCGTGGTAAGTACAAAATTTTATGTCACCCCCTGGCCAGGAAGTGGGATTTTCCGCGCGCAGAGTGTGCGGTAATTGCCGCTTTATGGCCAGGTGTGACATAAAGACATTAACAAGACAGTGTATAAAGACACCTTCACATTTATGTTGAGAGTCGAGACACATTATCATATCAAACTAAGTTATTCGTAACCCGTTTACACACGACCTGCATGTCCATCACGATTACTGTCTACTAATAGCTAACTCCGTGAATTAATTATGGAAATGACTTCAAACAGTGCCTTGAGACGCAACAATCGACATGGTTTGTAAAGCACTCGTGGCGGTGTGTAATTAATCATGGTAAAATTAATTAGCTTAATGAGACTATCTTGTTAACCTTTGACGTCATATGCAGTATCTCTACTAAACAGCTAACATAATACTATGCTACGTACGTTTGATTGTGATTTTATGTCAATAAAATAGTTGATAACTCATTTTACTATGATACCGAATGTAACATGACTTGCCAAATATTTAGATGAAATAAAATCGCAACATTTTTCATTTTTTATGAAACGGAACCCTTATAGATTCGTCATGTCTGTCCGTCCGTATGTCACAGCCGATTTATTCGGAGACTATAAGCACTACAATTATGAAATTTGGTAGGAAGGTATATTCTATGAACCGTAGCATAAAAGTGATATGAAATTACAAAAAAAAATTAGGGGGGCACTTCATACATGGAACTGGTGGATGAAAAAAAATTTCAATTTTCGCACATAGTCGTGTGGGGTATCGATGGATAGGCCTTTAAAAATGATATGGAGGTTTCTAAAAAAACTTGTCCATTTAAGTCAACCGTTGGTGAGAAATTAGCTATCAAAGCCATAGAAAGTAAAGTTTAAAATTGTGAAAAAAATTGAGGTGGTGTGCATTAGTAAATACTTTCAACGATTTTTGGTTTCAACAATATAGGTTTTACGGTTTTTGAGTCCTAAACAAAAGGTCGTAAGTGCCGTGAGTTCCCCATGAAGATACGACTTTTTAGATTCAATGTATTGGATAGAGATTCTAAATGTGGACTAGTAGGTGTGTTGGTACGGAACCCTTCATTGTTCGTGGTCCGACACGCACTTGGCCGGTTTTTTTAATTTCCTTTTTAGGTTTTTATTCTCAAGTAGGCCGCAATGCCAATTTCACAAGTCAAATACTAGCGTTTCTCAAGAGACCATTGCCGAGAAGAAACGCCGAAAGAAACTCGATAGTCAATCATTTCTACATAAAACAAAGTAAATACAAACAAAGATAATAGCTTATCTCTGCTTTTCTCATTTACTTTTTTTATTATTTTTTTTTTATACAACGCCGGTGGCAAACAAGCGTACGGTCCACCTGATGGTAAGCGGCCACCGCAGCCTATAGACGCCCGCTACTCCAAAAAGTCACATGCGCGTTGCCGACCCTTTAAAAGATTTGAGGATGCACTGTGTTGATAGCAGGAGGAACACATTTAGGCCCCTCGCTCTCAACACAGATATATATATATATATATATATATATATTGTTTTTATTTCTATTATTCTAAATTTGACTAATGACATTGCCTAGGATATTCTAGCCGTGTATACAAATTTGACATTTCTATTATTTTTTACCTTTGACATTATTTGATTTCAATTATTTTTCTTTCATTATTATTATTATACCTATACGATCCTTTTGTGAATTTATCTTGTTTTAAAAATGTAAACCATGATGTAATTTTATAAAGAAAATAAATATATCTATCTATCTATCTATCTACAGGCCTAGCCTAGTATAGGGGTCATAGAAAAGTGTTTTAATTTACTTTGTCATGCAGTGTTTGTAACATTTTCTTTTTTTTTATATATATTTTGATCGTTTGGTAATGTTAATAGCACTGTGTATAAATAAACTATTTTGTTTGTTTGTTTTGTTTTGTTTATCTATAGGGACAGAGAAAGCGACTTTATTTTATACTATGTAGTGAAGTGGAGGTACAGATGAGTACATAAACGTATCCTCTTTGGGAACATAATTACAATGGCATAATAACAGATAATAATCATCTATACTATATCAACAAAATTCGAAGCAATAACGCGACAAAGGGATCCCGTAGGATATATCCCTATTCCTAATAAAGTACAAAACAATAGGCCGGCAATAACACGACGGGACCGCTGTCTGCGAGGCTCCAAATAAATAATGAACAATTTAATTTGTTCACCTTAATAAATGTTGAGGCAACTTCATTAATGAGGGCCGCTAGTTTTGGGGGCCGGCAGGAAATTCGGAAAATTTCACAGGAGTTTCACAATTTTCCTGTCTACCTTGTTTGAAAGTGAAGTTTGAATTGAGGAAGTAGACACGGCCGCTTTCACTTTTTATACATCCCGTCCAAATGATTAAATAATTGGTACTATTAAAGTCGTTCTTGGGAAATTGTATAAAATTCTACAATAAAATTCCAAGACACATTATTGAACTTACGGATTCTAAATTTAAATCTGTTGTGAAACAGACACTTATTTCAAAAGCATATTATAAGATAACGGTTACATCATGGATAGGGATGTTTGGCAGTGATAGCGTCCCGCACAAGTAATCTAACATAGAAATATTTTGTCCTTAGTATTAAAAAATATGTATGTATGTTTATACTGTAGGTAGCATTTGAATTTTGTACTATTTTTACTGTTATTTTACATACATAGTATATTGTTTTGAAAAAATGACACCTCGCCGAGTTTCTTACGCCGGTTCTTCTCGAGGCAGAGGTTTATTTTATGAACGTGTGGTAGTATTTTGACATTCATAAGTGCATGTAACATGCCTAAATTGAAGAATAAATGATTTCATTTCATTTCAAAGGTGAGAGACTTAAAGAGCCCCTCTTATATTATAGTAATTATAAATGTCAGTTCGAATAGGCATTTCTTTTTGGTAACCAATATCTAATGTTTTCGCCATCTTCATACATACAAGAAGGTTCTTAGTTAAGAGGTTTACTTATTCAATATTTCAAACAACCTATATATTTCATTTCTTTACCGACGACCGGTTTAGCCTAGTGGGTAGTGCACCTGCCTGTGAAACTGACGGTCCTGGGTTCGAATCCCGGTCAGGGAAAATATTGTTCCTGAGTCTTGGATGTTTTCTATGTATTTAAGTATTTATATCTATTAAATATATCGTCGTCTAGTACCCATAACACAAGTCTTCTTGAGCTTACTGTGGGGCTAGTTCGATTTGTGTAAGATTGTCCTCTAATATTTATTTATTTATTTTATTTATTGATTTACAAGCGGTAATAATGGTTAAATAGTTGAAGTTTCCAGGGACCGTAAGAATTAAGACAAGGCTACGTCTAATTTTTGTTTAAATTTAACACATTAGCTATGCTAAATAATATATTTATAGTATGAATTATTACTAATTGAAATTGATCAACTTTCTTAGTGTATGTTTTTGTAAGTAATAGGATAAGGCTCGGTTTTATAAAGATCCGTTACACCTTATGTCGGTTTGTTATGTCAAAAAATGTACTAAGTTACTGAAATTTGATCTCACATTTAGTCTAACGGATCTTTATAAAACCCGGCCTAAGACCTAGTATTTTAGAAAGAAAGAAAGATATTTATTCGGATAACACAAGTATCTATGTAATACACCTTAAGAGGCCTTATAAGTTTTAAGATGCTTTGATTTCAAATTATGACAAAGGTATTGATAATACCAGTAAAGTTATTAAAGGATACGATGATTTTATTAAAGTTTTAGATAGTAACAGACATTTTTTGATTTTATTGTGTGTAGTAGAATTGAAGCGGAAAAAACAAGTTTTTAGCTTGATAATGGTAGATTTCGAGTGATGATTGAAACGATATTTCTTAATGAAAAATCCAAAAAATATATTTAAAGTTTATGACATTAGGTCGCCATAGTCCTTTTCTAGATAGTGACGTTGAGAAATTGTCAAGATACGTGTCAATTCAAACAGAAAATGGCATAAATAGATGAGCGTTTTTTAACTGATAAGGACCCTTCAAGTGGGACTGGGCCGGCCACGTCTGTCGCATGCATCCAGATAGGTGGGCTAATATAGCCACCAAGTGGGTGCCACATGATGGACGACGCGGACGGGGCAGGCCCAGACGGAGATGGCGGGATGATCTGGATGCATTTGCCAAGAATTGGGAGGAAGAAGCGCTCAATAGGGAGACCTGGAAAACATGGGGAAGGCCTTTGCCCAGCAGTGGGACAGCCAATAGGCTATAAAGTAAAGTAAGGACCCTTAAAAGCTAACAAACAGATGTGTGATTTTACACTTAATTTTAATGTAGATAAAGACCGCTTCTACCAAACCCAGACGGAACCTGGCACTCCATCGAAGCTGCGGCTAACCTACTTTTAATGATGGAGGATTTCACGGAGCAGGTATAAATAGGTCCGCGGGCGGTAATGAAGAACGCGAGCCGTAACGAGCGGCGCCGCGGCCGGTAATTAGTCTCGCGGCCGCCGGATTACGGCGGTTGCAAGATTATGCCTTCTTGGCTACTTATTTACAAGCTGAGTAGCTGTTACACAAGATTTTTGAATATGCTCGATGTTGTCACAGCGAAAAAAGTAATATATATTATACTGTAAATGCGAATTTACTACCTATATTTATTTATTGCACAAAAAAATCTTATAGTACAAAAGGCGAACTTAACGCTATAAGCATTCTCTATCAGTCAACCTTAAGGCAAAGCAAAAAGTTGTGGGCGATGCGAATTATAACAAAAAAAACTTTAGTAGGTAGAATGATAGGGATATGATTATTATACATTATTATATATCTTAATATACTATGAAGATATAACTAAATAAATACATGTAGTTAAGTTATTAGTTCAATCAAGGTGTATCATATGAAATTTCCGGTATGAGTATAAATATCTTTTTTTTAATACTACTATTGAATGGTTCAAGAGATACAGCGATCGCTAACCGTTCGTTGAGTTGAACCCTATTCACTTGTAACAATGGTTATGGCTGCCAACTAGAGAAGCCAAATTCAAGTGAGCGGCTGTTAAATTTGAGCAAAACAGAAAAAACTGATTTCTCGCGGGCCCTCTTTACTTTTTTAAATTTAAGTTCTTATAACGGCGGCAGTATACCCTTTATGTAAAAATAAAACTTTTCACATATATCAGGGTTTATGAGAATACATCCCTCCGAGGAATGGACGGACGGACAGCGGGGTGGGGATGAAGTCAGGGGAAAAAGTTAGTACTTTTATAGATGGATTTTGTATTAGCTGTAACGTCTGCTAATGAAAATTATAACTTTAAAATAAAATGTAAAAAAATAGCTTAGGGTTCACTTACAAATTAGGAATTAAGATACTTCTTAGTACCTAATGACATTATTAATATTTTAGAAATATTTCCTCTATGTAGAAAACTGTTATGAAAAATAAAATTATGAATTTAAACATCTTGGTAGTGAAATGATGGAAAAAATTTATGATGACTAACCATTATGACTTGGTTGTTAGTAATAGAAATTTATGAACAAAAAGAGTACGAATTTTATGAAGAGTGATCATTAGGAGTACGAATTGGTAGTGCAACAGAATATAGGACAATGAATTTTAGGTGAGCCAATATGGACTCAAATTAAACAAACCCTTATATACATATTACATATTTGAGCCTTTTGGGAAACACTTGGGCCGTGGGGACCGGGAGCCCATAAGATCTTCAAAGATCTACCTGGACGTCTGGTCGACACAACACGTGACCAAAATGCTGGCCTTTATCTGGCACAAAGATTGAGCATTGCCATCCGACGTGGCAATGCGGCCAGCATTTTGGGAACATTACCTACTGGCAGCGGTTTGTTAGATTAGGGTTTTTGATAAGTATATTTAGGTTCATTTTAGGTTAGTTTTAGTTTTATTTTAATTTCTTTGTTTATTTGTAATTACTATTAATAAAATCTTCACTAATCATGTCCACAAACCCTTTATTTGAAATATTTGAAATATATAGTTCTATAGATGGCTGTACAAAACTCCAACATCAAACCACACGACAGCAGCGATTATGCACGAATTATATTTGAAATATGCGACCGCCGCCCTCAAGGCAGGAATTTGTGTGGCATCAACATAACTGTAACTACTATAGTTATAGTCGCTTTATGAAGGATCACAGGATATATAATAACTAGAGAACGGGTAGCGACAACCGTGGAGTGATATTCGCTAAGAATTTTATGACTACGGTAATAACTATTTAGATATTCATGCGAAAAGTATTAGCAAGGTCGCTGATTGGATAGTAATTACTATAGAAAACAGTTTTTATCATCATCATCAAAATGTGTGAGTTAGGAGCGCTAGTGGCCCAGCGGCGCCCGCGTACCGCATGCGGTATGCGAGGTTAAGCATCGTCGGCCCAGGTCAGTTCTTTGATGGGTGACCGCTTTGAGTGGTTATTAACTCCCCGTGCTTTGGAAGGCACGCTAAGCCGTTGATTCCGGCTGCTGTCTATGATAGCCTAGATAGAGGTTTTTGGGCGGCTTGAGAACTTTAACAGTCAAGTTGCCCACTCACTTGATAAGCCTAATTCCAATAAGGTCTGATTTCCCCTCGGGTTGGAAGGTCAGATGGCAGTGGTTTCTGTAAAAATTAGTGGCTACGCCAACTCTTGGAATTAGGTAGTGGATCCCGGGAATCCTTCAGGATGAAACTACCGGGATAACGCTAGGAGGATGATGATGATGATGATGATCAAAATGTATGAGTTGTTGTTGGTGGAGTAAACGCTGACCCTCGTATTCATAAAACTTAACAAACCTCTGTTAACTAAAATGTCCGTTGTCACTGTCTCACAAGCACATATGTCAAAGTGACAGATAAGGACAAACGAACTTTAGCGGCTAGTTAACTAATATAGGTTTGATAGACGTTTATGAATAAGGGGGTTATTCTCACGATCCTCGGCCAAGTTCTGTCCTGGTAAGACTCGACATTTCCTTTGAAATGAAATGAAATAATTTATTCTTCAATTTAGGCATGTTACATGCACTTATGAATGTCAAAAAACTACCACCGGTTCATAAAATAGCCCTCTGCCTCGAGAAGAACCGGCGTAAGAAACTCGGCGAGGTGTCATTTTTTCAAAACAATATACAATGTATATAAAATAACAGTATCATAATACTTAAGAATTCAAATGCTACAATATAAACATACATATATATTTTTTAACATTAAGGGGGAAATATTTCTGTCCTAGATTACTTGTGCGGGACGCTATCACTGCCAAACATCCCTATCCATGATATAATCGTTTATCTTATAATATGCTTTTGAAATAAGTGTCTGGTTCACGACAGATTTAAATTTAGAATCCGTAAGTTCAGTAATGTGTCTTGGAATTTTATTGTAGAATTTTATACAATTTCCCAAAAACGACTTTTTTGCCTTCACTAACCTATAAAAAGTTTGTTTTCAGTTGTACAGCGCTTCTTTGTTCGACCTCTAACCTTTGATCCTTCAATCTTGCTTTCCAGAATGTTTCTGAATAAAATGTCAGGAGCTTCGTATTAAGGGCGCTTTAATAAAATGTAACAGGTCCACTAGCGCCACTCGTAAATAATTATAATTATTTAAATTTAACGATATATTACTAAAAAAGGGGGCCGCTACGTACTGTAGTTTGTATTTAAGTACTTTTTGAATCCATCAAACTAGTTATTACGTTGCTGGATTCGTCAATCTATGCGCCCAAAGTCAAAACGGCCGTTTTAATTTTGAGCTCATGGAGAGAGGAAGCTAGCAACGTAAAAACTAGTTTGATGGATTCAAAAAACACTTAAATACAAACTACTGTACGTAGCGGCCTCCTTTTTTAGTTATATATCGTTAAATTTAAATAATTATAATTATTTACGAGTGGCGCTAGTGGACCTGTTACATTTTATTAAAGCGCTCTTAAGTGACCTATCATTTCGCATTGTCTATAGTGTGTGCGAAACACGTAGCGTGCGATCTGGTAAACTCCCGCTAGTGCCCCCTAGTAGTATTTTTCGACCAAAATATATTTACTTATTTTACATACAATGTACTAGTAAGTGTATAGAAGTTCTTTGCAATCACTGCAATATCACATTTGTGCAGAAAGCATTCGTGCGACCTTTACTTTAAAGTCCATGGATATTACCCTTACCTGTACCCTACTCTGTTTGTGTTGGAAAGATTTCTTACCAGAGCCTCGAAGTGCGTAGACAACTTGCTGTGGTAAAATATATCTTTAAACTAATACGCGGCAGTACAAGTAATTAATGCTAAGTTAGTTGTAAGCCTTTGTGTATGTAAAATTTATAATTTGTTTAGAAAGTATTATGTATAATCATCATATAACGCGAAAACGTAACGTTCAAGCTGAAAAACCCCGCGCACACTCGGTCTAGTTCCGGCAGAATACCAGCGCTGTGACAGCAATGTCACAGCACATGCTGAGTCGGCACCCTTTCGCGGCTATGTCATGACAATAGTATAGGCATTAGTATAGTTTTGTGTCCATCAGCACTGTTTTTTTTTATAAGTGTGATTATTGTAAGAGTAGTTTTTTCTAAATTATCAAGTCATATCCGTCAATAAAGTTTTTATCTATCTATCTATCTAAGTAATCCCTTCTTACTACAATTTGTAACTCTTAAAGTACCGCTACCCAATATGAGAGGTAACGGCCACTATTTGCGGTTCCTAACACTACAGTAAGTCTCAGCACCAGTCCTTTGTATAAGGCATTGAACCACATATATAATACTGTCCTTTATGACCCTACCTTGGACATATTCTCGCAGTCGGAGCCGAAATTCCTGGCCACAGCCACTCGGTATCTGGAGTCAATTAACACTCCTACCTCAATACAGTACTGAATATTTATAGATCATAGAAGATGATAATGTTAATTTTAATTTTGTAAACTTAATTGTGTTACTCATACTATTATAACCTATAACTTTCATGTTTGGCAATATGCTGTAAATGTAAGTTGGTTGAAAATAAATGAATAAATAAATAAATTTTCTTCGTAAATCAACAAATGCTAAAAGTGCCTATACTCTGTCTCACCTTTTTGGAATACAGACGTGAGTTAGTGATCGTGTATTATGCCAACGAGATTGCTCCTCAGCCTTTCTTCTCTGTGGTCATTTGGTTCAACGGACATTATGGTTAAGGGCCTATTAAGGACATTTTGCTCTGAAGACCACCCGCTCCGTTGAACTAACTTAAGAGGCCTTATAAGTTTTAAAATGTTTTGATTTCAAATTATGACAAAAGTATTGATTAAAGGATACGATAATTTTATAAAAGTTTTAGATAGTAACATGGTAATTTTTTGATTTTATTGTGTGTATTAGAATTTAAGCGGAAAAACACAGTTTTTAGCTTGAAAATTGTCGATTTGGAGTGATGTTTGAAACGATATTTCTTAATGAAAAATGCAAAAAATACATTTAAAATTTATGACATTAGGTCGCAATAGTCCTTTTCTAGATAGTAACACTGAGAAAATGTCAAAATAGGTGTCAATTCAATCAGAAAATCATCTAAATAGATGAGCATTTTTTAACATATAGGGACATATTCAGCAGCGCTGTTATTGCAGCAACGCATCCGCATCACTTTGACCGCGTCCCGATCTGTCCTCGTGTAACCGGTATGCAAAGCGAGCACTTTGAGATGACCCGACGGGTCCTTCGACTGAAGAGAACAGCCTAGACAGTAGTCGGTAACCGTGCGATTCATTTAAAAATAACATTTATTGATGCATTGTGTTGAGAGCGAGGGACCTAAATGTGTTCTTTCTGCTGTCAACACAGTGCATCCTCAAATCTTATAAAGGGTCGGCAACGCGCACGTGACTCCTTTGAAGTTAATAAATAATAAATAAATATTAGAGGACAATATTACACAAATTGAACTAGCCCCACAGTAAGCTCAAGAAGGCTTGTGTTATGGGTATATGGGTACTAGACGACGATATATTTAATAGATATAAATACTTAAATACATAAAAAACATACAAGACTCAGAAACAAATATTCATGCTCATCACACAAATATTTGCCCTGACCGGGATTCGAACCCGGGACCTCCAGCTTCGTAGGCAGGGTCACTACCAACTAGGCTAAAGTCCGTCATCTACCGCAGGCTAATCACGTAACTTTATGTACTAACGGTAGATAGATTTTACTGTCAATTTTCGACCGTTCGAACGCCTGTCAAAAATTCGCACCAGGTAACTTTATGTACTAACGTTAGAAACACCATTTCGTACCGTACCGTTCACAAGGTGAATGAGATTCGACGTTCTGTTATTGCAAAGGTGATCCAATGAACGAATGGTTGTTCCTTCCAATGTTTTGCACAAATTTACTATCATAATAACCCAATTCAAAGCACTTTATCTAAAATTAAGGAAAAATGTGATCATGATAAATGAACACCAGTTATTATATTAAAATCAGAAATACTAAACATGCAACCGATCAACACAAAACGCATTATTACAGAGAGAGTATGACAGAAAGACAAATGTAAATGTGACGATGTAAAACCTTTGTAATATTTTAAATTATTTTCTTTTAATAAGTCTTTAAATAATATCGGTACAAATAAATATATCAATTTATATTGTATCATTTAATAATATTTATTTTAAACAACTAAATGCCATCTAGTATCGAATAGGAGAACTTGTTGACAGTTAATTCACTTGCATTCCATAATATTGACATCTAGTATGCAGTAGGAGAACTATCAGGCAGTAAAATAATGTTGGCTATACACCGAAGCCTAGACCCGCACCGAATTATAAAATGAAAAGTGTGGTGAAATTGCATTATCCTAACAATATTATTATTGCAATAATCTTATATCGGTATAGTCTTTCAAATCAGTCCAAAAAGCTTCAAATTTTAAGAATTGTAGGCATAACCTGCCTATTTTAGTTAACCGTTTAATCGCCATGCGTCATGTACGGCAGTGATCCCTACAAACAAACTCATTTTCCATAAGAGATTGTATATGAACTTTAGTGTAAAGCACGAAGGTCACTTTGACAACGTACGTGACACCACACCACACCATCAGGTAAGCAGGTAACACCTATAGGCGTTTTTGTCATATCAAGAGGGTTAATCTACCTACGTCCCCAAACAGAAATGAAACGAGCATTTATATTTCCCAAATTTAATACATAATAGCTCTGGACGTTCCTTGAATATCCACAATAGACAGAATGTTCTCTATAATTCAATCGGATCCGACATCAGTGTACACTAAGTAGGTACATGAAGGCAAAGGCGTCCACTATCGGCACGGCACGGCAAAGGGCTCCTCAGCCTCACACATTAGACTAGCGGGATAGACAATGCATGCCAAAGGTGTGCTTGGGAATGCCGAGGAATGCTCGGCATGCCTAATGAGGCCTGGGCATGCTTAAGGATGGCTGCGCATGCCTAAGGATGCCTCGTCATGCCTAAGGACGCCTCGGCAACCCCGGCAATCCTAACCACATCTTGGCGTGCCCGAGGAGGAATCCCTTGGCGTGCCAATGCCGTGCCAATAATGGGTGCCGGGCCTAAGGATTTGACAAACTTCTGACAAATTGAAGGTCACACTGTAGGCTTGCCTAATTATTGCTTCATGACTTTACTTCGTAATGGTCCATAATGATAAACTAAAAATCATTCTTTGCCCGTGGCCCTACACCGTTAGTCCTAATGATTGTACCACAGGTAATTTTCTTTGTCCTTGGTTCTATCAATCTGACCATAGACACCTAGCATCCTCTTCTCCAATATGTTTGACTGTCTGTTTAACCAGTTGAACATATTGTATAACTTTCCTTCAATTTTTAAAAAGTAGTCGAGCAACTTGTTACTTAAAAATGCAATAAGTTCAATTACAGTATTATGACGTTAAATAAAATGAACTATTCTTACGATACATTTCAAAACAATAGAAGAAAGTTGTCCAATATGTTCAACTGGTTAAACAGACAGTTTAGTATATTGGAGCAGAGGCCTAGCATTATCCGTATTCCATATATCTCTACCACTACATTTACCCTGGTAGCTTACCGTTAGATTTCTCTCCTTCCACTTGGTGCCCAAGCCTATGATTCCATGGAATTGCAACGTAATGTTTTTGTCGCTATGCTCCCATGGTATCATTAGATGTATTTTGATGCCGTTTGGCTTCCATAACATCCATTGATAACTAAATATTTTTCCGTCATGCTTCCTTGCAACTGCCCTGTGGAATCCAGCGGTGGTACTTTTCCTCGTCTCTCCCAAGCCACTCCCAACGGGATCCAGGGATAACGTTATTCCTCCTGGTTCCCATACCGCCGATTTTCCCTCTTGGCTCCCATACTGCTGCTGTTTGGGTCCCAGGAATTTGTTTTCCTTCTGGCTCCCATACCGCCCACCAGGGTAGGCAGAGGTGGCTGCATGCCAGATATACAATAGCTTCGACTACTCCTACTACCGATATCTTTATATGAAAGTAAGGGAATGAATATATTCCTGGATGCTATTGAGCTGTGGCGTGGCTTGGGAGTGGGAGCCAAGATATCTGGGATACCAGTATGCAATAAGTTCCATCCTATCCTTACCTGTGATTCCTAATATCTCCCCGCGAGGGGCGCTACAAATGAAACTACTGACGTCCACCTACATCTGTTAAGGGTGGTCGTTATAAAAGTAGTACGTTTGACGACCATCCTTAAAAAGAGGTGTAGGCACGACGACGAGCGAAGCTAGGAGGAGTGTTCGTAAAACTGTGCGACCCGACAGGTCGCAAATAAAATGGTCGTTAGAAAAGACTGTTCGGTTCAGGTGCTTCGCCGGCCGCTACCGCGGCACGGTCGCTTTGCTTGTAATGTCGCAGTTGTACCAACACTTTTTCTAGCTGCGCTCGTTGGCACACTGGCAAACAAGCCTATTACCCGAGGTCCCACCAACATGTCCCCCTTGTGGATCCACGGGTATTTTTTTTGACCCGTTGTCCTACCGCTCTAAACAGTGTTCTTCAGTGGGCCTACGGGCAATTTATTTTTACCATGGTCCCACTGCACTACGTATTCGACTCTAATGCAGCGAAGCGAGGAGTGTTTAAGCAGAACTATGAGCCTACAGAGCCGGCGAAGCGCCAGAACCGAACATTCGTTACAATTGGTTAGGTCAGAAATATTACTTGTTCGCAGTTCTACCAAACAAAATAGCTAGTTTTTAATTAATGTTTACCGCTTAATGCAGTGGGACCGTGGTAAAAATAAATTTCCCGCAGACCCACTGGCGAATACTGTTTATAATGGGTCAAAAACAATTACCCACCAGGGGGACATGTAGACCCACCTGCGAACACTGTTTCGAACTGTAGGACGACGGGTCAAAAACGACGACGGTAGGACAACGGATAAAACAAATTACCCGTGGACCCACCAGAAGGCCTTCCTTAACCGTGGTACCATCAGATAGTACCATTGATGGTTCTATGGTTTTTTTTTGCTATGGTAGCATTAATGGTACAACCGAAGTATTTTATTGCCGTGGTATCTGGTATAATTGATGGTAATACGGTACAATAAATGTTTACTAGTACCATTGCATTGCAATTATAATGGTCAATGATCAGCCAGTCAGTGAGAAAACTAATGAACTTTGACCTGCAATCGTTCAAAAACAACAAGTTCAATTGAATCTTATAATAGAAAATGAAATAAATTATGAATGGAGCTTTAGCCAGCACAAAATTACAAGAGGCTGAAATTGGCCTGAATGGCTTCGAGAAATGGATGGTAATAGCCGTATTGCTCGACTTGGCTAAATAATAATAATGTTGTTTTCTATATTTCTATGCAGTTATTAAAATAAGATCTTTAAATTATATGTAAACATTATCTACATGACTTAATTAATTACCAAATTGTCTACTATCCAGTACCACGGGTAACAAAAAATAATTTTAGCTGTAGTTCCATTGTCATAATGGAACCACGGCAAAACATTATTTGCCGTAGTACCATTGATGGTACAATCTGATGGTACCACGGTTAAGGAATGGTTGGTGGGACCACGGGTAATAGCCAAATAATATCCCTACCGGTAGAGAAGAAAGTAAAATGTCCACATTTCTCTAACAGGCGGGATGTGTCGGTAGAGACATATGGAATAAGGGTAAAGAACGACTATTTGCGGTAAGAAATACGTCGGGACCTTCATACCTTTCAAAGTATTTAAAACTTTTTTTATTAGGGATCTTTCTATTATAATAAAACAACACATAAATAGCATTTATTACTACCTAAATAAGCAAGTACCAAAAATAACGGCACTTTGTATCGATTTTTCTATGGAGAAAGTATATACCCATTACTTGCTCTTGAATGTATAAAGTATCGTTACGTTCTGGGTCTGCCGTGATGATTTGAACGTTGCGAGGAAGACCGTAGCAAGTCATAATTTGTAGTAGAAAAACCTTCTGTTTGCAGTTTTCAAGCATTCCTGAAAAAAAAACTTGATCTGTAGAAGTTGCTTTGTAAACTGAATTGTACCTATTCATATACATAATTTTACAATCCGAAATTATTAAAACAGTAATATGTAAACTGACATAAGTATAAGGTACGAAGAGCTAGTCAATAGAATAGAGTTACTAGTTATTTACTGAAATTGCGAGGCATCTGGTTCACGTAACTGGTGACCGAAGACCTGGCGACTTCCTCGTACAACGTATCAGCATTGCCATATAGCGAGGAAATACCGCAAGCATCCTCGGTACGCCTCCCTCAAGGGCCTGTTTTAGATTGAAGATAGTTTTAATATTATTTCATATATTGTTGTTATGTATTACACTATGTATAAAAACTAGTGCCTACGCCAACTCTGGGGATTAGGTGTCAAAGTGGACCCCAGGATCCTTAGGGCACAACCGGAAAGATGCTGTGAGGATAATGACCCCCGATTTGGTTAACATTTTGAGCAGCCTATAATACTGGAAAAGTATGCTACTCCTTGGAGAAGCCATAATAATAGTATATAAATATAGCAATAACACATAATTACTAACACATGAGGCGTTGTGTTCCTGGCAACCAAGAATGCCAGAGCTTCAGAGATGGAGCTGTATTGAGAGCGACGGACCGCCATATTTTAGCTGATAAATAGTTAAACTGATGTTAAGCAGGACGCATTACGAGGATATTGGTTGGGCAACACGTTTGTGCGATTCAATACATACTTACTTTCATACCTATTGGTTAAAAAAAAGTTTAACAAAAGCAAGGTTGGAATCTCCTTTTAAGTAATAAATGTACTTGTGTCAGGAGACTACGCTCGCCCAAAAACCATGTAAGGGGTATCTACAATACATGCATACAAACCTCATGACCTTTTTATTTCAATAAAAATTATAATTATACAAACTCTTCGCATATTCAATATTTTGAGAGAAAATCTGTAATACCATGGACTGCAAGGCGAACAAACCAGTCCATCCAGCTACGTTAAGCTACGACAGTATGTCAGGACCGCATCCTCATATATATTTGGAACACCTCTCACGACGTTCGGATAGCCAGTAGATAAATATTATGACGGGAAAAGTTGAGGGCCAGAGGTCTCGAGGCAGACTACCCGCTAGACGGAATACTCAAATCACTGGTGGTATCCTGTAACTATATCTGCACGAGGCCATCCATAAGGTGGGTGACAGGAGCCTATGGAGGAGTCTGGTCAGCAAGAATTGGACATTATGTCCTCAGCATTGACGGAACGACTGATGATGATGATGATGATGTGCCACATCCACGTTGTCCGGAAAACTAACTTAGCTAGCAGTCTACTATTAGGCATGGTTTTGGTCCGGCATAATGTGACAATGAAAAGGAACTGTCGTTTTTTAAGAACCCTTTTTTACATGTTTTTGGTGTTCCTAAAGAGGCACAAAATTAAAGAAATGTATTTGTACCTTCAGTTGTTCCTTTTCTGAATGAGAATTTCCGTATTTTAGCGGCGTCGGAACGCCGCTACGGGACTCTCGTTTAATATATATTTCTAATATCACATTACTTTTATATAGCGGTTCATAAAATACACTTTCTTACTAAATTTCATAATTATAGTGCTAATAGTTTCCGAGTAAATCGGCTGTGACATACGGATGGACGGACGGGCGGACGGATGGACGGACGGACGGACGGATGGACGGACGGACGGACGGACGGGCGGACGGACGGACGAACAGACGGACAGACATGACGAAACTATAAGGGTTCCATTTTAAAAATGTCCTCGATTTACCATCTAATACTTTGTGTCAGTTTTGTGACGTGTCATATAAAACTATATGAGAAATGCGCCACAAAACGGAATCTTTTTGCACTTTGTATAAGAGTACCTTGTTTACTACGGAACCTTATAACTCAAATCGTTTTTTTTTTCTCTCTGACCCTGACTGTACCTTATAGGAGACCGCAGCCATAATAACATCACTGTTTGCTCTTTAGGTATACGATGTTGTGTTCCTGGTAGTGAGTATATAAAGTCACAAGAACTCCCGAGGATGCACTATTTTCAGAGTGCGTCACTTGTCTCTAGCTATCAACACAACAAATCCTTATGTCAATAAAGGCTCGGCAACGACCTTGTGATTCTTCTGGAGTCCCAAGTGTTCATACTGTATTTTAGAGATTACTCAATAAAAAAACTTACTTGCCTTGAGGTAAGGAGATCTTGTGGACCAGGCAGCAGGGTGGCGGTTATAGATTTTCATTTTATCCAATTATCATCATAACCATGTGTTGATCAAAGAAATAGTCATTTTTAACATGTTGCCTAAAAATACGCAATTCACAATTGCTGCACTGAAAGAAGAAGTTAGAGCATAGTAATGAACATCTTGAAATAGCATCTGAATTATCATGACCCTGGCTACAGATTATGTATATTATAGTAGCCGTAGAAACTAAAAATGCTACAGTTTATAATAAGGACATTCCTCATTTGACTCAGTATTATTATCAGTATCACCCACGCATCCATAGTCTCAAAAATCCGCAATTTCATAACACCAAAATACCCATTTACATATCCCTGACCCTGAATCCTAAACTTAATAAGGCTCGGCAACGTGCTTGTGATTCTTTAGGAGTCGATAGCGTCCATAGGCCATAGCCTATGGACGCTATCGACACCATAGTGTCTGCTTAACCCACGCCAGCGACTTTTCGAGTGACGAATGCGTATCGGATGACGCAGTGAGTGAAGGCTCCTTACGAGGTGGCCTGATGACGTTAGAGTCAAAAGACCTGGGACGACACGCGACCGATCAGCAAGGCATTTTCCGGGAAAGGCCTATGACCAGCAGTGGACGTCTATTCAGCTAATGATAATGAGTTATGCCATGGTGTTATGTTGTAACATGCACACTATTTATTAGTGATATGTAATAAAATTACTTACCCTTGGCGCGTAGTAGCAGATAAAGTCGTTACTTAAGTGAACTACCATAGCCAACTATTCGATACGAGCCATTATGAAAAAATGATTTTTATACGCGAAATTCACCAAATAAGTGTTTAATATTGCTCTGGACTAAATATTACATAATAATTGTAAAATGTATTTATTTCGTTGTACTCATTTTTTCTAAATTGTTATGTGACACGCCCTGTTGGTTTATTATTTTTAAAAGTTAAAGTACCTATCCAGCCTCTTAATGCTAGAAGAAGACTACCGGATTTTACCGTTGCTTTTGTATAAAACGAAATGGGTTCAACTAGACATCTAGCGTCAAGTAGAATAAGTTATTGCATATACATTACTAGTTACTTCATTGAGAGGTGATTGAGGGAAACCCCAGTCTTTGTAATCTAGTTTAGCCTAGTGGGTAGTGCACCTGCCTGTGAAGCTGACGGTCCTGGGTTGGAATCCCGGTCAGGGCAAATATTTGTGTGATGAGCATGAATATTTGTTTCTGAGTCTTGGATGTTTTCTATGTATTTAAGTATTTATATCTATTAAATATATCGTCGTCTAGTACCCACACAAGCCTTCTTGAGCTTACTGTGGGGCTAGTTCGGTTTATGTAAGATTGTCCTCTAATATTTATTATTATTATTTATTTTATTTATTTATTATTTTCACACATGGATTACATTATTGCATCTACAATATTATTCGAGATTAATGTATTTTAAGCTCAACTACGTAATCGTAATAGTCCCTTGTCTTCTTGTTCTCGCCAAGTTTATTGCTCTGAGCTGACCTATACGCTGCTTTGGGTGCGATATGTGCCTTGATAGTAATCTATGTACACCCCACAAGCTTTATAGACCTGCCCACGCGTCGCTACCGTTTGAATAGAAAAGATTAATGAAACTCCTTCTTCATTCTATTTGCAAAGTTAGAGTAATATCATTTTAGAAGAATTTAATGAACATAAGTCGATGCAATAGCATACACACAATTTCAATATAGTGTATTCGTATGTACCTGCTTATACCTAATGAATGACGAAACGTATTATTTAGGTATTTAAATAATGTAAACAACAACGAAAAAATACAAAAATATATTAAGAAATAACATCATGTCTTTATACAACTTTCTTCTCTCTTCATGCGAGTAGGATTTTTTCTTGGCAGTAAATCCGCGCGGAATTAAAAACTCACCAGCAACACCGACGGCTTCGCAATCTCGTTGTATCATCTAAAACATTTGACATTTGTGTATAACTCTTGTGTTACTTTACCTACCTACCCGCGCGGATCCGCCGGAGTATTATCTATTTGGTAGGGACAACAGGTAGAGGCGCGGGATATAATACGTCTTATGTACATACCGAAGATTCACATTACACGCTGGTTACAAAGGAAGACAGAAATAGCATCCCAAGTGGACTTAATAAACTCATGTTTAAAGGATTCGGAGACTAGGTAATTTATGTCGTCCTATTACTTTTCATAAATCGACAAGCATACATCGACACGCGGGGCACGTATATGAAAAAGTACATACTTATAAATTAACACTTCTATATTTCAGCGATGAATAATATGGCATGCTATTTTGCTTGGTTCGTGTTACTTCATAGTTTCCCTCGTTTTATCTTTCACACTCTGCATGTTGCAGCATCGCGTCACCACCAAGAGATGGGGAATCTGGTTTATGTACATCCTGAAAAGAAACACATAATAATACCAAATATATTAGTAAATACGAATGTGAGCAAATAAATACCACATGACCATGACATTTGTTGTTACTTACTTTTCGTTTTATTTAAAGTGCTTAGGGAATTTTAAACTCGATCGTGTGTTTTAAAGACATTTCAAGGAAATTTGGGACATTTTCACTAATTAATAAACCCAAATCATGACCAAAATCTTTGTTTAATTCATTGTTATGACATGACAGATACGATGACTGACGATGACTTTGTCACGCAGTAATTGACATATTTATACCGTACAATTTTACCGTCAAAAAGTTACGTGTTTCCAATCATTTGATCAATTTCTTACTTTAGTATGGGATTTCCATTCAATCGTTCATTCAATTATGTACTAGCGTCGGGTACAAAAAACATGACATTATCTCAGCAATTTATACTTCAAAATTGACATTAAAATCTATCTAACGGTAGTACATAAAGTTACGTGATTACCCCGCCGGTCTCTGGGATCTCCCGAATCATAACAAAAGATTACTATTTTTTATTTTTTTTATTTTTTTCACCGGGAGACGACGGCTTAAAGGTCCGTATTGTCACGAGTTTTTTAAGCAGTGAACAGGCTCGTCCATCTGTCTCACCGCCCCACTTAGGTCCTAAACTTGATGCTCTACACTTGCCCGAATACATTTGCATCAACCGGAGTATTAACTAAAAGGCAACTAAATATGAATATGGAAATAACACTTAAATATAAATTGAAAATGGACGTAAAACTAGAGACAGAAACCGGACCTTTAAATAAGTACTGAAATATGTTTGTGCAGCAAGACTCCTTCTAATATTATGTATGTACCAGGCATGTATCCAGAGGGGGGGAAAGTTGGGATTTATCCCCCCCGAAAACGTTTTTATCCAGTAGTGATTACAGCGATTTTTACACAGTTCACATGGTTGTTTCAATGTTTGCCCCCCCCCCCCCGAACCAAAAGTCTGGATACGTGCCTGGTATGTACCTGGGTCATTCATTCTACTTTTCCATGACCAGTTTTCTATTACAAAAAAAAATCTATGATATGTATTGAATTAGTATACAAAAACAGGATTTCGAAATAGTACCTGAACCTAATAAAAGGAATTTATAGGTAAAAATACTTAAATATTAACACATTGCTGTAAAAGGTGGGTAACACAGTGGTAAAAACTATTTTTCATACAAATGGTGAGACATCCAAAGACCACTGAGTTACTCGATTTATGGATATTAGGTGTTGTTCGTTAATTACCAAAACTATCGAAAGAAATACTGCAATTAAACCTCTTTCTAAATAACAATACATAAATATGAAGTGAGGACGAAAGTATTTCAAAATCTACATTTAAAAAAAGCCCACCTACCTTTGGTCATATTTGCATATTGACACACGTTGTCTATCTTCTTTTGTATCGTTAGTCTAAATGCAAAATTATACTTGATGACGTGCTATGGGTTAGAACTTTGGGGCCCAGTAGCTGAATGGCAACGAGTATTTTTACTCCAAAAACTCGCAAAAATAGAGCGCTCGTGGCTCAGCAGCGCCCGCGTAAAAGCAAACCCGCGGTAAAGGGTAGAGCTCAGGCCGGTGCGCCCTGGAGGCAAGGGCAGGTGATCATTTAGTGGACCCTAAGTGATCGCCTGCCGATGCTACCAATAACCTGACACGGGGGGGGGGGGGGGGGGGGTTCCGCACCAGGGAGTCGGAAGGCTCCCCAGGTGCGGCAGTGAGGGACAGGAGGCGGGGTAGGGGCGTTTGTCCTCCCGTGACCTGTTTGCGGGGCACTGCGGACAGGGTAACCAAGGACCTGTGCCGTTGCGAGGTGGCTGCTCCGATTCCGGTTGGCAGAGGGCCTAGAACCGGATCGGATGCGGCGTAGTTGCGGGGTAGGGGCATTTGTCCTCCCGCGGCCGGTTGAGGAGTGCTACGGGGTAGGGGCGTTTGTCCTCCCGTAGCGGTGGTGCACCGGGGTAGGGGTATTTGCCCTCCCGGTGCCGTGAGGGCGGGACCGGGACACCGTGTGTCTGGTGCCGGTCCCAGGTTCCCCGGGGGTATAGGGAACCAGGGGAGGGAAAGCACACTGTTCATGCTGCAGTGTGCTTTTTCGGAGAGGGTTCGCCCTAGGGCGAAGGTGCCGGTGATGTCGTGGTAGAATGTTCGCGATCCCATGGCATCACCACCAAGGCACGTGAGGGAAGCATCCCAGAGTTTTAGTGGGTAGGCTAGTCCCTTCTGGACTGGAGAGCCCCACATAACCAATGCGTAATTTCTGGTTTTCCCCCGGAACCTTAGGTTACATAGTGGTATGCAGTTTCATGCATTTCTCTGGGTCAAAAAAAAAAAAAAAGGTCAGTTCATGGATGGGTGACCGCTTTGAGTGGGTATTATCTGAGCATTCCCGTGCTTTGGAAGGCACGTTAAGCAGTTGATCCTGGCTGCTGTCTATGATAGCAGTCGTTAAGCCGAGTTAGAGGCCTCCGGGCGGCTTGAGAACTTCTATCAGTCAAGTTGCCCACTCACTTGATAAGGGGGTCGAAGTTGCACCACGTCCGTAGGGAGTACCCAACGCAACCCTACACGTGACTTATGGGTAGTGCTAAAAGTGCAACAAAAACTGGCAACGTATCGTGTCTTCTCGAAGATCTCACGGTTCAAAATAATTGCCAAACGATAAATAAATTAACTCCGAAAACGAGCTGTTAAGACTATCTCACCAGTACCACCCGGGACCCCAGCATGACAACTCTTTATAGTCGCTAACATAATGACACTTCAAAATACATATTAGACATTGCTAAGTACGTTAGAAGTAGTATTTGACGACCGCTTTAGCCTAGTTGGTAGTGACCCTGCCTTCGAAGCTGGAACCCGGGAGGTTCGAATCCCGGTCAGGGCATTTATTTGTGTGATGAACACGAAATTTGTTCCTAAGTCTTGGATGTTCTATGTATTTAAGTATCTATTTATCTATAAATCTCGACGTTTTATTATTTTTTCGCGACAATTGAGATTGTTCATAAAAATATCAATTGGTGTCTTAAAAAGGTGTGTCCGCGCATAAACCCGTTTACGAGCGGCGCCGCGCGCGCGGCTAGTTTACGACGTGTCACTGCGCTAAATAAGTTGTAAAACGACTGTTGTGAGAGTATAAGGTACCTGTTATTGGCTACTTTGATAAAGTGAAACAAATCTTCAACTGAACGCCCGTTCATTTCCCGCACACATCTGATCTGATAAGCATATATAAAAACATAGTTAAAAAATTAAAAACACGACTGCACTGTCTAAAACTTAACTAAAAGGATAAAAACAAAAAAAGTAAATTTATTTTGTTCGCAGTCGAGGGACTTAATATTTTGATATTGTATATTTTGCAAACAAAACATTTCTTTAAGTTTTTTTTTTGAAGCTTGTTTATATCTTTTTTGAATTCGCAATTTTGTGATTTCCTAAGCATTTTTAAAGTATGTTATGCCGTAGAATCATTTTTTTAAATACATATATTTTTAATATTTTTGAAATTGTCTTTTTAAATGCTTCATACTGATACTCCCCTTGATGAGATCGAAAACATTTTTCTACCAAATACACAAAATGAAGTACATAGCCCGCCAAATTATTTTTATTGCAACGTCATATATTCTGTTACTCGGGATGACGTAAGGATTCCAACGATACCTCACACACCTAAATCGGTTAAGGCGTTGAGAAGTTACGGGGGAACAAAAAATCTCACATACATACATACATGAATGAAAATATTACACTCCTTTCTTTGGGCAGTCGTGTAAATATAAAGAGACGCACATCACACAATAGTATAACAGGTATACTCACACATTGAACTAATTTGTATTAGGACAGTGGGGTTAATTTTATTTATTTATTCATTGTAATTTCATGCATACATAATAAGTAGTTAAATTTATAAATTTATCCAGGGGAAAACCTCCGGCACGACCACGCGTGTGGTTTGGAACACTGGAATACTCTAAGAGTTTGCGCTCCAGTGAGATTGGTTGAGCGGTTTCAACCGAATCTGAGGTGTGAGTGGAATCGAGCTACTGGGAGTTTTGTCGCTGGTTCACTAAACCTAGCCTAGCTGAGAAGAGTCCAGCAAGAAACTCAGCTAGGCCCGACCTGGGTCGGACTGACTCTACCCGGTGTGCGGCGGTACCGGGACGAATAGGGACTATATGTTGATTTTATTATATTTTAATATACAAAAATTAACATATCCTGTAAATAAAAGGTGACTTGTTTGACTACTTTGTTAAAGGAATGAACGACCGATTGATTGAGTGAATGTTTAGTTCAATTCATTCTCTGTTCAGATCTGTTAGTCACTCCTTCGCCTTGCCTCTCTTTGATCAAGACTTTACTCGTAGATAGACGTGTTCTAGCTTCCAAGTATAAAAATAAAATTAAAATAAATGAAATTAATTTAACCGTTATTCAGTATTTAATTGACAATAAATCCTTGTATACCCTAACCTTTTCAATAGGTTATGGGGCCCAGGCCACGCGTTAAAACTTTGAAACTCTAACGATAAATTTTTCGAAACACGTGCATGAATGGATAACCTAATATCAAAACTTACGACGGCGTAATCACTGCAATTGAGACGTTATCTGAAAATAGTTTAACTTTGGCATTTGTGAAAATAAGGTTATTAGACCACGAGGTTAAGCTGAGAAACGACAGTGCAGATACGAGCTCAAAAGTACTGCATGTCGAGCATAAGCCCCATAATTCAAAGAAGAGAATAATCGATACAGCTAAATCGCCAAACCACCATAATAATAACCGTAGACATTACAAGAACAAAACTTGGAAAAATACCCACATTTTAAAATGTCATCATTGCGGACGAAAAGGTCACGCGAAAAAGGATTGTTATTTCTTTAAACAAATGATGCAAGAAAAACAGACTGAAACAAATAGGACGCGAACAAGTCAACAAGTCGAATTGAATCAAGAAACTGCTAACGATTTCTCGGGTTTCGCCTTTATGACGGGAGACTGTCAAGATGATGTTCAAGAAGATAAAGTGAGATTTATTTTGGACTCGGGAGCATCGGATCACGTCACAAACAGGTCGGATCTTTTCATTAATTTTACAATTCTTAATCCACCTTTGAAAATATCGATTGCTAAGCACAGGGAATTTTTTTTTTTCAGCTACACAAAAAGGGACAATGAGGGTGACGAGCGACTTGGGCGTGCAAGGACTTCTGGAGGATGTGCTGTTCTGCCCAGATGCCCCTTACAACCTGCTGTCGGTGCCCAAGATGCAGCGAGCTGGCTACACGATCATCTTCGACCAACATGGCTCCCAAGTTTGTAAAGGTGACACAACTGTCATGAAGGGTAAGTCTCTGAACAATTAAATTGCAGTAAAAACAGCAAGCAGCAGCAGTTGCAGTTTTAAGCAAAATAAAGATATTTGTATTTTGTATTTGTATTTGTAGACTTTGCTGTATCAGTAAATATGGCTATTCCTGTTTCCTGCCTATACCAAGCTAATAATAATGACTAAAATTTATGGCATCAGCGTTTGGGTCATATAAGTAAAAATAAATTCATACAATTAAAGAATAAGAACTGAAGATGTTAATCAAATTCAGTTTGTTGAGCCAAATGATAAAATGTGCGAAGCTTGTATAAACGGCAAACAGGCCAGATTACCATTTAATCTGACTAAGAATAAAGATCACATTACACGACTTTTATTTGTTGTACATTCTGATGTTTGTGGCCAAATCACTCCTCCCACGATAGACAATAAAAATTATTTTGTATTTTTTTATTGACCAGTATACCCATTACTGTGTTGTGTATTTGATAACGTACAAGTCAGAGGTATTTACTGCTTTTAAAGTGTACGGACGTAGTGACGTAAATGTGAGGCAAAATTTAATTTTGAAAATGGTAAATTTATACTGCGATAACGGCGGCAAATATTTATCTGCCGAGATGAAAAATTATTGTATTGAAAAGGGCAAAACTTACCATTTGACAGTTCCAAAAACACCGCAACAAAACAGTGTATCGGAACGTAAGGTAAGGACTATTACAGAAAAAGCGCGATCTATGCTTAGTGGTTCCAAATTAAATAAAGTATTTTGGGGTAAAGCTGTATTAACTGCTGTTCGATTAATAAATGTAACGCCTTCAAGAGCCCTTATGCAATCGAAAACCCCATATGAATTGTGGCATGATAAAAAAAAAAAACCACAACTTAAATACTTGAAGTTTTTTTTGGTGCCACGGTTTATGTACATAATAAAACCAGTAAATCTAAATTTGACGATAAATCTTGGAAGGGAATACTGGTAGGCTATGAACCAAACGGATATAAAGTTTGGAAGGTTTTTTGTGCCACGGTTTATGTACATAATAAAACCAGTAAATCTAAATTTGACGATAAATCTTGGAAGGGAATACTGGTAGGTTATGAACCAAACGGATATAAAGTTTGGAAGGTTTTTTGGTGCCACGGTTTATGTACATAATAAAACCAGTAAATCTAAATTTAACGATAAATCTTGGAAGGGAATACTGGTAGGTTATGAACCAAACGGATATAAAGTTTGGAAGGTTTTTTGTGCCACGGTTTATGTACATAATAAAACCAGTAAATCTAAATTTGACGATAAATCTTGGAAGGGAATACTGGTAGGTTATGAACCAAACGGATATAAAGTTTGGAACTCGGAAAGCGCTTAATTTGTCACTGTTAGAGACGTTATAGTCGACGAGGCTAATTTTCTAACATCCAGGCCAGTAATATTGCCTGAAGTTACCGAAAATTGCCATGATAAACCTGATAACAACAATATATCAAAATCAGTGTCATCCAAGTCTCGTCCTATTGACAATTCAAAATCAGATGCATTTAAATCTGATGATCTCGGCCGTCCTATGAAAAATCGCAGATTAAATGAAACCATTATTGAACCCACATCTAGTAATGCCCCTGATAATTGTACGAAGGTAAATCAAAATGAAAATAAAAACACAGATGACGTAAGGAGGAGTGATAGACTTAAAAATCGGCCGCCTGTTCATTATTATCAAACTGATGATGATGAGTGCATATTGAGTGCGCAGTCTATATTAGTGTTAAGTGGCAAGTTGCCATAGAAGAAGAGTTAAAATCTCTTTCTGAAAACAACACGTGGTCTTTAGTGCCGAGACCACAGAATAAAAATGTTGTTGATAATAAATGGGTTTTCTCTATCAAGTATGATGAATTTGGTAGACCGCAAAGATATAAAGCCCGTCTCGTTGCCAAAGGGTTTAGTCAGGAATACCTTGTCGATTTTTATGAAACCTTTGCACCTGTAGCCAGAATTGCTAGTTTTCGGTTCATTATTAGTCTTGCAAATCAATTTAACTTACTCGTCCACCATATGGATGTTAAAACTGCCTTTTTAAATGGTAAATTAGAAGAAGAGATTTTTATGGAAGTGCCGAAAGAAGTAGATTGCGATAAGAATTATGTATGTAAATTAAATAAGGCATTGTATGGACTGAAACAGGCTGCTAGATGCTGGTTTCAGGTTTTTTAAGCAAGCACTGGTTGAAAAAAAAAAGGATTTATAAGTTCATCGGTTGACAGATGTATATACATGCTTGATAGAGGAAGCGTCCAACAAAATATTTACGCAATTTTGTATGTGGATGATTTAGTTATTTCATGTGGTGAAATATAAACAATGAATAATTTCAAAAAGTATTTAATGAGTAAATTTCAAATGAAAGACTTACAAGATATAAAATTATTTCTTGGTATAAATATTGATAGGTCTGGACAATGAAATCACATTAAATCAAAGTGCATATATTGAAAGTTTTGCGTAAGTTTAAAATGTACGATTGTAACCCCATTAGCACACCACTAGAAGTAAAACTAAATTATGAAGCATTAAACTCTGAAGAGAAGTATTATGCCCCTTGCAGAAGTGTAATAGGTTGTTTATGTATGTATGTGTGTAAGCACTTTATTGTACACAATAACAGGTTAAAACAATATACATGTCACATAAGATTAGAGTACAAAGGCGAACTTATCCCTATGAGGGATCTCTTCCAGCTAACCTGTATAATGTATATAATGCTATGTACTCGTCCTGATTTAAGTACAAGCAATAACATTTTAAGCAGGTATACAAATAAAAACAACAAAGAATTATGGCAATGTTTAAAAAGGGTGCTGAGATATTTGAAAGGCACATTAGCTTTAAAATTAACTTACAAACGATGTGATTTTAATAACATTCAATGTGGTTATGTCGATTCAGACTGGGGTGGCCATGATTCAAGTGATAGAAAGAGTACCACAGGTTATTTATTTAAGTTATTCAATAATTGTACAATCACATGGAGTACAAAGAGGCAAATGTCAGTTGCCGCTTCATAAACTGAAGCCCAGTATATGGCTTTATGGTTAAAGTGTCTTGCGTCAAGCATTAATGTAAATATCACACAGCCGATTGTTATTTATGAGGATAACAACGGATGTATTAGTATTGCCAACAATCCCACTAACCACAAGAGGTCAAACCACATCGACATTAAGTATCATTTCTCTAGGGAGCAAATTGAGAAAAATGTTATTAAATTATGTTATCTTCCCACAGGTAAACAAATAGCAGACGCTTTAACAAAGCAGTTGCCTACAGCTGCCTTTAAAGCAATGCAGTCTGAAATGTTTTTGCAATAATGCGATTGAAATGTACATACTAAATAATGTATTGTTGAGATAATTATTGTACATTTTTGATGATTATTTTTATGGCGTAATAATTATCTTGATGACCTGATTGGGTTTTTCTGGGTTTTCCCAATCCTTGCAACAAATGTTGGGTCATAAAATTGTAATTTCCCCAGACAATACTTGGAAGTTAAATACGATCTGAAGCTTATTTATTGTAAATAATTGTTAATTTTTGAGGGGGCGTGTTGATTTTATTATATTTTAATATACAAAAATTAACATATCCTGTAAATAAAAGGTGACTTGTTTGACTACTTTGTTAAAGGAATGAACGACCGATTGATTGAGTGAATGTTTAGTTCAATTCATTCTCTGTTCAGATCTGTTAGTCACTCCTTCGCCTTGCCTCTCTTTGATCAAGACTTTACTCGTAGATAGACGTGTTCTAGCTTCCAAGTATAAAAATAAAATTAAAATAAATGAAATTAATTTAACCGTTATTCAGTATTTAATTGACAATAAATCCTTGTATACCCTAACCTTTTCAATACTATATGTGTCACTGTTGTCGCGATCGCGCGGTGGACTTCCCCGCCGGCGGGAATGCCTAAGTGTACGCGTCGTGTCAGAGTTGGATATAATAATATAGTAGTTTATGCAACTGATACATAATGAGAGGGCCTAAAACACGAGTGTGGTTTTATGAAACGAGCGTTAGTGAGTTTCATAATAGGATCACACGAGTGTTTTAAGGCCTAATTATGTACAGTTGTATACAGTACTTTATCTACATCCATACATTAAATCCTCTTTCATGTGTTGAGGCACCATTGCGTTGAAAGTGCAGGAGTTCGAGTTCGTGAGCTCGTTGAAGTCTTTTTGAGCACGAGCCTGTATCGTAATGGGCGGAGATGGCCATAACGATACCGTTTTGGCCATCTCCGCCCATTACGATAGAGTAAAGCGCGTACGGCGCGATATTGTAAAGTTGGTCCCTTCCTACACTTTTGAGCACATAAAAGAGGATTTACTGTATGGGTGTAGATAAAATATATCACAACTCCATAAGGGCCCACAAGAATCGCAATATTCTAGATTTAAAAAAAAAACTTAATATCTTGACTATTACTCCCGACTACATTTTTAGAAATTGAATAAAAGCATGTGTCACCCCAGGAGTTGCAAGCGTCCATAGGCTACGGTGACCGCTTACCATCAGGCGGGCCGTACGCTTGTTTGCCACCGACGTGGTATTTAAAAAAAATTAAAAATGTAGTCGGAAGTCCCAGCGTTGTCGCGGTTGTAAGCTAAGAGCGCTCGGAGTCCCTTTAGGATCTAATCTCAGGAGTCGGAGTAGACACTAGCTTTAGACAGCTGGATCGGATGTTTTATATAAAATATTAGTTGACAATTGTTTTTACAGTATAAATGAATTGTTATTCCATAAGTTTAAATGTTAATTGACATCCATTATCCTATTTTTATTATTATTATTATCTCTTTATTTACTATACGACTTTATTATTATTATTGTAATTTCAATATTTTCATGCTCCATTAATTGTAATTTTATTAATTGATGTTAAATTAATTTAATCCTGTACATCGAATTATTATAATAATGACTGAGTGATCCAATCACTGACAACTGTTTTCACACGTCTACCTAGACTGAATATATCATGGAAATTCAACAATGCTTGTAATCTAAGATCTTATGTTACCATATGTTCATTGTTTTGAATAAACGATTTCATTTCATTTCATTTTCTATCAGCACAACTAAAAACCACCCATCTCTTTCTAATTGTTTCAATTAGAAACGGGCTAATAATCTGTTTGCTTGCGGTTGCGTCTACCCTTGCAAGCTGTGTTAAAACACTTGCCAATAATTTATCTTGTCATTTCGTTGCCAACTCAATTCGTCGCCAACAAATTGGTTCAATGCTCAACAAATGTGCGGTTTCAATAATCCCCTCAAAATAACGGCTGTCTGCGTCGATCGACGATCGATGGAACTATCGATCGACCCGCTATTTTGGCGCGAGGGCGATTAATCGTTGTTAACTCGACTTAGCGATTCCCTGCTTGGATCCACAAGTTAGAAGGTTGCAGAATACAACAGCGCGGTGAGTGAAAAGAGAAACGCTAAACTAAGCTTTGACCTAAGTTTCGGCAGTCACAAGGCAACGATCGAATGTCACAAATCATTTCATGAAGATAGCTCAACCTGGAGCATAGGTTCTGCTTTTACAACTCCACTGCTCTTAAGGCACTGCTTTCCCGGACGTGGGAGTTAGGATAAAATCGGGGTGGGTCGAGCCGGACTACGTGGTGTCCCAGACTCTCACTGGCCACGGTTGCTTCAGATGGCGCCTAAACAAGATGGGTCTGTGCGAGAGCGCAATATGTCCGTGTGGGGAGGGTGTGGAGACTAGGGACCATGCGCTATGGGAGTGCAGGATGTACGAAGGTGAGAGGGCGGAGCTCCTGGAAGCGGTGAGGCCGACAACTATTGGTCCCGTTTATCACAAGGAGCTTGTATCATCTCCGGAAAACTTTGAGGCGTTGCGCAAATTTGCGCACCAGTGGCACCCCAAACGGAGTACCATTGAAGATTAGTACGGAATCTGCTGGAAGACGTGCGGCGTCGAGAGCTGTGCTATGTTGGCGAGTACGGCCATGTAAACTCATGGTAAAGTCACTCATCAATACGAGCCCTCTGGAGGCCACTGGTCGGCAGAATTGCCATTCACTGTTCATTTTTCATAATCTAACTCCTCGAGATAGATGTTAGCATCTAGAAAGAGCCCCATAATATTCTACTCGCGCTATGAACTATTTTTTAAACTGTGACTTAAAATTATGAAAAAAAGGCAATTGTACCTCACAACTCAAAAGTCAATGTGCCATAAAAGTGACTGTTAATATCTAAAGTAATCATGGCAAAGTCTGTTTTTAAGGACATCCTGAAAAATATACAAAAAAATACAAAAATATTTATTAGGTATCTTGTTGGTTTTAACATATGAATGTGGCCCTCCAGGTAAGTATGACAATACTTGTGTTAGGAGAAGCCAGTCCTCCCATCCGGAGTTATATACAGACTGGTTTATACAAGAAACTTATGTCATTTTGACAATATACTTTCAGAATGTTTTTATTTTTTTAGCATTACAGTATTTTTTGATCAAACAGTATAATTAAAATCATTTCAAGTGACTGGGATCGGCATTATTTCATGCTCTGTTATGTTAAGTGTTGAATACCAATATAATTAGTTAATAATACAAAACAACATATCGACATAAATGCACTCATTTGGAAATCATCCTGTATACTGTATAGGCATTAGATTGAATATTAAATGATAATCCCTCGCTGTTTTTAATGAACAAACGTGAACATTAAATTTTATGTGCCATTAATACTCGCTAAAAATATGCGTTAAATTTTCAATTAACATCCGCCCTCAGCAAACCTTTAAACGCTGAACATACAATAAAACGCCCTGAATTAATATTACCATTATATTTCGGCCGCCGCTACTGTTTGATTTAATAAACTTTATCATTGTGTAAAATCAAAATTAAAATCGGTCTATTTGAGTAAATTATGACGTGTAAACTTATTATAAATGAAATTACGCTTAATAAAATTCGCTTCTGTCATGAGCACCAGAATGTGATATGTTTGTAATGGAATTTGCAAAAATAAAGATATTGGCCGGCGTTTTTGGTAAAGTGACGTGCGGGAAAACGAAGTGACTGATTAATTAAGTTGTCGTGATGTTTTAAAGAGGTATTATGTCAATAAAGGTTTCACAGTCACATAAGACATTTTATGAAACGTTAGAATTATAGTAAGAAATATGATTGCTTTAGCAATTAACAAGAACATAGGATATGGAAAACCGAATGTAAATAACATTTACATCGATATTGTGTACGTAACGCAGTTTATTAATTTATTAATAAACTAAAACTATTGAAAACAACTCAAAGCCAAATTCTCTAATCCCGCGCAAAAACCCGCTCTGACAAAACCATCTGTCATCGATATTAAAAAAAAACAAAGTTATTCGTTCGGAAATCACATTAACGTTCAACATCTAACATTTGAAAGTCGATGGACGGTTGTGTATCGAATGTGTCTGCGGTACTGTGACATGATGGATGAGAGTTGATTGATATTTGAATTTTCCTATGTGTTTTATAACCTAAATTATACAGTGCCTTGGTTTCGACTGTAATGCTGTATATGTTTTGTTTGCAATAAATAAATAAATTACTGAAATTACTAAACTTTTGTAAGGTAAATTTCGTGCATGGTACTTTATTGTACTTAAATTAATTATTTTTTAATACTATATATAGAGAGATACAAATAATGTTTTCTTTAAACCATCTTTGTAAAACATTATAACAATAAGAATAGTAAAATTAGTAAAATTGAATTGAATTGTATAAACATGTGTTGTATGAACAACCATAATGATATAAGCTCATTGGTGGAAACTGGTTTGGCTTTTGTATAATTTTAAATGTAAGTATTTATATGATTTCTTTTACGCTGTTTGTTTCCCATTATCAATAAAAAAAAGAAAATTGTGAATAAAAATAATAAATTATACTTTAAAATTAAGAAGTGATTACGAGAGAACCACTATGATGGTGAATTTTGTAACCGTGTGATGGTGTTGTGTGTTTTTTTATGTAGCGGTTCATATAATACACTTTCCTACTAAATTTGATAATTTTAGTGTTTATAATCTCCGAGTAAATCGGCTGTGACATACGGACGGACGGACAGACATGACGAAACTGTAAAAATGTTACGAAACATCATTTGATATTTTACAGTAGCTTCTTGTTAAATAAATAAATAAATATTAGAGGACAATCTTACACAAATCGAACTAGCGAACTCTATGCTTTCCCGGCGTTTAGCTTTTAACAGAATCGCAAGGGATCTATCTCATTAGATCCATTCAGTAGATCCACTGTGTATCTAATGAGATTTTTTTTTACCGCTAGATACATTGCAATTCATAATGGATCTATTGGGATGTTTTCTTTCATTAGATACATTTTAGCCGGGGGCTGTGAGGAATGGATCTAGTGAGAGTTTATTTCTCATTAGATTATATAAAATAGATCAGATGAGAAATTTATCCTCTCTAGATACATTTACTGACCAAGCGTGGATCTTATGAGAATTTATTATCATTAGATCAAAGACAATGGATCTTACGAGATTTTTATTTCCAATAGATCTATTTTCCCAGATCCATTAAATATTTAATGACAATTTTACTGCTAAATATCAGATGATATTTCGTACATAAGTTTATTTTAAAACCGCGAGGGTCGTACATAAGTTTTTTTTGGGAATAATCCCAGCCGAGGTTTGAACCCATGGGTGTGTAAAAAATGTGGGGTATAAAAATAAATTATATATTTGCATTCAGTATAATAACACTTTATATTATTGCAAACTATTTAGTCACTTATTTTATATAATAAACGTTTTGTATATGTAATTTTCAAATATTTATTATAACCATAATATGGTATAATTTTCATGTAATATACAAGTTATATAACATAAAAATGATCGGTTCTTAGTATACGGCTCGGTTGACACCCGTTGAATAAATAAGTTAATATTGATTAAGGAGCGCATACAGAAGTTAACATTTTTTTAAGTAGCGAAAAGAGGAAAATAACTTAATAATATGTATACCCCTTGACTGGATTATTATTTTAGTAGAAAATATCCCACGGTAAATTTGAATGGTACTTTTAGTAGACATAATGTTACTTGCAGTTAAGAAAAAAATACATATCCTATTTACAGTAGGTCTACTCTAATCGACTTTTATATTCAATATTTGAAATCCAAGGATTTCTAATATTGAATATAAAAGTCGTTGATTAATTAGGTACTCTAAATCCGGCCATTATACTAGCTAGGATTAAAAAGAAGTGTATTATTCTTTATTGTATATTATTTAAACAGAAGTAATCAAAAGGCAAGGACATGATTTGTGTCCGTCGCTCGGACTCGTTTCCTTGTGAGCCGATCAAATAAATACCGAAAAAACTTATTATAATTAATTGAAATTATGAAAGCTTGTAATTCCTATGCTGTCCCTATGTGCTAGAGATTTTCTATAAATCTTATTATAGAATTGTAGATCTAGGATCTAGTTTCTCATTACAGGATCTAGTAAGAGTTTATTCTTACTAGATCTTTTTTGTGACATACATGATGGATCTAGTGACAGTGTTTTTCTCATTGGATCTATTGGATTACAATTTATCAGGGATCTAGTGAGAGTTATTTGTCATTAGACCTATTATTTCTAAAGACTGTGGATCTAGTAAGCATTTATTCCCACTAGATCTATTTCCCGAGATACATTATGGATCTAGTGAGAGTTATTTCTCATTAGATCTATTACTTCTGAAGACTGTGGATCTAGTAAGCATTTATTCCCACTAGATCTGTTTCCCGAGATACATTATATATCTAGTGACAATTTATTTCTCATTAGATCCATTCCTATTATTAATAAAGGATCTGTGAAGAAGTATTTCTCATAAGATCTATTCTACTCGATTGTTCAATTTATTCTTCCTAAATTCCAAATAAATGGAAACGCCTTAATTTCAGTACGTGAAATCTGTGATTTTATAATTTTCTCGATCGAGTACCTACGAGAGGTCCTTTTTTTACAGTGTACATTTATACTGTAGGTAAGAATCATAAATGAAACAGCAAAGTAGAGAGTACGAAGTGATCAAACTTCATTACAGTTTATCTTTTATGCAATATAAAATTGAGTTTAAATAGTTTTAGAGAAAAAATATAAATAAAAAAAGTGTAGGTATTTGGGTAGGTTTGCATATATTTTAATATAAACTGTAGGTACATCGACTGTTTAGTGTGATTGAGGAATTAATGTCTATACATGCAATCTTTCTCATTAATTTGTTATTTTATTTATTAATTTAGTAGAATTAAATTAGGAATAAAATAAAAAATAAAAACAAAAAAAATATTAATACAATGATTAACAATTTTTTGTTAACTTCTCACTAGATCCATTCTAGATTTCAATCTAATGAGAAATAAACTCTCACTAGATCCATTCCTCACAGACCCCGGCTAAAATGTATCTAATGAAAAAAAACATCCCAATAGATCCATTATGAATTGCAATGTATCTAGCGGTAAAAAAAAAACTCATTAGATACACAGTGGATCTACTGAATGGATCTAATGAGATAGATCCAATTGGCTGAATACGACCTACGCCGTCTTTTATATGCTGTTTCTACATTTTAAAAAGTTTGGAACTCGACAAATAAAGGAATTTATATGTAAGTTTCCAGACAGCCTGCAATGTGACCTTAAAATATGCGCTTTCATTTTCAGTATGTAGCGAATAAGGTTCACTTTGCAGATCATTATTGAGAAAAGTTAATTTATTTATCATCTTGCGACCAAGAATATTGTGACATATTCGAAACGAAAACCCAGTTCAGTTAGTTACCAAAGTTTTAGGTAAAGTAATGTGCGAAAATCAATTCTTTTTACCAGCTCGCGGCAAAGCATGTTGCAACCTATATTTGAAACGTCGAGCACATTTCAGAAAAAAAAAATGTAAGCGTTTATGTCCCGGTTACCAATAATGCGTGCATATCGCACCAATTCTTCAGCATAAAGTTCATAATATTTTTTGGAGAATAGAAAAATGTATGAAAATTAATTTCTGCATGATGAAATTTGAGACTTATTGTTTACTTTTTGGAATACGTAACGAAATCCTATTTAATCTGTACAAAACAAACAGCGCGCTGCGGAACTGATTGATTTAGTCGCCGAGCGAATTATTAAACTTTTACCCCGTTATTCATAAAACTTAACAAACAAACCTCTGCTAACTAAAACGTCTGCTGTCACTGTCTCACAAGCACGTGCGTCATAGTGATAGATAAGGACAAACGAATTTTAGCGGCTTGTTAACTAATATAGGTTTGATAGACGTTTATGAATAAGGCGGTTAATAAATGACAGTTAGCCGAGTTGCTCGCATTTTGTAGGAAACTAATGAGTAACTATTTTTTATACAATGCCGGTGGCAAACAAGCTTACGGTCGACCTGATGGTAAGCGGCCACCTCAGCCTATAGACGCCCGCAACTCCAAAAGAGTCATGTTATAGCTATAAATATATACGCATAGGAAAGTACCGTTGGCTGCGCCGGCGGCGTTAAATCAGTTGATTACAGGACTTGTCTAAGCGAGCAAGTTGGTTTTCTTTCCTTTTCTCCAAACTAACAAGTCACGTACGCGTTGCCGACCTTTTATAAAATTTGAGGATGCACTGTGTTGACAACAGAAGGGACAAATTTAGGTCCCTCGCCCTCAACACAGTGCATCCTCGGGAGCTCTGGCAACCTTGCTCAGCTCCAGCACACAACACTACATACTTGTATAGTAGATAATGTTATTATGGCTGTGGTCTTCTGCAAGGCGAACTAATTCCAAGTATATATGTATACAAGTTTAGTCTTAGGCCGGGTTTTACAAAGATCCGTTAGACCAAATGTCAGATCAAATTTCAGTAGCTCAAAACATTTTTTGACATAACAAACCGACATACGGTCTAACGGATCTTTATAAGTCCTAGCCTTAGTATACAGCGTGTAAACGGAATAACTAAAAACCTCGTAGTATTCGTCAAAACCAAAGTCAGATTTCAATATTTTAAAGTCAGAGTGTCTGACTCCTGTAGGATGAATAATATTTCATAATATTAATAAATAACTAAGATTAATCTACAGGAGTGAATGAATTTTTTAAAGATACGGCAAGGGGCATTATGTCAACTTTGGAGTAGCAAGCGTTTAAAGGCTAGGGTAACGGCTTAGGCAGGCCGTTCGCTTGTTTGAAACATGGTATGCAAAATTGATAGAGGTTAAACTGTCTTACTGATGTATGGCAAGTTGACAACTCAAATTATGGTATCCTATATCGCATAACACGTATTCCTTCGTCTAGACTATGTCTCAAATGCCAGCTACATGACGATCAAAATAAAAACATTTATTTTGCAAATAGGCCTCAAGGGCACTTTTACAAGTCAAAATCTATCTAGGCGCATCAAATAAAAATAATACAATAATCAAAGTATCATTAATTAAATATAGTGTTACATGTCAAAAATAAGACTAAGAAACTAATAACAATCGAGATTTGTTAGAGATGTATAAGGTCTCTAAGCGTCAAGATAAAAGGCAATAAAGTAGGTACACTAATCATAATAAAATATTTTGAGCTATATCTATAACACGTCAACATGAAAATAATAAAATCTAATAAATAAATATCCTCAGAGATGTATAAGGTCTCTGAGCGTCAGTCTAAAAAATAAAATCAAATGAGAACAGTGAAGTCTCTCATCATGTCAATTCCACTGAACACTAGTACGAAGTTACTAGTCCTTGCAAACATGAACAGACCGGACCCCACAAACAGCACCCGTTCACGAGTATGACGCGTATCTCAGCCATGGGTGTCAATGTCAAGAACGATCAAGTAATTGTTCTGGCACACCTTCGAGGTGTCCATTTTCAGCTGCGTTGATGCGTGACAATCGCTGAGTGTCAGTCGCTGTCGCACCGGGTGAGTGGCGAATCACTAGGGACTAGCTCCCTGCCGGTGCGACAGCGACTGGACTGGACTTGCACCTTAAGATGATAACTAAACGACAATTTGAGAATAAGTATACATATACACATATGAACACATTATCAGTACATAGTATAAAACAATATAAGATTTCAACTCGCAGCACGTCAGTTAATCCTTGATAATGGCGCTTGCAACAGTGCCGAAATATCGGGAACTCAAAAATACAAATATACATGGTAAATATCCCGTTTCAAATCGTAATTCTGGTATAAAACAAAGTCGCTTTCTCTGTCCCTATGTCCCTATATCCCTATGTATGCTTAAATCTTTAAAACTACGCAACGGATTTTGATGCGGTTTTTTTTAATAGATAGAATGACTCAAGGGGAAGGTTTATATGTATAATACATGCATCAGCATTGCACCCGTGCGAAGCCGGGGCGAGTTGCTAGTTTATTTATATAGAGAACCAACAGCTTTTATGACATGATAACATTTTAACATATAAGCAGGTAGCCAATTGTAGGATCTCACAGGGAGAAACACAGTATGTATGAAATATACACAAATTTATACTAATGTCACGCACATTCTCAACTGTCCATGCAAGCAACAATGCTGGTTAAAACATAAACACTAAACGAAAAGTAGATTATGGCTTTTGGGCCATTAGGAACTCTCTTAGTGCAATAATTTATGGCACACAATAAACAAGCCAAATCACGATATACACAAGAATCTAATATTAAAAGGTATTAAAACAAGAATATCGGTCCCAATAATTACAGAAAGAAATATTTATTGATAACCGACATTTTTGGCGATATTGAGTTATACACACCGTTGAAATCGGCAGATTCTGCTGTCCAGGTGCGAAGGCGCTCTTCAAGGAAATAGCGGAGCGCCTTGTTGAAATGTCGGGTGACCAGAGGGCTGGCAGCTATTTTGGCCAGAGGATTAGCCTCGCAATCCAAAGAGGAAACGCTGCCAGCCTTCTGGGCACTATAGCCAGTGATGGGGACTTGGGGGGCATCTTCTTTTTATAGTTTAGTTAGTTTAATTAGGTTAGTGATGTATTATTTAACTTTATATTTTAATTGTGTTTTTTATGTTTGTTTCATGTTATAAATAAATATTATTAAGTCAAATAATTAGGTTATCTGAGTTTATCATTTATTACATCTACACCTTGTATTTTAACCACTAGTCTAGAAAATTAAGACGAGTTTGACCACTGAAATAACTTTGCGTCTTCAAGTATCTTCATGAAGTATTTTAATGGCTTTCTAAAATTTAATAATAACCTTAGAAGTCTGAGAAAGTTGGCACACACGCCAAAACTTATAAGGTCGCGCAGACTTTATGAAAGTCAATGGTGTCGACACACGGGCGAGGATTTAATGGCGACGAGTGTCGATTAAAATTGTAATTTTATCTATCAGTTATTTTAGGTAGTGGAATTTAGACTCGGTCTCAGGGCCAAGGCAAAAATATAGACGGAGCATTACATACGAAGAACCTAGTGAAGCCGTTTTTAAGTAAGCACACGCACACGCAGACCAACTCAGACACGACGCGTACACTTAGGCGTTCCCGCCGGCGAGGACGTCCACAGCGCGATCGCGACACCACTGACACATATAGTCTCTATTCGTCCCGGTACCGCCGCACACCAGGTAGAGTCAGTCCCACCCAGGTCGGGCCTAGCTGAGTTTCTTGCTGGACTCTTCTCAGCTAGGTTTAGTGAACCAGCGACAAAACTCCCAGTAGCTCGATTCCACTCACACCTCAAATTCGGTTGAAACCACTCAACCAATTTCACTGGAGCGCAAACTCTTCCAGTATTCCAGTGTTCCAAACCACACGCGTGGTCGTGTCGGAGGTTTTCCCCTGGATTTTCCCCAGGCTACTCTCCAACCGCGCACTCCTATCGCTTTATTGGGCCCGGCCTATAAAGCAAAGTCAAGTTCAAAAAAAAACTAGTAGATAATCCTTAGTTTTACTTTAGCAAATCAAAAATCATACATTTAATATTACATACAATTTACAATACAAATTATTTGTATTGTAAATTGTATGTAACAACCTCAATTAAAGGACACAGTACAGTACGAAATAACAATGATAGAGGAAAACAACAGGCGGTCTTATCGCTAAAGAGTCATTTCTTTCAGACAAGCTTAGGGTAGCAGAAAGCAAAACATGTAATCAGCGATTCATAGTAGAGCTGCAGTGTTAATATCTGAAATCTACTAATAATTACAATAAAAACGTTAAATTAACAATAAATAAAAATAATTTACAAATAAAATACATAAAGTTATTAACTACTATAGTCAGCCACATAGTCTAAAGGAGCTAAAGAGTTAAATATGACATGAAAGGAACAAATAGTGATATTTAGTTCAAATCAGGAGATAAAGAATTCCAAAGCCTAATAGCTTGGAAAGTGAAGGAAGAATTATACAATTTTGACGAGGATGATGGAACGACAGGAAGGAAAATTGGGGAGGACCTAACGGAACGTAAAGTCTGATACTGGGTTTCTATCTAAAAACCAACGACAGATTAAGAATCGTCGCGGATAAACTTTCATAACTTTAAAGCATCTCAAATTATATAGATACGCTATATAAGTGCATGTCCTCCAAACATATGATATGTTTCTCGTTTTTAAGGCTTTAAAATCCAATTAAAGTGTTCCTCAGCGTTTTGAAAAGCAACCGTCTGTGCCTTTACATGAGTTTGCATGACCGTACTCGCTAGCGACTGCGTAAACGATTTAGTATGCCGATTCTTAGTTCTATTGCGTAACCGCCAGGGACGCTATACTTTTGCCCATACAAATTTTTACGCAGTCGCTAGCGAGTACGGTCATGTAAACTCATGGTAAAGGCACTGAAAACGTGTGTAACCGAGGTGAAATGTCGCTGCTATTACAGGGGTCAATGTGACAATTCATATCGCATTCCAGTTTGACATCGATGTTTCACGTGCCCAGATGACGACTAAGGAGGGGTTGCACCAAACCATGTGTAATCGTAAGCGGTGTTCGTTAAAATCTGATTATATGGAAAGTTTGACAAGTTTCTATGGGATGACAGCTGCCGGCGCCATATTTGACGATGTTGACCTGTGATCGTATGTTGGTGCAACCGACCCTAAAACTGGACTCCTCTATTTAAGATGCATAGTTTTTTGAGAGAATAAAGGACAAAATCGTTATTTTATACCAATTGACACAAACAGCGTTATGAAGTCCGTTGGGGAAAAGGAAAGAAGTAGTCCGTTTTGTCCTACGATTTTGTTCACATCGTTGGACAAACCGGACAGAAAAATCCGTTTTGTTCTACGCGTAGGACAAACCGGACAGAAAAATCCGTTTTGTTCTACGCGTTGAACAAACTGGATTTTCATTTGGTTTGTCCTACGGTTTTGTTTAACGAGTAGAACAAAACGGAAATAGCCATTTTACTTGAAGGAAAATGAATCTGTAAGAGTTGTAGTAAATACCTAACGCGCATGTGACACGCCTATTACTGTTAGTCTTGAAACACTATTATGAGGTACGATATTGTTGTCATTTTATTAAATTATGTTTCTGTTGATAAAGGTGCCAATATACTCTCAGATGATTAATAAATCGAGTCTTTGAAGAAATCTTATACCTTTAAACGAGCAATCCTTGTATATATAATTGTATATTAATTTCTTGTTTGTATATTTATTTCAGCAGACGCTTGGACGGATATAAAAGTAATACTAATAAATTAAAAAAGCTAAGTAAACGATGATATTAAAATTGTCCCCTTAGTTTTCACGGAAGCGACTGCCATCTGACCTTCCAACTTGAGGGAAAACCAGACCTTATTGGAATTAGACTTGTCAAGTGAGTGGGCAACTTGACTGTTAGAAGTTCTCGAGCCGCCCGAAGGCCTCTAACTTGGCTTAACGACTGCTATTATAGACAGCAGCCGGGATCAACGGCTTAACGTGACTTCCAAAGCACCAGAGCGTTCACTTAACCCTTTGACCGCCACAGTCGGCTATTCACGTCATCGGAAAATCGTACCATGGACGCCAACGACTGCTACAGCCGACAGCCTGGTCAAAGCAATAGCGATCTAAACGGGATTGCGTAAAGTTTAATTTCGCGTTGAACGCGTGGCATCAGCGATGCGTCATTTGTATGTAATGCTTGGCGCTCAATACGTCACCCATCCAATAACTGATTTGGGCCGACGTTGCTTAACCTCGCATACCGCACGCGTTACGCGGGCGCCGCTGAGCCATGAGCGCTCAATCATATAAACTATAAATTTAACATATTAGATATATTCAAGACAGAAGAAAATAACAGTTCTAATGGTAGTTACAGAAATAATGAAGCGGAAAGAATCGGAATCTAGGTTGGACACAACAATATTGGCCCGAATAAATTATACAGCGCGGTGGATCCGTGACCGTTACAGTGTCTTTACCATGAGTTAACCTGACCGTACTCGCTAGCGACTGTATAAAAAATTGTATGGGCAAAAGTACAGCGCCTCTGGCGGTTACGCAATAGAACTAAGAATCGGCATACTAAACCGTTTACGCAGTCGCTAGCGAGTACGGTCATGCAAACTCATGGTAAAGGCACAGATGTCGTGGTGTGCGCGACTTAGCGATTCCTGCTCCTACGTGCCGTCCTTTTCACTCTCGTGTTATTCACTATATGAGTGAAAGGGATGGCACGATACGAAGTTCGGATGTCGAAATTCGGAGTAGCCCCTGTCTACACGAACTGTGCGAATTAGAAAGAGGGGCGCAGTTATGCTAGTCCCGCAGATATCGAATTTGAAATGATCATTTTACGAACTTATCATTTAGGGTTGAATCGAATGTATATATGTATATATATACCTATATATGCGCCCTAATTTATTTATTTATTTAATCAAGGTTTACCAACAAATGGTTACACCAATGCTTAAGATTATGTACATGCATACTTATTTCTACGAGTAGTGTAACAGTTACTTAAAGGTAAACTCCGCGTACGTAATCTGTTAAGTATAACTAAATTTAAATTTAAATGTAGTAAGTGTAATCTACAATGACAATGTTAGAAACAACAGTATTAAAAATGCGTTAATACTATACCGACAAGTGTTCATTTCTACTTATACATTACTTATGAATATAATAATTGAATAATTCATCGCGCAATGTGTAACATACAAGCTACAATTGCATTAGAACCGTTTCAAAAGTAGCTTAACATTTTACGTCAGAAGTCACATTACGACAATTATTTCGACGAGCGTATAAAACTCGCTCGTATCCTTTATACTCAATTAGGTCCAATAAAACCGTAAAGAGGACAATCCCACAAGCCAGATGGATTTAGAATTAAACCATATATAAACGGTCCACATGAGGTAGTGGGGGAAGGGGGTGGGGTGAAAAGGGGGTATAATACCGCCGACAACCGCGTATTGTCGCCGGACAAAGCGGCCCGTGTGTGAGCAGCTTTAGTTTCTTACTGGCCAGCGGGACAAGCCACAAGCGATAGCGGAAATCCAGCAAATAAGCTTACGGTCTACATGTTGGTAAGAAGTTACTTTTGAATCGGAAGGGCGTTGCCGACCCTTTATTACACGTCAACATGAAAATAATAAAATCTAATCTAATCTAAATTAGATTAGATTTTATTATTTTTATTTTTTCTAATCTAAATTAGATTAGATTTTATTATTTTCATGTTGACGTGTTATAGATATAGCTCAAAATATTTTATTATGATTAGTGTACCTACTTTATTACCTTTTATCTTGACCCTTAGAGACCTTATACATCTCTAACAAATCTCGATTGTTATTAGTTTCTCAGTCTTATTTTTGACATGTAACACTACATTTCATTAATGATACTTTGATTATTGTATTATTTTTATTTGATGTACCTAGGTACATAGATTTTGACTTGTAAAAGTGCTCCTTAGGCCTATTTGCAGAATAAATGTTTTGATTTTGATTTTGATTTTTGATAATGAGTTGAGGATTCGTTGGGTTGACGGTTAAAGAAATACAGAGTTCGCTCGCTCTCAACATTTCTTTTTATCACGACTTGTAATCTGTAGCATCACTCAAGGATAAGTTGAAAATGACATGATCTCCAATGACATGTGATTTAATTGGATGCAGTTTATATATACAATACAATACAATACAAATACTCTTTAGTGCACACCTCAATCAAAGGATACAGTACAGTACAAAAACACAATGAGAAGAGGCAAACAACAGGCGGTCTTATCGCTAAAGAGCGATTTCTTCCAGACAAACTTAGGGTAGCGGAAATGAAATCTAATCAGAACGATTCACAGCAGATATATTATATGTATAGTCAACAGTTTATGTATTTTAAGTATTATTGTATAGTTTATATAGGCAATTTATTTATACATACATATATTATATAAATAGCCCTTGTACACGTGTTAGTTTTGTCTAGCTTCTGGTTCCTGTTCTCCACTCAATTGCTCAAAGGTTAACTGGAAGAGATCCCTTAAGTTCGCCTTTGTACCAATGTAACCGATTTTTTCTGCATTTTTACCTGTGTTTTGTGTACAACATTTGCTACGTGGACTATAGCAAGCGATCATGTTTAATCATTGATGGATGGAAGCGACATAGGCTCAAATGGTTGTCCGCTAAAGCTCGTGCCAGAGGCGCGGATAATGGGCGAGTTGTCTTGAATCCCGGAGTCAATCCCGTGCATTGTCCCGCGAGCCCGGTACGGTTTCATTACGGAATTGGAGAGGTAATGAGAATTTACTCCGCTTTATGAGGTTGCGAGTGGCCCGCCGTTCCGGGACGATTAAAATAACACGGGATTAGTATGCGTACTTATACACGCTACGGTAATAGCCTGAGTGTTCATTTATAGGACTAGGTTTTTTCCAGGAACCGGTAAAAGTAATTTGCTACGGAAATGTATAGGGATATTCGGGATAATAGCTAGGAGATATTGAAGGGTTTGAAAGGAAACATTCTGTTTCAACGGACGGAATACGTTTCAAACCATTAAGGCGCCTATACCCGCGAACAACCTTGCGCGTTGGGGCGTGGCGTAGCCTTTCGCGCCGCACTACCCGCGCCCCCCCGCTTTAACAGGTTTTTGCAGGTTTTTTGTATGTGTGTATGTATTTTTTATATTATTATTTTCTAAATACGTAGGAATGTTTGAAGTAATTAAATATATGAAATAGTTAAGTAGGTATATTGTCTCAGAACCGAACTCTTATATTTTAGCGTCGCGCGCAAAGCGACACAGCCTTCCCGTCCGAGAGCCGGTGACAGACTGCCGCCCGTCGCCCGCGCACGTATCCGCCCCAACTTTTATGACGGTGTGGTAGTTATTCCAGGTTTTTGACAAAAGTAATGATTATTTTACAATATCCGTTGCTCAGATTATGAAAAACTGAATTAAGTTTTATTTTCTGAATATCCCGTGTAAAAAACATGTCTAGATAGTGAGCAGTAGCGATTTAAAAGGTTGAAAAATGCCTTATTTGATATTTTTTTTTTGTTAGGACAATCTAGGCTTTTTGCAATTTCCGTTGCTCAGATTGAAGAGGACATATCAATTCTTCAAGTATATTTTTTCGAGACCTATATTTCGGGCCAGTTTTGAGTTTTAGGCCTTTGAACGCGACCAAAATGTGGTATTTCACTCTATTACGCGCCTTAAGACGAGAGATAATATTTGTATGCATAGTGCAATCGTAGCAGCGGTTGGTGTTTAAACTGGACAGCGCACCTGCAGCGGCTGCAGCGCACGCGGCAACTGCGGTCAACTGGACGGCGCGGGCTTAGCAGCAGCGCTTTAAGCGCTCGCGCAGGCCCCGTACACGTGCCGTTGTCGAGTGAACGAAACCCATAAGTGCCGCAATCTGCACGGCGCTTACGACATATCGCGCTTTGCCAACTGCGCTGCCTGTGCAATACCGGCGAGTATAGCTACCGGCTCGGCTAACTTAATATTATAATTATAACTTAAACAAAACGATCTCAGTATCCTATAATAATATCATGACTGAAAATATAACTTTCCGTAAAATTAATAAGAGGGCGGTGTCCGCTGAGGATGTCTCTATGACTTTATCGAATAATTCTGTTTTAAACTCAACACTTTTGAACGACACAGTAAGAAGCCTCCCGTCAACCCCGGGATTAGATTCATCCCAAGTCACAGAATTAAAAGAACAATTAGAGGATATCACAACAGAACTGAAAATTGCACATCAAGAGATAGAAACGTTAAGCTTAGAAAATGGAACTCTTAGGCTGAAACTTGAAGAAAAAACAAAACAACTAGAGATTCTTAAAAGAGTTTCGATTGAAACAACACCCAGCAGAAACCACTCCCTAACACCAAAAACTAAACTAACAGCCTCAGTTCTTAAAAATGTAAATACCATAAACATAAAAATACCTAGAACATCTCCACTAAACACAGCACATAAAGAGGCAGTGTATACAAAAATCGCGACTTCATCACAAAGCCAGAAGGACAACCTATCTACTGTTAGAAGAATATGCGCAGACCTGTCAAGCATTACAATACCAGCAACGCAAATTAATACGATAACAGAGGAACCATTTACCTCTTTATCTGGATTCGGAGGCGTTTTAGAGAACCAGACAGAAAACGAGGAAGAATGCTACGAAACAAGAAAGGTAATGATTATAGGTGATCAACGAGGGAAGTTCTTAAGGGAGATCATGCAGAAACAACTTGGGAAGAAATATCAAGTCTCTAGTTTTTGTAAACCAGGTGCCAATACAAGTAGTTTGTTAAATTCAAATAACGAATACAAAAATATGACTGTCAGGGACTATATAATTGTCATAGCGGGAACTAATGATAATAATCCTCTAGAATTTAAAACATATGTCAGTGGCTGGCTTAGTAATGTCAAGCACACAAACGTGTTAGTCTCCGAGATCCCCCGTAACAGGCACTTGAACGAGTATAAGTTGAATTACGAATTAAGGCATATCTGTAGTATGTTCAATAATGTATCATTTGTCAATGTTAACTGCCACCGATATCTACCAAGTAAACGATACGCCGTGTATAGTCTAAGTAAAAGTCTAGTAAACAATATTCGCAATTTAGATGAAGGTTACAATTATGTACAGCAACATGACAGCGTCTGTAGATCAAAAATAAGTATAGCCACACAGACAGATCTCAACTTAGATTTGGTAAGTTCAGAACAACCCCCAAAAATTGAAAACAGTCATATTAATGAGAGTGGGAACAAAGAAAAAGATTTTTTTCGTCAATAACATATTAATACTACACCAAAACATTAATGGTCTGTTGAGCAAAGCTGATATTCTTAGTATTCATCTGCAAGAGATTGTTAGTAAAGGTAAACCAGTGGATGTGGTATGCATAACAGAACACAATATGAGGTCTGGAGACGAGGAACATTTTTGTATCCCCAACTATATTTTAGCAGACTATTTCTCCAGAAATAATCGAAATGGTGGCTCATGCATTTTGGTGAATAAAAAACATAAGTATCGGGCACTAAGAAATATCACGTCTTTAAGTATCCCAAATTTAATCGAATGTTCGGCTATTGAACTTCTAAACCTTAAAATCGTGGTTATATGCATATATCGCATCCCAAATATGAGCTCTAACTCGCTTAAAATATTCTTCAATAAACTAGACCATATCCTAGGGCAACGGCTTATAAAGAAAAATATAGTAATATGTGGGGACTTCAACATCGATCTGCTTAAGCGCACAACCGCTTCATCGGATTTTAAGCAATGGGTACAAGGTTTCAATCTTAGAATAGGAATTAATAAACCCACACGATTAGTAAGCAAGACATGCATAGATAACATCCTCCATAATATAAAAGGTAGTAAATGTGAAGTGCTCGAATTAGCTCTTTCTGACCACACAGCACAATTGATAAAGTGTCCAACACAAAATTACTGTATGCTACAACACTGGTTTAGAGAACGGAGGGACTACTGCGATGAAAACGTTGAACTTTTTTCGGAATGCATTAAAAGCCTAAGCTTTAATGAAGTTTTTATGAGCAGTGACCCCAATGAAGCATACAATTGCTTCCTGGATGAATTTAAACTCTTCCATGACTTATGTTTCCCGATGCGTATGATAAAAATTTCAAGTAATAAAAAAATTAAATGGATAACCAAAGGCATACGGAACTGCTGCAAACGTAAAAGACAACTACTGTGGCAATATAGGCTATCATCAGATATTACAGATAAATCCAAATTTAAAGCATATTCAAATCGCTTAAAGAAAATAATAAAATTAACACAAAGGGCTCAAAATAATCACTATATTAAGAGCTCTGGTAACAAAACAAGAGCGGCATGGAAGATAATAAACAGGGCCAAGACTAGTCTACCTAAAGATAATATTTCTCAAATTAAATTGAATGGGAAATTAATAGAGAACCCACAAACAATCGCTCAAGAATTCAACGATTACTTTATGAATGAAATTGAACATAATAGTCAAGATCGGGCTGACCAACAAATAAAAAAAAAAAAAAACACTGGCGGCCGACATTTGCAACTCTATTTTCATGGCCCCAACCATACCAGGGGACATTCATAAGATAATAGCGTCCCTTAGAAATACTAACAGTACAGGATATGACGAAATTAACACGAAAATTTTAAAGAGAGTATCACTATCAATTGCCGACGTACTCTGTCATATAATAAACCTATGCATTGAAAACGGAGTATTTCCCGAAAAATTAAAAATAGCTGTTATTAAACCCATATTTAAAAAGGGTAAGAAACAGGAAATGAAGAGCTATAGGCCGATTTCATTAATACCGGTAATCTCTAAAATAATAGAGAGAGTTATATATAACAGCCTGTACGAATACTTTGAAACTAACCATTTATTCACTAATGAGCAAAAAGGCTTCCGTAAACAAAAATCAATCAATATGGCAATTTATGAACTAGTGCAACGAGTCTATATTAATATGGATAAAAAACTGCCAGTGTCGGCAATCTACATGGATATGACTAAAGCATTTGACTTCGTGAAACATGATATACTTTTGAGCAAGTTACATGCATATGGAGTACGGGGCATCGTTCTTGAACTAATTAAATCTTACTTGAGCGATAGGAAACAAATGACTCACATTACTCATCTGTGTCCTAAAACGAAAGTTGAAACCACTGCATGTTCACAACTAAGAAGAGTTAAATATGGTGTACCACAGGGGAGTATATTGGGACCTTTGTTATTCCTAATTTACATTAATGACATACCTAAGATTACTAGACATCCAATGGTATTATTTGCTGACGATAGCACAATTATATTTAGTGACATGAAAAACGACATTAATTATGAAATGGAAATAAATAATACCTTAGAAGCTATAATTGAATGGCTAAACATTAATAATTTAAAAATCAACCTGACTAAAACTTGTATCATGCATTTTGAACAGCGACGCAATACCATTAGAGACTTAGATATTAAGTATAAAAATCAGACAATTTCAGAAACCACGGAAGCTAAATTCTTAGGACTTACTATAGATAGCTGTATGGCATGGAAAACGCATGTAGAAGATGTATGTTCTAAACTAAATAGATATTCGTACGCTCTATACATGTTGCAAAAAATTGTGGATAGATCAACCGTATTGGCTGCGTATTATGGATATGTCTCGTCGACCTTAAGATATGGTGTCATCTTTTGGGGCAACTCTACTAACTGGCTGCTCGTATTCCGAGCACAGAAGAAATGTTTGAGAGCGATGTGTGGGCTAAGACCCACCGAATCTTGTAAACCTTATTTTATAAGTCTCAAAATATTGACTTTTCCGTGCTTATATATATTAGAAATGGCACTATTTGTTAAACAAAACTTAAATTTATTTAAAGGCTTCGATAGTGAGCGGCAACGAAACCAACTACGTGCTCACCCTTCTAAAACAGCTCTTTTATCAAAAAGTATTTTGGGAATGTGCCCTAGAATTTATAATAAAGTCCCTAATTACATTAAAGAGAGACAAAATAGTATGCACTTCAAGAAAGATTTAAGTCGTTTTCTATTAGAAAAGGCTTACTATTCAATAAGCGATTTTTTTAAAGACCGTTGAAATTATGACAAAAATTTGACTATTTATAATTGCTTTTACATACTTCTAAATCTAATTCTTAAGGACATAAATATGGCAATAATGTAATTAAAATATTGTGTAATGATATAATGATGTAATTTAAATAGTATATTAATAATGATAATTAATTTGTATAATGTTAATGGCTTAGCTCCTATTAGTTTAGTTTGTATATTGCAATGCTCGAAAGAGCTCATGTTCACTACACCTAACTTTAAGACCTAATTGTTACAACATGAATGCAATAAAGAATCTGAATCTGAATCTGAATCTGTAGCATTATTGCTGCAGAAGAGAAATCACAGCCTGAAACCGATCTCCGCCGCAATATCTTCGAATAATGAATCTCCGATGAGAGCTGCAATTTAAAATACTGCGAAAATACACAAGTGACTCGATTCTCAGCTTCAAAACTCCAAAGAATTTAAAAATGTTACTCATACACTGCTTCTTTTTGTTCACTGTCTTGGAGAAATTTTATGTTGGAGAGGCGTTGGATTAGTTTTCTGTGATATGAGTCGAATGGGTGTGAGCGGAAGAGCTATTGGAAACGAAGACCACAGAATCAACCAAGACCACAGAGCGATGCGGGTTCACCTGACTCCCGGCCGACGATGGCATCCGAGTGTGGACCACAGTAGAGATGATCACTCATATTACAATTTATAACAGTGTGGCTATATGCATAGAAAACCATTATCACAAAATAGAGTAAAATTTACAAATTAATAAAAATCATAAAACCGGCCAAGTGCGTGTCGACCCACGGTCCACGCACAATGAAGGGTTCCGTACCGACACCTACAGATTCAGATTCAGATTCATTTATTCACAATATAAATTTCATGTCAATTTACAAGAATCTCTATTGTGATCGTCAACAACATACACATCTACTAGTCCATATTTAAAATCACTATCCAATACATTGAATCTAAAAAAAAGGCACTTACGACCTTTTGTTTGGGCAAGACAGTTTTTAAGCGAAAACTCAAAAACCGTAAAATCTATATTGTTCAAACCAAAAATCTTGGAAAGTATTTACTAATGCACACCACCTCAGAATTTTAAACTTTATAGTTTGGAAATTAGAGGGGGGACACACTTTCTATGACTTTGATAGCTAATATCTCACCAACGGTTGACTTAAATTGACAAGTTTTTTAGAAACCTCCATATCATCTTTAAAGGCCAATCCATCGATATCCCACACGACTATGTGCGTTAAAATATTTTTTTTCATCCACCGGTTACATGTATGGAGTGCCCCCCTAGTTTAATATTTTTTTGTAATTTCACATCACTTTTATGTAGCGGTTCATAGAATACACCTTCGTACCAAATTTCATAATTGTAGTGCTTATAGTCTCCGAGTAAATCGGCTGTGACATATGGACGGACAGACATGACGAATCTATAAGGGTTTTTGCCATTTTGGCTACGGAATCCTAAAAATGATATGGGACTATAAAAATACGCAAGAACGTCGTTTTCTATTTATTGGCCAAATGTAAATTGAAATTTACCAATAGAATTCTCTGTTTCAATAAAAAGAAATTGTACGGCAACTATGTATATAAATGCAATATTTCACGACAAAACGGTTAATTTCCCTTTCTTCCATACAACCTTAACGGTAGTACGAGGCCACGCAGGCATGACGTCACGCCTACGTGTCAATCAGTATGGAGCGTTTTCAGAGCTCGTTAGCCGTGCTGTGCTTTGTCTCTCGTTTTCATCTTTTGTAGTTTGTCCTATACAAACATTTGATAGTCCTTAAAAACTGGTTCGAATGGCATGATATGTTTTTTTTCTTATCATAACTATTATACAAGTGCGGTTTTCATAATATTACCGTAAACTGGGGTGACTTTAGGAAAAAACGGGGCCACTTTGATAGATTTAGAACACTTATATAATCATCATTAAATATTTCTGGTCTAATTCAGTTTAGTAAGTGGTTAGGAAATTTACCACGATATTTCACTGACCTCATGCTAAGGGAGTACCCACCGGTGAGTCCGGTGACCCACCGCTACTCTACACGTGACCCATGGGAAAATGCAATAAAACTGACAACCGTACTGCCTTCTCGAAGATCTCACGGTTCGAAATAATTGCCATACAATAAATAAATAAAAATAATAGCCTAAGTACCATAAATTTCCCAGGCCTTACCAAATCTGAGCTTAAATATTGCGAAGTCACGGTAAACATATTTCATTCTAAATGCCCCTTCGGAACATTATGACTATTTAAAATCCTTTTATCTCCAAATCGATTCGAAAGCTCACTAAATAACTCGCCCGAGCAACAGTCATTATTCCGCGCGATCGCTCGCAGGCCACAAAGGAAGGCATTTGCTGCAGTCTCAACCATTCATACTCAATTCCCTAGCATGGCTTGGCTTTCCTCTTCGTCAGTCCTTAGACCCTCTATACCAAAACCTTGAAACTTATTACCGTATCTTAGAGTCCAGTTTAAAGCAAGATTTTAGGTTAAATTTCGCACAAGTCCATGCTAGTCCGAGCCATCGTTAAGAGCGCTTTAATAAAATGTAACAGGTCCACTAGCGCCACTCGTAAGTAATTGTAATTATTTCAATTTAATGATATATAACTAAAAAAGGGGGCCGCTACGTACTGTAGTTTATATGTAAGTACTTTTTGAATCCATCAAACTAATTTTTACGTTGCTAGATTGGTCTCTCTATGAGCTCAAAAATAAAACGGCCGTTTTAACTTTGGACGCATAGATTGACGAATCCAGCAACGTAATAACTAGTTTGATGGATTCAAAACGTACCTAAATACAAAATACAGTACGTAGCGGCCCCCTTTTTTAGATATCTATCGTTAAATTTAAACAATCACAATTATTTACGAGTGGCGCTAGTGGAGCTGTTACATTTTATTAAAGCGCTCTTAACTACGCTCCGGTTTTCTGCTCCGTCTCTTGCCGTTGCACTTTTCTTTTAATATTTCGAAGCCTTTTCTGTCTCCGCGATTTTAACTTTTTAAGTCTGTTTATGTGAATTGTTGCTGAGAAGGGGATCTTTTCATTGCTTGGATTCTCTTTAGCGACGGGAATAGTTTTAACTGTTTTAAGCGCTGCTCAGGTAAAGTTGTTTTTGAAGTCTAATTGATGTTCTTAGAGAGTTGTTGGTAGCTGAATAGTATTCGTAACTTGTTACTTTTGGCGTTGAAACCTTCACAAATCCGCCGGTTAATTAGTTAACTATTTCGCAAGTTAGATAAACAGAATACTTAGTTTCTAAAATTTTGACGTTTGGAGTCCCAAGCGTGTTGCCGACCCTCGAATGATTCGAGGATTATATAGTTGTGTCGTCAGCGAGATTCGAATGCAAGTTGCTCACTCTCAAGACTGCATCATCCGGAGTTGTAATTTTGTTTTATTTAATGACATTTTAGATTACTGGCAACCGTACTGTCTTCTCGAAGATCGCACGGTTAATAATTGCCATACGAAAAATAAATATTTTAGATTATACATTATTATTATAATGTAAGGTTTTTTGAAATTGTGGTTGTTTGACATGTGTGGCCTAAAACAGTGCTCTTGTGACTTATCTGCAGAAAAAATGTTTGATTTTGACAAAACAAGTAGCGGAGTTTTTATGGCTGTGACAGATAACTTTGCAAGTTTATCTTCACTGTATGACATTAATTTTGTCATAATTGTAAACTCGAAATTATTATTCCTTCTTGAACTGTAAATTAATATTTTGACATTAAAAATGTATTACTTATTATAGTTAGACTTTCTATTGTAAATTAATATTTTGACATGTAAAAGTGCCCTTGTGGCCTATTTGCAGGATAAACGTTTGATTTTGATTTTGATTTGATTTTGTGGTCTTTTGGTTAAGGTACTTCCCAAATTAGGCTGTTTCAAATATGGGCGATATTAACATACCCCTCTGTCTAATATTTATCAGTATTTCGTCGGTAAAATTCGACCAGGCTGGAAACAGGTGCGGGCTATTACTGAAGGCTGATTATCATTTGCTAATAACGCCCGGAGCATGGTCCATTGTTGAGTTCCTGGTTTAATTTATTTTAATGTTCAGTTAAATTCCATTCATGAGCCGCTTTGAGTGGATTCCTGGCGAATAAATTGAGAAATATCTCGCCAGTTATTTTCGAATACCTTATTGTTCGATGGAATTTTCTTAGCTTTTCAGGTGAATTTGAAGGGCAAGGAGTTTCGTAATTCAGTTCGGCAAAACGTTTGATCATCTTAGAAATATGAGCTTACTTTCCGATTCAACTCATCATAAATTGCTTCATTTATTACTGCGGAAAATTGCAGAGCATTTTACCCAATTATGGCGTAGAAAAGAAAGGGTAATTTGATACGTACTTATAACGTATTGTATTTGAAATAGTATGACAATTTCTTCTGATCTTGACCTTATTTAAGACGGTAATCCTCATCTTCTCCACGTGTACATCGTAGACGAGGTTAACACCAGATGATCTTTTTTGAAATGCTAAATTTCTAAAACGATCTAACAAAATAAATAACTATTTGGCTGATTTAACTTAAAGTTTATTTAGGACAAACACCTTTACAAGGCTCTTTAATAAAAAATTGATTACCTACTAATTTATCTAAAATTTGAATGTTACATGTTCATTAAGTTGTGAACTGGAAACCTATCACTGTATATAATCTATCATATGTGAAGCTGACGGTCCTGGGTTCGAATTCCGGCCAGGGCAAGTATTTGTGTGATGAGCATGAATATTTGTTTCTGAGTCTTGGATGTTTTCTATATATTTAAGTATTCATATCTATTAAATATATCGTCGTCTAGTACCCATAACACAAGCCTTCTTGAGCTTACTGTGAGGCTAGTTCGATTTGTGTAAGATTATCCTCTAATATATATATATTTTTTATATATATTCACCATTTTTATTCATATGATTGCTAAAAAGGGCACTGAAATTAACTTGTGGCGTTGCTTGCTCGCGCGCCAAGTCTATCGTATTATGAGAAAGAGTGCCCGCGGTGAATATATAGTCTCTAAATCTATTCTTTTATGTAATAAAGTAGGTTTCAATGGAATCGTTACGCTGCAAAAGGCATCCAATTAGACGTAACAATACTAATGAAGTCGAATATCGGTTAAAAGATGCTTTCAAAACGTCGTAAGAAGCATCGGCGCTCCTAGCACTTACGCCTTTTTGATTGGCTGATATGCTCTCTGAAAGTGGCCAAGTCTGAATAGATACCTATGATAATTTATGTAGTTTCGATACAATCAGCCATAAGAAACATGGAGTGAAAACTAAAAGTCAAATCATTTTCATTTAATTCATTCAGTGGATTCATTTCCTTCCCTAACAGATAGATGGTCGAAGGAGGCGATGGCTGAGATACGCGTCATACTCGTGATCGGGTGCTGTTTGTGGAGTCCGGTCTGTTCATGCTTGCTAGGACATAGTGACTACGTTAATACTAGTGTCTTTTTATAGGGGATTGACGAGAGACATCATCCTGTTGTGGATTCGTTTTTATTATCAGTGACTTAGAGGCCATATACATCTCTAACAATATTAAATTAATTTTAATTTTGACGCTCAGAGACCATGTACATCTCTGGGATAATATTTTAATTTCACTCCTTGTTTAATCTTGAGACCTTATACATCTCTAACTTAATATTTGTAATAGATAACTTTGCAAGTTTATCTTCATTGTATGACATTAATTTTGTTATAATTGTCAAACTCGAAATTATTATTCCTTCTTGAACTGTAAATTAATATTTTGACATGAAAAATGTATTACTTATTATAGTCAGACTTTCTTAAATTGTAAATTAATATTTTGACATGTAAAAGTGCCCTTGTGGCCTATTTGCAGAATAAATATTTGTATTTTGTATTTTTTTGTATTTTAAATTATTGATATTTAGAGCAAAATGCATAAATATGACAACAATTTACGTATTAGCATTTATAACATGGTGTCATTCGTACGGATAGTATATTATACATCACGCCAGTATCCCATTGGGGTAGGCAGAGACCAAAAAACGCCAAACACAATGGTCATTCTATACTTCTTTTACTTCCATCACATCCGTACATGTCTTCACACATACTCGTCGCTTGCGAGAACTTCTGACCTGGCCTTTTACAGTATCGCAAAAATTTGATCAAGATACCCTCGCCTTGGTCACCCTTTCATTCGTCTCCTGACCATAAATCCGCTTAGTGAGTCTGCTTACACGCTTCCTCTGAATATGCCGTAACCACCGCATACTGTACAGCGTACCGTTTTCAATCTTAGTCACTGTATCGTCTTCTATTCCGCATCTTTCTCTTACAACAATATTTTTTCACGGATAAAAGACCATCAAAATATTGCAATAGACCTATTGTCAATTATTAAAGTTTATCCAATACATTTGAGACTTCAAACATTCGAAATCTTCCTTATTTATCGTCCAAGAGCAAATAAACAGATACTTGTGTAAAAATAATAATTACATTGTATAACAACAAACCTACATTATAAAAAAATAAGTACGCAAGTATTTCATGACTAAGACAGGAATTTACTTATTTTCCCGTATAAAGTAGTTCATTTGGTTCAAATATTATGTGATGTTATAACATTTGTAAGAACGGTTTCGAGGTCCGCTTGGGCCTATGTGTGTGTATGTGGCTTGTCATCTCTGGCAAGTTTCATCAATTTTAACATTTGAAAGTACGGTTTCGAGGTCCGCTAGGGCCTATGTGTGTGTATGTGGCTTGTCATCTCTGGCAAGTTTCATCAATTTTAACATTTGTAAGTACGGTTTCGAGGTCCGCTAGGGCCTATGTGTGTGTATGTGATCTTTGGCAAATTTCATCAATTTCATCAACATTTATGTCAGATAACAAGTCATGTTTTCCCTCTACAGCAGAAGCATTTCTCCAAAGCTTTTTTTCTGTTTCTTAATCATTTTATGTTTTATTATGTGTTACTTAATGTAGGAAATTTGCATTGTCTTAACCATACAAGAGGCTTCAACACTAATAAATAAAGCTTCAAATTATTCAAATTCGATTCATCATTTAATGATTTTTTGTTTGTTTTCGTTTGTTTCTAAATAAATTGTATTTTCATTAACAAAATGACCAGATATACTCAGAAAATCTGTGGTGTAGTTTCTCCCTATATATGATTGAAGGATTGGTACTTTTTGATGACTGTGTAAGGTTCTGGCTGCTTTATGATAAATAAGGAACGGAATTGAGCTTGAACTATTTTGGAATGGCGAATGAGTTGACGTATGATTCAGTAGGAAAGACGACCTGCGGGGTAATCACGTAACTTTATGTACTACCGTTAGATAGATTTTAATGTCAATTTTGAAGTATAAATTGCTGAGCTAATGTCATGTTTTTTGTACCCGACGCTAGTACATAATTGAATGAACGATTGAATGGAAATCCCATACTAAAGTGAGAAATTGATCAAATGATTGGAAACACGTAACTTTTTGATGGTTAAATTGTACGGTATAAATATGTCAATTACTGCGTGACAAAGTCATCGTCAGTCATCGTGTCTGTCATGTCATAACAATGAATTAAACAAAGATTTTGGTCATGAGTTGAGTTTATTAATTAGTGAAAATGCCCCAAATTTCCTTGAAATGTCTTTAAAACACACGATCGAGTTTAAAATTCCCTAAGCACTTTAAATAAAACGAAAAGTAAGTAACAACAAATGTCATGGTCATGTGGTATTTATTTGCTCACATTCGTATTTACTAATATATTTGGTATTATTATGTGCTTCTTTTCAGGATGTACGTAAACCAGATTCCCCATCTCTTGGTGATGATGCGATACTGCAAGATGCAGAGTGGGAGAGATAAAACGAGGGAAACTATGAAGTAACATGAACCAAGCAATAGCGTGCCATATTATTCATCGCTGAAATATAGAAGTGTTAATTTATAAGTATGTACTTTTTCATATACGTGCCCCGCGTGTCGATGTATGCTTGTCGATTTATGAAAAGTAATAGGACGACATAAATTACCGACCCGTAGCTACCTAGTCTCCGAATCCTTTAAACATGAGTTTTCTTAAGTCCACTTGGGATGCTATTTCTTTCTTCCTTTGTAACCAGCATGTAATGTGAACCTTCGGTATGTACATAAGATATATTATATCCCGCGCCTCTACTTGCTTTCCCTAGCAAATAGAGTAATACTCCGGCGGATCCGCGCGGGTAGGCAGGTAAAGTAAGACAAGAGTTATACACAAATGTCAAATGTTTTAGATGATACAACGAGATTGCGAAGCCGTCGGTGTTGCTGGTGAGTTTTTAATTCCGCGCGGGTTTACTGCCAAGAAAAAATCCTACTCGCATGAAGAGAGAAGAAAGTTGTATAAAGACATGATGTTATTTCTTAATATATTTTTGTATTTTTTCGTTGTTGTTTACATTATTTAAATACGTAAATAATACGTTTCGTCATTCATTAGGTGTAAGCAGGTACATATGAATACACTATATTGAAACGGTGTGTATGCTATTGCATCGACTTATGTTCATTAAATTAAATTCTTCTTTAACTATGCAAATAGAAAGAAGAAGGAGTTTCATTAATACTCTTACTCTTTTTTATTCAAACGGTACGAGTAGCGACGCGTGGGCAAATCTATAAACCTTGTGGGGTGTAGATAGATTACTATCAAGGCACATATCGCACCCAAAGCAGTCTATAACGCTAGCGCAGAGCAATAAATTTGGCAAGAACAAGAAGCCAAGGGACTTCATCAGTACCGATTGCGTAGTTGAGCTCAAAATACATTAATCTCGAGTAATGTTGTAGATGCAATAATGTAATCCATGTGTGAAAAGATTAATATCACGTTATTGGTCATGATTATAATTTTATATGATATTTATTGTAAAATACAAGTGCTGCCCAACGTGTGCATGGATAGATTATAAAGACTGAGTTTCTCTCAATCACCTCTCAATAAAATAGCTAGTAATGTATATACAATAACTTATTCTACTTGACGCTAGATGTCTAAGTTGAACCCATTTCGTTTCATACAATAGCAACGGTAAAATCCGGTAGTCTTCTTCTAGCATTAAGAGGCTGGATAGCTACTTTAACTTTTAAAAATAATAATTTGACACGTGTCAGTCAACATTTTAGAAAAAATGAGTACAACAAAATAAATACATTTTTCAATTATTATGTAATATTTAGTCCAGAGCAATATTAAACACTTATTTGGTGAATGTCACGTATAAAAAACATTTTTTCATAATGGCTCGTATCGAATAGTGGCTATGGTAGTTCACTTAAGTAACGACTTTATCTGCTACAACGCGCCAAGGGTAAGTAATTTTATTACATATCACTAATAAATAGTGTGCATGTTACAACATAACACCATGGCATAACTCATTATCATTAGCTGAATAGACGTCCATTGCTGGTCATAGGCCTTTCCCGGAAAATGCCTTGCTGATCGGTCGCGTGTCGTCCCAGGTCTTTTGACTCTAAGGTCATCAGGCCACCTCGTAAGGAGCCTTCACTCACTGCGTCATCCGAGATTCGTCACTCGAGAAGTCGCTGGCGTGGGTTAAGCAGACACCATAGCCTATGGACGCTATCGACTCCTAAACAATCACAAGCACGTTGCCGCACATTATTGAGTTTAGGATTCAGGGACAGGGATATGTAAATGCGTATTTTGGTATTATAAATTGCGGACTTTTGAGACTATGGAGCGTGGGTGATACTGATAATGGTACTGAGTCAAATAGGGAATGTCCTTAATATAAAATGTAGTATTCTTAGTTTCTACTGCTACTATAATATACATAATCTATAGCTAGGCTCATGATAATTCAGATGCTATTTCAAGATGTTCATACTATGCTCTAACTTCTTCTTTCAGTGCAATTGTGAATTGCGTATTTTTAGGCAACGTGTTAAAGATGACTATTTCTTTGATCAACACATGGTTATGATGATAATTGGATAAATTGAAAATCTATAACCGCCACCCTGCTGCCTGGTCCACAAGATCTCCTTACCTCAAGGCAAGTAAGTTTTTTTATTGAGTAATCTCTAAAATACAGTTTAAAACAACCAGAATAGGGATATTGTAATTTTAAAGGAGGTTACCTCATCAAAAGTACTCGTAATTTCCAGTGGAGCTATATCTCCTTCTTCGTCGTTACACTCTTGACAGAATGGTTGTGGCCGTCTAACGTCTAAACACCTGGCACTTTCGTACAATGGGCAGTTTATTGCGGCCTTAATTTGATCAGCCCACCTCATGGGGCACCCGTCACGTGGTCTCGTGCCCACGACTATGCCCTGTAATGTGTCACATGCCGTTCGATCGACAGATGTCCACATCGTGAAGTGGAGCTACATAAGTGCCAAATTATTTCTTGCTTATTGAGTGGGGAGTTACGTCGTGGAATGAACAATACTTAATAAAGCGTACGTACCTATCTAGTTCTGATAGGAAACTGTTTTTAGAGCCTGTGGACGCTTTTCGTTTCAGGTATATTTCATGTGCTGCCAATAAGTCACAAAAACCGGTTCACTGCTTTCTTGAAGGACCAAACACACGCAACTTTTAGAGTTCCGTATTAAACAAGGAACTCTTATACAAAGTGCGAAAAGAGTCCGTTTTGTGACGCATTTCTCATACAGTTTTATATGGCACGTCACAAAACTGACACAAAATATTATATGGTAAATCGAGGACATTTTTAAAATGGAACCCTTATAGTTTCGTCATGTCTGTCCGTCCGTTCGTCCGTTCGTCCGTTCGTCCGTCCGTCCGTCCGTCCGTCCGTGCGTCCGTCCATCCGTCCGTCCATCCGTCCGTCCGTCCGTATGTCACAGTCGATTTACTCGGAAATTATAAGCACTATAATTATGAAATTTGGTAAGAAAGTGTATTCTATGAACCGCTATATAAAAGTAATGTGATATTAGAAAAATATATTAAACGAGAGTCCCGTAACGGCGTCCCGACGCCGCTAAAATACGAAAATTCTCATAGTTATTCAGAAAAGGAACAACTAAAGGTACAAATACATTTCTTTAATTTTGTGCCTCTCTTAGGAACACCAAAAACATGTAAAAAGGGTTCTTAAAAATCGACAGTTCCTTTTCATTGTCACATTATGCCGGACCAAAACCATGCCTAATAGTAGACTGCTAGGTAAGTTAGTTTTCCGCACAACGTGGATGCGGCCCATCATCATCATCATCATCATCGGTCGTTCCGTCAATGCTGAGGACATAATGTCCAATTCTTGCTGACCAGACTCATCCATAGGCTCCTGTCACCCACCTTATGGATGGCCTCGTGCAGATATAGTTACAGGACACCACCAGTGATTTGGGTATTCCGTCTAGCGGGTAGTCTGCCTCGGGACCTCTGGCCCTCAACTTTTTCCGTCATAATATTTATCTACTGGCTATCCGAAGAACGTCGTGAGAGGTGTTCGAAATATATATGAGGATGCAGTCCTGACATACTGTCGATAGTCGACAGCTTAACGTAGCTGGATGGACTGGTTTGTTCGCCTTGCAGTCCATGGTATTAGAGATTTTCTCTCAAAATATTGAATATGCGAAGAGTTTGTATAATTATATTTTTTGTTGAAATAAAAAGGTCATGAGGTTTGTATGCATGTATTGTAGATACCCCTTACATGGTTTTTGGGCAAGCGTAGTCTCCTGACACAAGTACATTTATTTATTGCTTAAAAAGAGATTCTTCTCCTTGCTTTTGTTAAACTTTATTTTAACCAATAGGTATGAAAGTAAGTATGTATTAAATCGCACAAACGTGTTGCCCAACCAATATCCTCATAATTATGAGGATTCAGAGTGCTGACATTGTACGACCACGGTAAAGTAAATATAAAAGCGCCTTTTCTGCGCGGTATCGTTCATATCATACTTGGAACGTCTACTAACTATTGTAACTATTTTTCAGCTAAAATATGGCGTCCGTCGCTCTCAATACAGCTCCACCTCTGAAGCTCTGGCATTCTTGGTTGCCAGGAACACAACGCCTCATGTGTTAGTAATTATGTGTTATTGCTATATTATATACTATTATTATGGCTTCTCCAAGGAGTAGCATACTTCTCCAGTATTATAGGCTGCTCAAAATGTTTAACAAATCGGGGGTCATTATCCTCACAGCATCTTTCCGGTTGTGCCCTAAGGATCCTGGGGTCCACTTTGACACCTAATCCCCAGAGTTGGCTTAGGAACTAGTTTTACTAAAGCGAATTCCATCTGACCTTACAAACCAGAGGGAAAACTAGACTCTGTTGGGATTTGATCGGTTTCCTCACTATGTTTTCCTTCACTGAAGCGCCATTGTTACATATTAAACGAAATATCATATAGTTTAAGATTGAAAGTGAAGTGTCTCACCGCTCGGCTACACTAGCTCGGGTGATGAACTGATTTGTGTTTTATCATATGGTTCCAAAAGATTTTAACAAAATTTGACTATATATATTTTAATAATAAAGTTTAAATGTTTAACAAAAATAAAAATAAAATCATATGTTTGAGTGTTACAGACAAGTAATTCTATAATATGCTACGTGGATTAGGTACAGATCTAAACGTATAATATTACAGGATATGACTAACATAATAATTTTTTTAGCTCTGAAATACGATAGAAGTTTGCAAGAGAACAACGTCAGCTAAAGGTTAAGCTATAATATATTGATATTGATATCTATATGTATATTATTCAGAAGCCTGCAGAATGAGAGTAAATTGCCTTGAGCTTAGAAAGAAAGTAGTACTCAATCATCAAGTGTTTTGAAGCTTATGGCCTGCCTATGTCTGACGGCAAGAAGACATCTTTAACAGGATTTGTCGCATCTCCCTCTCTCTCTCTCTTGCAGCATATTTGCATCCACTTCTGGACATATGCCTTGATGTCGTCCGACCATCTGGCTTGTGGCCTTCCCACACTAGAACTTACCGCTCGAGGTCGTCATGTAGTAGTATTCTTATAATTCAGTGACAAGAAAATACATACAAGAATACGTAACAACAATCATCATCATCATCATCCTAGCGTCATTCCGGTACAGTTGCATCCTAAAGGATGCCCGGGGTCCGCTACCTAATCCTAAGAGTTGGCGTAGGCACTAGTTTCTATACATAGTGTAATACATAACAACAATATATGAAATAATATTAAAACTATCTTCAATCTAAAACAGGCCCTTGAGGGAGGCGTACCGAGGATGCTTGCGGTATTTCCTCGCTATATCGCAATGCTGATACGTTTTGCGAGGAAGTCGCCAGGTCTTCGGTCACCCGTTACGTGAACCAGATGCCTCGCAATTTCAGTAAATAACTACTAACTTTATTCTATTAAGTAGCTCTTCGTACCTTATACTTATGTCAGTTTACATATTATTGTTATAATAATTTCGGATTGTAAAATGATGTATATGAATAGGTACAATTCAGTTTACAAAGCAACTTCTACAGATCATGTTTTTTTTTTCAGGAATGCTTGAAAACTGCAAGCAGAAGGTTTACTACTACAAATTATGACTTGCTACGGTCTTCCTCGCAACGTTCAAATCATCGCGGCAGGCCCAGAACGTAACGATACTTTATACATTCAAGAGCAATAGTAATGGGTATATACTTTCTCCATAGAAAAATCGATACAAAGTGTACCCGTTATTTTTGGTACTTGCTTATTTAGGTAGTAATAAATGCTATTTATGTGTTGGTTTATTATTATAGAAAGATCCCTAATAAAAAAGGATTTAAATACTTTTAAAGGTATGAAGGATCCGACGTATTTCTTACCGAAAATAGTCGTTCTTTACCCTTATTCCATATGTCTCTACCGACACATCCCGTCTGTTAGAGAAATGTGGACATTTTACTTTCTTCTCTACCGGTAGGGATATTATTTGGCTATTACCCGTGGTCCCACCAACCATTCCTTAACCGTGGTACCATCAGATTGTAACAACAATGGTACTACGGCTAATATTATTTTTTGTTACCCGTGGTACTGGATAGTAGACAATTTGGTAATTAATTAACAGTCATGTAGATAATGGTTACATATAATTTAAAGATCTTATTTTAATAACTGCATATATTATTATTTAGCCAAGTCGAGCAATACAAAATCACGGCTATTACCATCCATTTCTCGAAGCCATTCAGGCCATTTTCAGCCTCTTGTAATTTTGTGCTGGCTAAAGCTCCATTCATAATTTATTTCATTTTCTATTATAAGATTCAATTGAACTTGTTGTTTTTGAACGATTGCAGGTCAAAGTTCATTAGTTTTGTCACTGACTGGCTGATCATTGGTGAGAGTCAGGATGGCGGGTGTACCTAAACAAATATTTAAAAGAAGTGTACGAAAATTTTGTACTAAATTTGTACTATTTTGTACCACATTTAAAAAAAATTGTACCCTTCCGTAATTAAAGTTATTACAAAGTGAAGGTACACCCGCCATCCTGACAGTCAGGATGGCGGGTGTACCTGGAAAAACTATGACCCTACCAATTATTAACCAATGTTAATATCTAAATTTTTTGTACTAAATTTGTACTCAAATAAACAGTAAAAACTTCAGCCATCTAATTCGTAGTTTGCGAGTTTTACACATTTGATGATTTTCTACTGCTGGGCAATACGGTTATTCTAAGTAATACATGTATGGGGATGTCAAACAAATTAATAAACTGGGAGGGGACGGGAGAATTGTGAGTTTTGAAGACTACACCCAAAGGTATCATGTCACACAAGTTTCAAAACTTTATTAATTGTTAGATTTTCCCATACATTCATTACTTAGAATAACCGTATTGCCCAGCAGTAGAAAATCATCAAATGTGTAAAACTCGCAAACTACGAATTAGATGGCTGAAGTTTTTACTGTTTATTTGAGTACAAATTTAGTACAAAAAATTTAGATATTAACATTGGTTAATAATTGGTAGGGTCATAGTTTTTCCAGGTACACCCGCCATCCTGACTGTCAGGATGGCGGGTGTACCTTCACTTTGTAATAACTTTAATTACGGAAGGGTACAATTTTTTTTAAATGTGGTACAAAATAGTACAAAAATTTCGTACACTTCTTTTAAATATTTGTTTAGGTACACCCGCCATCCTGACTCTCACGATCATTGACCATTATAATTGCAACGCAATGGTACTAGTAAACATTTATTTTACCGTATTACCATCAATTATACCAGATACCACGGCAATAAAATACTTCGCTTGTACCATTAATGCTACCATAGCAAAAAAAGAACCATAGAACCATCAATGGTACTATCTGATGGTGCCACGGTTAAGGAAGGCCTTCTGGTGGGTCCACGGGTAATTCGTTTTATCCGTTGTCCTACCGTCGTTCTTGACCCGTCGTCCTACAGTTCGAAACAGTGTTTGCAGGTGGGTCTACATGTCCCCCTGGTGGGTAATTGTTTTTGACCCGTTGTCGTCCCATTATAAACAGTATTCACCAGTGGGTCTGCGGGCAATTTATTTTTACCACGGTCCCACTGGATTAAGCGGTAAACATTAATTAAAAACTAGCTTTTTATTAATATACAACAAAAAACGAGCAAAAAACAAACAACACAATAATATACAAACTAGCTATTTTGTTTGGTAGAACTGCGAACAAGTAATATTTCTGACCTAACCAATTGTAACGAATGTTCGGTTCTGGCGCTTCGCCGGCTCTGTAGGCTCATAGATCTGTTTAAACACTCCTCGCTTCGCTGCATTAGAGTCGAATACGTAGTGCAGTGGGACTATGGTAAAAATAAATTGCCCGTAGGCCCACTGAAGAACACTATTTAGAGCGGTAGGACAACGGGTCAAAAAAAATACCCGTGGATCCACAAGGGGGACATGTTGGTGGGACCTCGGGTAATAGGCTTGTTTGCCAGTGTGCCAACGAGCGCAGCTAGAAAAAGTGTTGGTACAACTGCGACATTACAAGCAAAGCGACCGTGCCGCGGCAGCGGCCGGCGAAGCACCTGAACCGAACAGTCTTTTCTAACGACCATTTTATTTGCAACTTGTCGGGTCGCACAGTTTTACGAACACTCCTCCTAGCTTCGCTCGTCGTCGTGCCTACACCTCTTTTTAAGGATGGTCGTCAAACGTACTACTTTTATAACGACCACCCTTAACAGATGTAGGTGGACGTCAGTAGTTTCATTTGTAGCGACCCTCCGGGGGAGATGTTAGAAATCACAGGTAAGGATAGGATGGAACTTATTGCATACTGGTATCCCAGATATCTTGGCTCCCACTCCCAAGCCACGCCACAGCTCAATAGCACCCAGGAATATATTCATTCCCTTACTTTCATATAAAGATATCGGTAGTAGGAGTAGTCGAAGCTATTGTATATCTGGCATGCAGCCACCTCTGCCTACCCTGGTGGGCGGTATGGGAGCCAGAAGGAAAACAAATTCCTGGGTCCCAAACAGCAGCAGTATGGGAGCCAAGAGGGAAAATCGGCAGTATGGGAACCAGGAGGAATAACGTTATCCCTGGATCCCGTTGGGCAATGGCTTGGGAGAGACGAGGAAAAGTACCACCGCTGGATCCCACAGGGCAGTTGCATGGAAGCATGACGGAAAAATATTTAGTTATCAATGGATGTTATGGCAGCCAAACGGCATCAAAATACATCTAATGATACCATGGGAGCATAGCGACAAAAACATTACGTTGCAATTCCATGGAATCATAGGCTTGGGCACCAAGTGGAAGGAGGGAAATCTAACGGTAAGCTACCAGGGTAAATGTAGTGGTAGAGATATATGGAATACGGGTAATGCTAGGCCTCTGCTCCAATATACTAAACTGTCTGTTTAACCAGTTGAACATATTGGACAACTTCCCTCTATTGTTTTGAAATGTATCGTAAGAATAGTTCATTTTATTTAACGTCATAATACTGTAATTGAACTTATTGCATTTTTAAGTAACAAGTTGCTCGACTACTTTTTAAAAATTGAAGGAAAGTTATACAATATGTTCAACTGGTTAAACAGACAGTCAAACATATTGGAGAAGAGGATGCTAGGTGTCTATGGTCAGACTGATAGAACCAAGGACAAAGAAAATTACCTGTGGTACAATCATTAGGACTAACGGTGTAGGGCCACGGGCAAAGAATGATTTTTAGTTTATCATTATGGATCATTACGAAGTAAAGTCATGAAGCAATAATTAGGCAAGCCTACAGTGTGACCTTCAATTTGTCAGAAGTTTGTCAAATCCTTAGGCCCGGCACCCATTATTGGCACGGCATTGGCACGCCAAGGGATTCCTCCTCGGGCACGCCAAGATGTGGTTAGGATTGCCGGGGTTGCCGAGGCGTCCTTAGGCATGACGAGGCATCCTTAGGCATGCGCAGCCATCCTTAAGCATGCCCAGGCCTCATTAGGCATGCCGAGCATTCCTCGGCATTCCCAAGCACACCTTTGGCATGCATTGTCTATCCCGCTAGTCTAATGTGTGAGGCTGAGGAGCCCTTTGCCGTGCCGTGCCGATAGTGGACGCCTTTGCCTTCATGTACCTACTTAGTGTACACTGATGTCGGATCCGATTGAATTATAGAGAACATTCTGTCTATTGTGGATATTCAAGGAACGTCCAGAGCTATTCTGTATTAAATTTGGGAAATATAAATGCTCGTTTCATTTCTGTTTGGGGACGTAGGTAGATTAACCCTCTTGATATGACTAATAGGTGTTACCTGCTTACCTGGTGGTGTGGTGTGGTGTGGTGTCACATACGTTGTCAAAGTGACCTTCGTGCTTTACACTAAAGTTCATATACAATCTCTTATGGAAAATGAGTTTGTTTGTAGGGATCACTGCCGTACATGACCCATGGCGATTAAACGGTTAACTAAAATAGGTAGGTTATGCCTACAATTCTTAAAATTTGAACCTTTTTGGACTGATTTGAAAGACTATACCGATATAAGATTATTGCAATAATAATATTGTTATGATAATGCAATTTCACCACACTTTTCATTTTATAATTTGGTGCGGGTCTAGGCTTCGGTGTATAGCCAACATTATTTTACTGCCTGATAGTTCTCCTACTGCATACTAGATGTCAATATTATGGAATGCAAGTGAATTAACTGTCAACAAGTTCTCCTATTCGATACTAGATGGCATTTAGTTCTTTAAAATAAATATTATTAAATGATACAATATAAATTGATATATTTATTTGTACCGATATTATTTAAAGACTTATTAAAAGAAAATAATTTAAAATATTACAAAGGTTTTACATCGTCACATTTACATTTGTCTTTCTGTCATACTCTCTCTGTAATAATGCGTTTTGTGTTTATCGGTTGCATGTTTAGTATTTGTGATTTAAATATAATAACTCGTGTTCATTTATCAAGATCACATTTTTCCTTAATTTTAGATAAAGTGCTTTGAATTGGGTTATTATGATAGTAAATTTGTGCAAAACATTGGAAGGAACAACCATTCGTTCATTGGATCACCTTTGCAATAACAGAACGTCGAATCTCATTCACCTTGTGAACGGTACGGTACGAAACGGTGTTTCTAACGTTAGTACATAAAGTTACCTGGTGCGAATTTTTGACAGGCGTTCGAACGGTCGAAAATTGACAGTAAAATCTATCTACCGTTAGTACATAAAGTTACGTGATTAGCCTGCTGGACGAGTAATGATTTAATTGAAGTTGTAAATAATATAAAGATTTCCAAGGCGACATTTATTTATTTCTACGTGGACCCTCCAGGGTTTACATGATGTATAAAACATAATACATTTTTAAATTTCTTTACATATTCTATACACCTGTATAGAATATACTCTTAGGTAATTCCTATTTGCGCAATTAGCCACCTCACAACCATTTCACACCAGTCTCCTAACAACCATTTTTATGCGTCATTTTCATCTCAGCTCTTATTTCTATCAACAAACGTTAAATTTTCCTCTTGATATTCAGATTTTATTCTAGAAATTGTCTAGATTATACCATTTTTTATGTTTTTATTTTACATATTGACGATCTTTTTGTGAATTTATTATACTCTCTTTTGACATACATTACAGTAATTCATGTCTTTTTTTAAATTTCATATGCATCAATAAACTGCTCTGAATAATTAGATTCAATTTATGTAATATATAACTGACGATTCAAAAGTGCTTGTTGCTAGGCCTATTTGAATAAAGAATATTTTGAGTTTGAATTTGAGAGTTCAAATAGTCAAGAAAGTCGTATATCGTTCGTTGCTGACCATACACAATAAATACATCCCTTCCATAAAACGTTTGCTCTATTCCTACATTCAGTGAAGCCTGTCCTGTTGGAAACAAGATACGTACATCCAATTAAATTGAAAGCAAACTATCCAGATTATCGTTTAAACTACAAGTATTAGTTACATAAGTACATATGTAGCAACTTGTACATGTATCTAATATCACGCGCGTGTTCAATTTGGCGGCTGAACTAGGACCCGGCACTCAGCATAAATTTCAGAGGTTGGCGTATAACTTACAATTACGGAAACGTACTTACGTTCCTATAAGTGGGTCTAAGGGTATCCGCACGCTAACGATTCCTTCGCTATTCCTTCTAATCGATACGACCTTAATGTAGGTACAGTCAGCCTCACAAAGAGCCCTAACACGAGTACCTTTATGGGTCATTGTCAGATTTAGGTTCGCGTTTTTTCGGTGGACATATCAAAAGTTAAGGGCTCCAAAGCTTAATTTTGGATTGGTCTAGTAGCCCGCATAAACAGTGTCACCGTTACTATAAATCTATGTAATAAAAACATAGCTTACATGCATATAAGCCGTTAAATATTTACCACCGAAGGGACAACTTTTGTTTTTTCAACTGACAATGACCCTTATACAGTGTCGTTGAAACTGTTATTCTAAATTTTAGACGGGTGAGAACGAAAACGTACCAAAGTTTCCACCTATTTAGGAAATCGACTGTACCATACTGATACAAAACCAAAGCACAAAGAAATATTTAACGCGCACACTGACACAAGCAGAGTGCGACACGAATCCGGATTTTTTAAATTACTGTTTTATTTTGTTTTACGACCTCAGTAAGACTATGGCATACCAGCAGACTGTTCGTCCGTCATGGCAAACACATCTAGCCTAGACTAGCCTATTTTTTTTTATTAAAAATGGGATCGCTCTTATCCAGCATCTAGCCAGGGGGAAAAGATAAGGCCAACGATGAAGCGAGCTCACCCAGAAGGTGCCTATTCACTCGTGCCTTAAAAAGGTCTAGGTTATATGAGCTCGGAAACACAAACGCCGGCAGAGAATTCCAAACCTTAGAAGTGCGCATTATAAAAGATGATGCAAAGCGCTTGGTTCGAATAAGAGGAATTTCGACCAAGTAAGGATGGTATCCAGCCGTACGTCTGGATGTCCGATGGAAGAAGGAGGAAGGCGTACGAATCTTGAATAGTCACAAGCACACTGCAGACCCCTTTCTGATTTGAGAATACGTTGTACTGACAGCTAGAGATCAAATGCAGATGTCGTTAACTCTCAACACAGCGCATTCGCATTTGGGAGTTCTGGCGACCGACAAAGCAAGTAATAATGGCTGCAAACTATATATATTCTATAAGGCGGAGGTACTTCCCCTGTTGGGCTGCCTCGAGTCAGCAAGATGACATTCTGCTGTGCCTACCCGTCTGCTTCACTTTATACAACCATTCATCCGCAAACGTGTTGATTCATGCAAGTTGGTATTTACTGACTCTAAATGCCTCTAGTACGGGGGCACCCTAACCAACTTCAAGACTGAGAGGGTAGTGGCTGAGTTATTATGCTTGTTTTGGGCTACCGGACCTTTTTCAGGCAATCGACGCACGCTTGCCCTTGTGTTTGCATTACGGTTTGAGCAGAGCTTATATCTCAATATATCATGTGTAATGACACATTTCCCATAGCGAGTAACCTTTTATGCGACAGATGACAACAGTGAATAAAATTATTGTGACATTACAAATAAATAAAAATTACAAAAGTACTCGGAAAATATGACATACCATTAAAATTAAAATTGGACCCTGACTGACCATTGAAAAGTCGTGGCAGTTATAGCAACTGACATTTAATTATTTTACTGTTAAAGTAGATAAAAATGATATAGGCTTAGAAATAAAATATTTGTCATTGTCAGGATTTGAGTCCTGAACGGATAGCTTATCACAGGCAGGGTCTTACGGGGTTTACGTATTTGTAACGTGGTATGTTCTTAAAACTAAAAAAACACAAATGTAATTCAGTGGTCCAATAATGTCCGTTGGAACAGTTTAAAGCGGTGCGGTGTCCCCACGTTGTATGTGTTCGGGATATAACAAGTATCAACGTCACGTTTACGTATTTGTACGTTCTTAAAACTACAAAACACAAATGTGACTCAGTGGTCCAACAATGTCCGTCAGAACAGTTTGAAGCGGTGCGGTGTTCCCACGTTGTATGTGTTCGGGATAATCCGCAGTCGCGGGCGGCCGCACCCAATTATAGTATAAACGTTGGTAATTAATTGATAATTAATGAAGCCGATGACTGGGTTATGCCGTCGCGGCTCAAAGGTGGGTAGATCATTTCTAATAGAGTTGAATTGGTGAATGACTGTTTTGCATTTTTTTTGGATTATGATGAACATAATTATTCGTCATAATTATCACGTGTTTTTATTAGTTGTTCTATGAAGATGAAAGGAAAGAAAACGTAGAAAGTATTCCTTGTTATAATACTATTTCTTTATGAATACGAAATATTATCTCTCTTAGAATTACTTTTAACAACGGGATATTAACCGAGTAATATTAGTTTTTCTGAGTTCCAGATTGTTCGTCACTATTGAAATACAGTTAATCTTAGATAATGGCTTTTGCAACAGTGCCAAAATATGGGGAACTGTGAATACAAATATACATGATAAATATCTCGTTATTAATTGTAATTCTAGTGTAAATGACCATGTTAGCTTGAAATCATAAACCTATTATTACTTCTTTATAGATACTATGAATAAATTGTATACTTATAGGAATATTAAAGTTAAAAAAGCTAGTGAGATAGATTTCAACACGATTTCATTCTCTTTGTAGCCCTCAAGGAGAGTTTGATGTGGGAAATCTTGTTAATTATTCCTTATTAGAGTAGATTAATCCTTAAATTGCACCCCTCTTCTTGGCCCGAGCCATTTCGGAATTCCATCGCTTAAAATAACTGTTAATTTTAATATAGCTCTAAGGCTCATACCGACGATACTCCAAGAATTATATTATTTAGGGAAATACAGTTTACAAGACAAACCTGCCTGTTGGCTGCCCTCCAGTTGGCACGTGTAACCTTATTTCAAAGCCTTTATTATTGCCTATTGAAAGTCTATATTTATCGTATCAATGGGTATTTGCTAACTTCACTTTGCTTTAATAGATACTTAGATAAGTACCTATATATGTTATACAAATACAAATACAAACATTTATTCTGCAAATAGGTCACAAGGGCACTTTTATATGTCAAAATATTAATTTACAGTTCAAGAAGGAATAATAATTTCGAGTTTACAATTATAACAAACTTAATGTCATACAGTGAAGATAAACTTGCAAAGTTATCTATTACAAATATTACAACATCAGTAAAGTTAGAGATGTATAAGGTCTCAAGATTATACAAGGAGTATAATGAAATTAATATAATATCCCAGAGATGTACATGGTCTCTGAGCGTCAAAACTCATGTGGGTACCTAGTTTCTATATGTCTGTTCATGTGGGAACCTAGTTTCTATACGTGTGCGTGAACGTGTGCTTCTTATTGAACATGGTTTTACAAAACTACTTCAGGAGGTTTTTATTAGTAAAGTTATGTTCTTTTTTTCATGGCTGGGTGTCCACCGCACTGGCCATAAGAACTCACGCTTGCGATGCAAAATGCAATCTGCATCGCAAATACGTTGTTTCACTCGCCGGCTGTTTTCCGGGGTTAATTGGTCCGGCATAATCCCGGTTATCCACTTCTCTTTCACCGCGACTCGCGGCTCCATCCTTGTATGCATATGGAATGAGTACTTCTCTTTGAAAAACGGGGTTGTGAAGGTAAATACGAAAAGTATGCAAATAATTAAAAAATATAGGTTACTTGATGAATGAGTGAGGTTTCTAAAGGCGCTGCTGTGCGGATTATTTTGTTAACGCTTGGAGTGATTTCAGCCAGAAATATGGAAGGTACTGGTTATAATCAGGCAGGCCGTGTGCCTGTTTACCACCGTCGTATAAAGAATATCGCCGCTCCTCGAACTCGACAAATCGAACGTTTGTGGCGATGTTTTACTGAATTGAGCTATATTTTGTGTAATTTTGTTCTGAATAGTTCTTTCACATTTGACTACGTCTGTCATCGAAACTGAAATAGTTCTGTAAATTGTATTCGTTGTCATAACCTAAAACTTGCACCAACCCATAAACAGCTTAAGGGTCCTTATCAGTTAAAAAACGCTCGTCTATTACGCCATTTTCTATTTGAATTGACACGTATCTTGACATTTAGGTACTCAATGTTACTATCTAGAACAGGACTATTGCGATCTTATGTCATAAACTTGAAATGTATGTTTTAGATTTTTCATTAAGAAATATCGTTTCAAACATCACTCCAAATCGACCATTTTTAAGCTAAAAACCAATTTTCCGCTTAAATTCTACTATACACAATAAAATAAAAAAATGGCTATGTTACTATCTAAAACTGTAATAAAATCATCGTAGCCTTTAATAACTTTACTGGTATTATTACTTTTGTCATAATTTGAAATCAAAACATTTTAAACCTAACACTAAATTGTATCTGTAGTCCTGTGTTTTAAAAGTCTTAATATATACTGTTGTCCTAGTTAGTTAAAGCTTGTCCTGTTGATTTCTTAGCAAATATTTGTAAAAGTTCCGCTGAAATATATTATGTTCCTACTTACTACTCCAACTAACTTAGCTTAAGCAAATAATTATCGCATCGCGCATTTGAATATATGTACTATGTGTTCTTAGTGAGATATGTCCAAGGAGACATCTGTATCTATTGTCTATTTTCTATTTGCTTACACACATTGTATGATTATTTCTGTGTTATCTCCGTAAATAAATAAATAAATAAACCTTATAAGGCCTCTTAATAGCAGCAATCCTACACTTAAGCACCAGGCCTACTAAGCAAGTACCTTATTAACTCCATTAGTCGTTTCGGTGGCACTCACGCGGCTAAGCGGCACGGCATTAAGGCCTCGCTGGAATTACACTTGTCTTAATGACACGCGTGTTATGACGACGGAGAGTCCAAGCAGCGATTCCACTGGAATTGTTCTAAACTAGTACAAGTTTTTATTGGCATACTGGCATACTTTCAATTTATTAAATGGGTCGTAATATAAAAATATTACACTCCTTTTTTGAGCAACGTGTAAAAAAAATTTTTTTTTATTGCGTATTTATATTTGACGACCGGTTTAGCCTAGTGGGTAGTGCACCTGCCTGTGAAGCTGACGGTCCTGGGTTCGAATCCCGGTCAGGGCAAATATTTGTGTGATGAGCATGAATATTTGTTTCTGAGTCTTGGATGTTTTCTATGTATTTAAGTATTTATATATATTAAATATATCGTCGTCTAGTACCCATAACACAAGCCTTCTTGAGCTTTCTGTGGGGCTATTTCGATTTGTGTAAGATTGTCCTCTAATATTTATTATTATTTATTACATGGCAAATATCCCGTTTCAAATCGTAATTCTAATGTAAATGACCATTTGAGCTTGAAATCTTATATAGTACAAGTTTTTATTGCGTATTTATATATCTGCAGTTTCGTAATTTAATAGGTTCCTGTGTTTAAAATTTCCCATTCTGCAGAATTCCTATACCTCCAATTCTCAATTTTACACAAATAAGTTACCAATACTTAACTTCACAAAGGTGTTCTTGTGAAATCCTCGTGTTCGAATCCCCAAGTTAATAAACGGTGCATAGGCCACGGTTTTTACTTACCATCAGGTACGCTGTAAGATTATTTTCCACAGTCGTTGTATTAAAAAAATCTACAGAATTCTCATTCCACAAATTCGTATTTGCACAAATAGCCAAGTCTCCTAATAACCATTTCTATCCGTCATTTTCATCGCAACTCTTATTCCTATCAACGAATAATCATAAAGTCGAATATCTCTCGTTGCTGACCATACACCATAAATCCCTACTTTTAATTGGTAATCAAGCTCGTTACAGCTTTAATTAACCTTTAATTAACTGCCACTTACTCAGGGCCCAAATTGTCAATCTATTTTTGTTTACGAGACTCGTCGCTATGACGCGAGGTAATTATGTGCCGCAGTAAAGTAAGGACAGTATTTATGGTATGGTACTGTGACCCAGAGATTTCGCAGGCAGATATTAGTTACTACAAGCTTATAACATGGCTTCGGTGGTAGCATCTGACATTTAATGTCTACCCCCTATACAATTCCAACCCAATTTATATTAGGATGACAGCCGTGATTAGCCGTGTTCATGTGCTCTACCGTCCCTTTTTAGAAATAACTGCGTGAGTTTATGTATGTATGTATGACAACCGTCCGCGTATCCAAGCTTTGGCTAATCTCATTATTGTGGACACTGTTACCGTGGATATCATTACCGTGGATGTCACTACCGTGGAAGAAATTATTGTTATAACATGCCAGTTTAATGATGAATTCATTAGGTATTGCAAATAAGTAATCAATACTTCATTAATTCAACATTAAATTCATACTGAAACTGGCATAGTAAAGTTATAATTTAATCCACAGTAGTGACATCCACGGATGTGACAGTGTGCACAAAAATGAGAATGGCCCAACTATATTATAAGGAGAAATAATTCGGCCGGAAAAAATAGTTTCTGATACACATAATTTATGATTATGACTGTGATTATTAAAATGCCATCATGTGAAAACAGTTTCACCATTCTTTTTTCCTTGACTTTTGCCAAAATCAGGGTCAATAAAAGCGTTAAATTGTCAATCCGGATTAACTCTAAAGTGATTACTTGGTATGGTCGGGTGCAAAAAATATCCACATGAGTGCCTAAGCGTGATATCCTTGGTAAAGATGTGATTAAACATGAATGCCCACAGATTATCTTGACATGTACGTTATTATCCCTGTTGTCCATTGACAGATTGTCACTGAAATATTTTCATTTCATAACTGTAAGTAAGAAAATATTTTGCCCTTCATTGATTTTGTAATTAATGAATTATTGTTATTGACATTTTATTACAGTTCCGGGTATATTATTATCATTTTATATTATTATCATAGTTTTGATTACATTGAAATTGTTTTGTAAATTTTGCAAATTTTACACTTAATAAGAGAACATCTCTAAATGTCTTACGTGTCTTATTAAGTATAAATATGTCTCACGTTAGTATAAATTTATGTTTTGCAAATTTTGTTAATATATTAAATTATTATTCTCTTTATTTACTTTTCGCCTTAGGCTAGGTTTTTACAATATCTAACATCCAACTGGGTATTTTAGTTTCTATTACTACACAGTATCTAAAAATCGTATGCTTGTAATAGAATCTTTACTACATTAGTGTTAAAGTAGACTACCAAATGGGTATTTTAAAGTCAGTATGATACTTAAGTTAATTTACCGGTACCTACAGGTCACATAAGATTGAAGTATAAAGGTGAACTTATCCCTTTAAGGCGCGTTCTCCAGCTAACCTTGTTGGTACATATTTTATTTGGGCTAGTATCAACTCGTTTCAAATGCAACAAGTATTTAGAGGCCTGTTCCTATTATCACGTCTGCTAAACTAACATTTTATGAATACCTTTTTCTTACATAATTAAGATATAACAAACCGTTTAACGTTCACCTGTGTCTTTAAGCCTACATAGATAAGTATATTCCCGCCGGCGGGGACGTCCACCGCGCGATCGCGACAACAGTGACACATATAGTCCCTATTCGTCCCGGTACCGCCGCACACCGGGTTGAGTCAGTCCGACCCAGGTCGGGCTTAGCTGAGTTTCTTGCTGGACTCTTCTCAGCTAGGCTAGGTTTAGTGAACCAGCGACAAAACTCCCAGTAGCTCGATTCCACTCACACCTCATATTCGGTTGAAACCGCTCAACCAATCTCACTGGAGCTAACTCTTAGAGTATTCCAGTGTTCCAAACCACACGCGTGGTCGTGCCGGAGGGTTTCCCCTGGATTTTCCCCAGGCTACTCTCCAACCGCGCACTCGTATCGCTTTATTGGGCCCGACCTATAAAGCCACAGTCAGAATAAAAAAAAAACATCGGTTAGTAGTGTGAGTGACACGATATTACGTCATCAGCTAGCATCAGCTCATTGATCGTATGCGGACGTAAGTGTGAGTGTGTCGTCGAGAATGACGTATGTGGTGTCACAATTCGGATTGTCAGACCTCGTTTTCTTAGATTATGCTAAGTTTTCCCCTGGATTTTCCCCAGGCTACTCTCCAACCGCGCACTCCTCGCTTTATTGGGTCCGGCCTATAAAGCCACAGACAGGTTAAAAAAAAAAGTATAAACGTTACGTATATGAGGTAACGTATAATCGTTAGTCCGGATAAGAACAAAGGGCTTCAAGTTAGGGATTACGTAAGACGAGGCCGGCGGCTAAGAGTCCCATCATTCAGAAGCGACTGCGAGTGAATTTGACACGGACGATAGAGTCTAAAAATAACTTGTACCCCTCACAGGGGGTCGGAGATTAAATCACTTTTTTGCTGTGACCAGTCTAAAACATGTTTTTAGGGTTCCGTAGTAAACAAGGAACCCTTATAGTTTCGCCATGTCCATCCGTCCCCCGCTTTTCTCAGTAACCGTTAGTACTAGAAAGCTGTAATTTGGCGTGAGTATACATATCAATAACGCCGACAAAACGGTAGAATAAAATTATTAAAAAAAATTTTAGGGTACCTCCCCTACATGTAAAGTGGTGGTGCAATTTTTTTTCTTCCAAACCCCATCGTGTAGGTTATCGTTGGATAGCTCTTTCAAAAATATTATAAGGTTTCTAAAAGCATTTTTTTGATTCAAGAATCGGTTGGCGTGATATTAAGCTTTGAAGTGATAATTTTAGCTATGCTCAAGTGTCCCCCTCCCCTGCCAACTAAACGGTGGCTACTAGGCATGTGAAAAAAATCATAGTAGTATATACGATGAGTTTAAAAGGAAAACTATCACAGCTAAGTAGACGTTACCGTAAAGGTCAAAAATATGTATACAACACAACATCTCAAAAAAGTACATCATCAGTACTAAGATCAGTAAGAACCCTTCTACGGGTCCGTAATTCCGCATATGACCGGTGACGTCATGGACGGGCAACTACGGACCCGAGATGCACTTGGCCGGTTTTTAGTTTATCATATTATGGTAATCGTCCCTTTGCTCGACACTGACCCAATACATTTTCAATCATATTGCATGATTACAGAGGTGATTAATAGGTCATCTAATGGTCAGTAAGACGTCAAACGGGACGTTAACATTATAAAGCAGACATGACTGACTCGATATAATTACATTTAATAAATAGACCTTAGCAAAGTGAACCAGAAATGGACTTGGCAGACCGTTCATTATTGGATTCATCTAAAGCAAGCACTAAAACTAAATCTCCCGTCTAAATCAATTAGGGGCGGCCGGCAAATTGAGCGTGCGGTGCAATGCCATTCGGACATCGTAACATGGTTCCCGGCCTAGGCCGGGAGACGACGACGATTTGCTCAGCTTGTCAGGTAAAATATGAGTTACAGAGTTAAAAATTGTAGTCTAAGGCTCGGTTTTATATCGATCCGTTAGACCTTATGTCGGTTTCTTATGTCAAAAAATGTACTGAGTTACTGAAATCTGATCTGACATTTGGTCTAACGGATCTTTATAAAACCGAGCCTAAGTATACCAAAATTTTACATAAATACTTCAATTAAACAGAACGTGAACATCATTTCTTTCTCATTAGGCGCTTTTGCTCATCATCAATTTATATTTTAAAATCAATCCATAATGTTTTGACACTTAGCAAGGAAACAGCTCTTGATAGACTTTATGATCTTACATTCAAAGTTCAAATAAAATGATGTCCAAATGTAGTTTGAGTAAACCTGAGGTAATATGCAGGATGGTCAAAATAGAGTACCACATATTTTATTTTTATCCAAAAATATCCCATGTATATTAAGCAATTTTTCTTAGTTAGAAGTTACAAGAGGTTTTCAAAAAATCTTTTTTTAATAGTGAATAATACAGTATAACTAATTTTTTAATAAGCAGTATTGCTGTTAACGTAAACTACAACTTTAGAAATACAGGAAAAATTTTAAAATTTTGGGACCGATTAGGATTTGAACCTGCGACCTCCCGGCACTCGCGGGCAGTCGCTCTTGCCAACTGAGCTATAGGTGCAACTTCCACCCAGCCCGAAATTCCTCAATAGTTCCTTCATTTATATAAACGCCTTATTAGGTCGTAAAAAGTTGGTAAAGTAAGATTTTTTTTTCAATAAAAAGTATTGTTGTTGTTGTTAAGTATTGTTAAGCGGGGGTTTAAAATTATAGCAATACAAACCTTCAAAAATAAATCTCTAATAAAAGTTTTGGCCTCGCTCCAGCGTAGTCAAAAGACTCGCAGCAGTAGTAGCTTACTCTGGACGGTACAGAGTATTTAGTTACGGTCTATTGGCAAGTGACAGATAGGCGTGGCGTGAACATAATACCAATGAAGGCTATTCACCCCTATCAGAGACAGCTGTCTCTATTTCAGACAGCGAACTAGAAATCAATAGCAGATACATTACGATTACATTAGTTAGTGTTTAGTGTAACTATCAACAGTGCTAGTTTAAAATGTATTTTTTAACTGTAACCAATGACGTTTTAAACAAACGCTTATCCCTCAGACTATGCCTTAAGTACCGAAAGGGGGGTTAAAGAGGCTTCGAGGGGCCTTCGTTAGGTGAGAGGGGGATGCATGATCGGGCCCTCTTTACATAATTGTAGTGAGAGGCCGTTTGGTTTGTAGTTCTAGTCATTAAGGAAAAATGGTAAAAGACGTTTTTCGGAAATAAATAAATTAAATTTAGTTTACCTGCTCGTTTCATTCATTCATTGTAACATTCCTGACGATTTTTGACGACCGGTTTAGCCTAGTGGGTAGTGCACCTGCCTGTGAAGCTGACGGTCCTGGGTTCGAATCCTGGTCAGGGCAAATATTTGTGTGATGAGCATGAATATTTGTTTCTGAGTCTTGGATGTTTTCTATGTATTTAAGTATTTATATCTATTAAATATATCGTCGTCTAGTACCCATAACACAAGCCTTCTTGAGCTTACTGTGGGGCTAGTTCGATTTGTGTAAGATTGTCCTCTGTGTTTATTTACTTATTTATTTATTTACATGTGTTGTTCTTCGAGAGGTGCCTCTTAGTCAATGTCAATAAGGACGGTTTCTAATTGCGCCATCAGTACGACAAAAGACACACATGGTATGTACGTAGATAAAAATCCACTTGTAATCAAAATATTGGACGTAGATATTGTCCAATATTTTGATTACAAGTTCTAACGATGTAGCTATGTTACCCGAGACCCAAGCAAGGCTATGTATAGATAGCCAAATTTAAATTTAGTTATACTTCACAGATTACGCACGCGGAGTTTACCTTTAAGTAACTGTTACACTACTCGTAGAAATAAGTATGCATGTACATAATCTTAAGCATTGGTGTAAACATTTGTTGGTAAACCTTGATTAAATAAATAAAAAAAAATAAAAATAAAATCATAAGGTATCAATAAAGCTAATCTAATATTCCCTTTCTTTTATATGTAATAACTTCTCTTTTTTTAATAAGCGAAAACCTGCAACAGCGTAAAAGAAAAACTCCATAATTTTCTTACCCGTTAAAAATTCGCTCGGGGCACAGACGTGACCTTTTACAGCAACTTTTAATTTGCGTTTTGTTCAATATGCTAACGACAGGAAAGTAAAACAAGCTTTAAAAACGGAATATTATACTTTAAAACATCACAATTCTCGCCTAGAAAGTTAAAACACTACCTTACGATACATTAAATAATGTTGGTATTAGAAAAGCTGACTACGGGTGACGACAAGTACAGTGTTCAAATAATATCGAATTATTAAACTAAATTAACAACTTTACAACTAACTTAGGTACAATTAAATTTAACAAAGTTGAAAATAATTTACTCTCATTATTAAATCATAAATTAAGTTCAAAATCATAAAGTAAGAATCTATCCAAAATACAAGATTTGGTAGATTTCAAAAAAAGCCTGTATACACTTTTAGTCGGAAAAGCGTACTATTCACTGAAGGACTGGATTTTGAATTGTAGGTGTATCGTGACGCATTCTTTATACCCATTAATTGCTATTTTTAAACAATAATGTATGCATGCTCCATCCTGACATAAAATATTTGTATGCCTAAATGGTAAAACATAGTGATACCTAATTTAAGTTTATTTTTACCAGCCTTATACCTATGTTTACAAATAAATGATTTTGACTTTGACTTTGAAGTTTTAAAACCAAGCATTTAATAACGTTCATCAACAGTCGTTAAAATGTAGGTACGTAGTCAACGTTTTATATGTAACGTTTTTTCATTAGGTACAGTCGAACACATAATAGCTGGACAATTTGGTACTTTCTCATTTTCACACGTTGGAAATGTTAGTATGACAGTTTAAACATAACGCTAAAGCGACAAGGTACACGACAAGCGACAAGGCGCGTGTTAAACCCCTTGTGAGTTCGACTATCCATAATAACATAATTATTTTAGTGTAACGATGCGTGTATCGGAACGTTACATACAAACTTTCTGGCCGTTTTTCTGACTTATCTTATATTCAAATTTTAAAATTTAGAGAAAAGATAAGTCAGAAAAACGGCCAGAAAGTTTGTATGTAACGGTCCGATACACGCATCGTTACAATATTTATTGTGACATTATTCAATTGAGAAATTATTATTATTTTCTTATAATAAACCATTGAATTTACATTCAGAAATTACACAGACTTACCAGACACGACAAACAAATAATAATGCCACTACCGAATGAGATGGGTCATATGCAACTTCGTATAAGAGCGACAGAGAGTTACATATCATTTGTTGTCCCTGTCATAGTTTCATTTTTTTTGTCGAGCACAACTTATTTTATATGACAGTTGTGCCCAGTTACGTCAAACAAGCGATTACCCGCCCAAGTTAAGGAGGTAATTTATGGTTAACCGGCAGCCATTTTAAACCAATTCCCAATTTATCTGCATAAGACCTTTTCTGTCACTCTTGCTGGCACGCGTATAGGATCTCTATAGCAATGTTTATACTCTAAGGGAAATTATAATCAATTAAGAGGCCTTATAAGTTTTAAAATGTTTTGATTTCAAATTATGACAAAAGGATTGGTAATACCAGTAAAGTTATTAAAGGCTACGATGATTTTATTTAAGTTTTAGATAGTAACATAGCCATTTTTTTATTTTATTGTAAATAGTAGAATTTAAGCGGAAAAAACAAGTTTTTATCTTGAAAATGGTCGATTTGGAGTGATGTTTGAAACGATATTTCTTAATGAAAAATCTAAAACACACATTTAAAGTTTATGACATAAGGCCGCAATAGTCCTGTTCTAGATAGTAACATTGAGAAAATGTCAAGATACGTGTCAATTCAAACAGAAAATGGCGTAAAAGATGAGCATTTTTTAATTGATAAGGACTCTTAAGCCGTTTTGTGATTTCCGTGGCACATTAGTTCTGACCGCGCACTCAACAATCTCAACATTAAAATAATAATAAACGGGTCACTCACGTCTTTAAGGTCGAGGATCGCTCGACATGTTTCGAGCCAACGTGGCCCTTAATCATGAGCACTGCTCGTTGCCATTTCTTATGTCGGAAACTCACGGGAGTTTTATACTTAAAATCTCAACATATTCGACAGTAAAGTCAATACGATAACAACAAGTACATAGCAAGAGCATGTAATATTTATAATAAGAAATATTCACATCTAGATATATTTCAATTAAACCATCACAAGTTTGTTTCTGCAATTAAAGCAAGTGTTACATCTTAAGAGTTTATTTACTCTTTGTTAAACATATTAATGGAAACTGCGCTAATATTACTCTAATTGTAATTAAGTCATTTCTTTTTATTTTTTTTATTGTTATTATTATTTTTTATCTTCCATGTCTCATGTGTGTTCTCTTTCTAAATTCGAATGATTAATACTTACTGATTGGTTCAATAGATTTGCTTTTGCTGCATGTTGTTTATACTCAGAGCAAAAATGTAATTAACTCTTGATGGAAACTGTTTTGGCATATGTACAAACTACATTTTTACCTTATATGTATGTGTAATATAATGCTGTTTGTTTCCCATTACAATAAATAAAAAATAAATAAATAAAGGCTCGTAGCGCGACACGTCCTAAACGTGTTTTCGCGACTCCTCGGTTATCCAACAGCTCATTTACTTACATTGTTTTCAGCAAGTTTTTGACATCTCAATTTTAAGTTGTAACAGTTTAAATTGGATGTTGCAAAGTCGGTCAAGTCTTACAAATCCCTTTGGACAGGTAAGGGCAAAACAAGTTAACGAAAAATTGGGTTTAACAGAACGTCTGCGTCGTATACCTTCGGAATAATCTGGAGTTTTGAACGATTACAAAAACTTGATAAAAAAAGAAAGCAGGTAACTCTTCTATACAGAAGAGTTACCTGCTAAGAATAGGATATGGGCCATTCTACTTTTTCATGTACATAATTTTAAGACACTTTGTTTTAAAATGCAGATTTTGGAATACTTGGCCCTCACTTCATATTTTTGTATAGTTAAATAGAAAGAGGTTTTATTGCAGTATGACTTCCGATAGTTTTGGTAATTAACGAACCAGAGCTAATATCCGTACATCGAGTAACTCAGTGGTCCTTGGATGTCTCACCATTTGTATGAAAAATGGTTTTTACCACTGTGTTACCCACCTTTTACAGCAATATGTTAATATTTAAGTATTTTTAGCTATAAATTCCTGTTATTAGGTTCAGATACTATTTTGAAATCTTATTTTTGTACACTAATTCAATACATATCATAGATTTTTTTTTGTAATAGAAAACTGGTCATGAAAAAGTAGAATGACCCATATACATCTTAGAATAGGAGATAAGATATACGAGTACATGTTATCTTAAAGTGGCAGAATATGTTGTTCCACAATGTTCTTAAATAACAGACATATGTTTTTGGTATATTCACTGTTAATTAGCATTGAAAAATGTTCAAAATTGTTTACGTTTAGCTTAATAAATCAGAAATGTAATGAAAAGATTTACAACACAACATGTGCAGTGAAAAAGTCAAACTTACAATAAATAGTAGATTGTTAACCAGGGGTTGAAAGTGACACATTTCACTCGAGATATTTTGGCGCTCGAACGAAGTGACAGCGCCAATAGTTCAAGGATGAAATGGGTGTTTTCACCCGATTTGAACACCGCTTTTCATTTCGACTATAAGAAAAATAAATGAGAAATAAAAGTGGATTGATTAATAAAAACATGCGCTGTAGCAACCAGCAGCCGGCGCCGCCGCGCCCCGCGTCCCGCGCCCTAAGGCACTTGTCCCACCGCCGGCGAGCAGCGAGTACTTTCATAGTAATTCTACTCGTTTTCTCGCTCAAGCGAGTGGAATTACTATGAGATTACTCGCTACTCGCCGGCGGTGGGACAAGTGGGACAAGTGCCTTAAGAACTTAAAAAAAATACGTTCCACCCTAGGGTCGGAAAAGCGACTTTCAACCCGGCTATCTACGTATGAAAATTGAACTTTCTGAACAGGAGATGAAAAAGCATTTGCATCTTTCTTCATTCGACTATTATAATGAAATCTGTACTCATCACAGGACACGCCTCGTCACCGAGAAGGTTATTCTATTTACATAAAACATAGCTTTGTACAAATACGAGATCATACGAGTACAACCTTCCAATAGATTTATTCACAAAAATCCTCTTGAGCATACGTAGACCTGTCTTGGTGAACTACACAATTTTGTCAACGTTTTGTTATGATTAGGAGACTTCCTGACGTGGTGGGGCGGGATCGATATTATATTTTGTTCTTTGACTTAAGTTCACTTGAGATACTGTCAATTTTACGTTTGACAGTAGTAATATCATGCGCAGACGCGGGATAGTACTGCCTTTGTATTGCCCTGCGTCCGCGCATCCCTCGCCAATCAAGAAACATTCATACTATACAGGGTGCAAACAAAATATCAGCCCTGGAGTCGAACTACCTCAAATCCTTAAGATAGATACTTAAAGAAACCATTCTTTTATTTTATTAAAGGCACAAGACTGCATTCAAAGATATTCTACATTTTCTACAATTTTCTAACAACTTGTACACTAAAATTCGGATTTTATGGATACCTTGTATGATAAAGTATAAGACCCAATGTTTCTTGGAGAATTTTTATCCTTAGAATTGACTGTATCAACTAGGGGTATACAATAACGCGTGTTTATTTTTTGAATTATTAGCGTGTTCGATTTTCGGGTGAGACTAGCGAATAAAAAAGATTAGAAAATCTTAAATCTTCGAATGCAGTTATGTTTCTTATTGAAAATAAGACAGTGCTTCATTACAGGAAAATGAGCTAACTTAAGGTTTTAAGGTAGTTTCCCGCCAGGTCCCAAAATTATTTTCCACCCTGTATGTAGGGGCGCAGTAAAAAGCGGTTTTGACTCGACTGACAGCTGACAGTTTTATTATAACGTACAGGGCAGATCTCTGCCCTGTACGTGACAAGCTGTAAAAAGCTGTTTTACAGTCTCAGTTTAAACTTATATGTATCACCAAGACTGTCTCAACGTCTACAGGGTCATACACATGTTTAGGTTCGCGTCTCTCCTGTGGGCAGGTTTGCTAGAAAGCCTAATTTTTAGCTGGACTCATAATCCGTGAAGTAGTCCGTTTTGTTCTACGATTTTGTTCACACCGTAGGACAAACCGTACAAAAAATTCCGTTTTGTTCTACTCGTTAAACAAAACCGTAGGACAAACCAAACTTGAAAATCCAGTTCTACGCGTAGAACAAAACGGATTTTTCTGTCCGGTTTGTCCTACGGTGTGAACAAAACGGATTTTTCTGTCCGGTTTGTCCTACGGTGTGAACAAAATCGTAAGACAAAACGGACTACTTCTAATCCGGAAGTAAGGACTTCTCCGTTTTCATAAACCTATATAATAAAAACAACTTATTTCAACTGTGTATGACCCTACACCCTCGTGAAGTTGAAGCTCAACCTCCTTACACCATTAAAGTTATATTTAATAGATAATATAGATTCAAATTACTTTATCAATAAACAGTATCCTCCCGAGGAGGACATTCGAGTATGCGGGACAGGAACCCTGTGGCTCTCTTACTTTTATATACAACTATCTAACTGGACTTTAACATTAATATATCATTATAGATTTATTTAGGTACAGCACAACCAGTCCCTCAATACCCTAGGATAATGTTATATATATCAAAGTCGTTGGCAAATCACGAATTTAACATAATTATTTAGTAAAGTTAATTTGAAGTGAAGGAGCGCTCGTGGCCTTGTGGCTGTTATGTGTAAATGTTGTAACTGTTATGAACTTTTTGATAAATAAATTTAAAAAAAACATGACATGACAGTGCGACAAGTGACGGTTATCAAGGAACTAGTTGCATTGTATTTTAGTTATTTATTGCTACTACATTAATTCATATCTTGAGCATAACAAATAAACTCCATAGTCTATATATTGCAGCAATTTACATCCATTTTATAAAGTCTAAGTACATTATTTAGGACTGCCATAGAACGTACTTTATATCAGCACAAAAATATGTCTCATTTTACTAAGTAGTTATAGATTTATACTAATACATTATTTTATGGCACAGACCACATTGCGATAAATAAGGAAAAGCTTTGTATACCAACAATACTTTTTTCATTCTGGATTCTTTAACACTTACATGTATGAGCGTATATGTCAAACAGTCAAATGTAAAAATGTGATAATTTTTCAAAATGTCAAAATGGTTTTAATACATTCATGATAAGGTCATCAATATATATTTTTAAAACCGTTAAATTGTATTCATATTTATATTTGACTGTTCAACAAAGTCTAAGGGCCTGGTCACAATAGCGGCGTCGTAAACGTAGACGGCGTGATGCCTTTGTACGACACGTCGCCGCATCATGCAGACACACGGCGCCGCGCCGTATTGAGTAGATTTCCCGGTTGCCGCACGGCGTCGACAATCAAACGTCACAAAACCGTTTCTTACCATGTAGCGGTATTTCCAGAGATCAGACAGATTTTCTAAATATGTGTTGATTTTTTATACGAGGTGACATTTGACTAGAATATTTCATCAACACTTGATGCAGACATTCTAAAGTAATCATATTGTCGTTTATATTTCACACCTGCAATTCAGATTAGAGTCATTGTTGCCCTCAAAGGAATCAAAATCATACCTTTCTTCCCTCATCTGAGGGCAACAATTACTATTTTCCTCATAGAATGTAAAAAGCAATATGTGCTACTCTGTAGCAAAACTATTACCTACCTCGCTACGTTCTGGATTCTATTGTAGTATATTTCGCGTCACTATACCGCCCCTGCCGTAAATATAATTTGCTCACTTGAGATACAATCTACTATTATTCCTCTTCAAATTACTCCTATCATGATTATCATACCCATACTCATTTATTTGTAATGCACAAATACAAATTGTACCCACTGATTCCTTAAAACTTGACTAATAACTTAAAAAAGGGAAATTACAATAAATAAATAAAAAACTAAAAGCTACCTACAAAAAAATGTCTTCCAAATCAGCGCCGATGGGCAGTGTGCCCAGAAGGCTGGCCGCATTGCCACGCTGTATAGCAACACTAACGCGTTGTGCAAAGTATTGGCCAATAAATAATACTAATTGTACCCACCATACAATGACATTAAAATTGAAAATAACGACTGAAACAAAGGTAGTGCATCTCTATTCTTTTTGAAAATAGTTTAAATTTTTTTAGGACAAGACCTACCGGATTGTTCATAATTAAGAAATGTGGATTAATCTAGATGTTTGTAACAACAACATGAACAGAATATTTGTGATGAAATCCATGTCCGGCTGACGAAAGATCGAAAACATTTTGACGACGCTGCAACCTAATACAACCCGGCGTCATGAGACGTCGCGGCACCATACCGTGAATCCGCTCAACATGGCACAGCACCGTCTATCTGCATAATGCCGTACTAAGGCACCGCGCCATTTCACTTTAACGATGCCGCACCGTGCTAATGTGGCCAGGCGCTAACATCATAGCGGCGTCAGAAATCGTGTCCCGAAACGCACGACACGGCAATGCTCCTCTAATACACGAAATACATACCCGTATTAGTAATACTGCATACCTTAAATTATTTACGCATAAACTTAAACACGTATCTCTACATTACTCGAGATCATTTAATACATTATTGTTGATATGCTCGGAGGCGAGTAATTTCTACATGTCAAATCTCGCTGTGCATCTTGCCACGTGGCTCATCTAAACCTAGCTTATATCAACTACTGCAAAACAAGGTAAGAAAAAAAAGATGGACGGAAAAAGGCAAAAAATGGATCTTATACACTATGAAAAGAACCAGCGTCAAAGGAAATTCTCAAAGATTGGTGTTACTGAGTAAATACTTTACTTTTAAAATATTTTATCATCAGGAATCTATTTTAGATTTTATATTTGAAAGGTTTTACCTTACATCGAAGTTAGAAATTAAAATAATCACAACCTTAAAAAAACTAAAGCTTACTAATATTGCTATTATATGTAATTTGGCATAGACTGTAACGATATCTTAAGATAATGACTACTACATCTACACGTAAGCGCAAGCTCCTTTATTTAAATCGTGTTCTCTCACTCACACACCCGTCGCGAATACACCACTATCTGTACAAAATGATATGCTAGAATTCTACCATAAACATACAATATTACCTATTCAAATTGAGGTATCACTTAAATTAAATTTTCATAACGTCTTTTCACTTCAAAGTCACTTTGTATTTGGTCGTCGAGGTCTCCGGGGGACTTGGGAAATAATAATATTGCTTTTAGTTCCAGATGAGCAGTGAGTCGAAACCAAAACCAATGTTGAGTTGTCGGCTTCGTCACAACTGCTATTTGCCGCCGCCAGCTGTTTTCAACTTAAATTGAGTGTGCCAAAGTGAAAACTAGTCGCCATGACACTCCGCGCGGCCGGACTTCTAAACGGTTTAACAGACCGCTTCTCCATATATTCGTGAACAGTTTGAGTTAGAAAATTTCAAAATACTTCTGACGTGTCAATTTAGTTCACTTCTATCGGAGGAGTACCGAATCCATAGGGGTCATCCATAAAGTACGTCACACAAATTTCTTGATTTTTTGACCCCTCCCCCGTCCTTGTCACAGTTGGTCACATTTGCGAGACCCCCCTCCCTAGTGTGACGTCACATATTTTGCAATATTACATCAGTTCCGAAATTAGTCCAATTCCCGTTTAAATTATCTTTTAATATAAAAACAATTAATCAAACATTAAAAAAATTAACAAAACGGTACATTTTCGCCAAGAAAACAATTTAAACCGTATGCCGTTTATACAGGAAGATTTTAATGCTTTTCGTTAATAGTTCAAATGTGGTATTTTAACACTTAGATGTATTGTATTTTGAAATGTGACGATACGAAATCTAAGACCCCTCCCACCCCTTGTCACACAATGTCACACTTCGTCGACCCCCTCCCTCCCTTTAACGTGTGACGTACTTTATGGATGGCCCCATAGCTATGAACTCGAGAAATCATTAAATATCTAAATTGATAAATTAAACACGGTCGGTATTGACATTTATTTCATTCCAGCTTTCATTAAAACCCAATAGTAATTTCAATTTATACTTCTATTAATGGGTGTGCCAATATCAATAAAACCTTTGAACAAAGTGTTAAAGGTAACTTTCGTAGAAGCCTCCTTTCAATTGGTAGTTGTATTTATCTACGTTTGAGTAAGTTCCATAGCTAAGCCGACAGAAGTAATTAATAAATTGAAGATAAGTATTCCAAGATTCCTCAGTTTGTTTTACAAAGACGCGTAGAATGTTGACGACCGCTTTAGCCTAGTTGGTATTGACCCTGCCTTCGAAGCTGGAGGTCCCGGGTTCGAATCCCGGTCAGGGCATGTATTTGTGTGATGAACACGAATATTTGTTCCTGAGTCTTGGATGTTTTCTATGTATTTAAGTATCTATTTATCTATATAAGTATGTATATCGTCACTTGGTACCCATAGTACAAGCTTTGCTTAGTTTGGGACTAGGTTGATTTGTGTAGCTTGTCCACAAATATTTATTATTATTATTATTTATTATGTTAAGAGGCCGTGTCGAAGATGATTGGTTGTTTTACACGCCCTCTATAAATTTAGTTAGTTAAAGTAAATTTTAGACTGGCAAATCAGCAACTTCTGTATCGAACTGGATTTTCGAATCAAAATTCACCTAAAACCTAAATGTGAGACCTACTGCGTGAAGACGACCAAATAGTCTATGGGCTAGGGGCCGCAATGAAGGATCTTGCGGAAGGCCTTCCTGAACTCCGGATTGAAGATGGTGTAGATGACGGGATTGAGAAAGGAGTTGATGTAGCCGAGCCACGTGGTGAGGATGAACACGGTGACGCCGGGGCTGTAGGGCAGGCCCAGCTTGCCGCACACGGCGTCCAGCACCGAGCACGTGAAGAAAGGCGCCCAACAGAACAGGAACACGCCTGTGGACAAATCATATATTTATTATTTATTTATTTTTTATTGTCGGACCCAATATATACAACTGTGTCCCATTACACATTAAAAATTCAAAAAGTGACGCTGTGTTTTCCCAAAAAAAAAAAAAAAAAACTTAAAGCGCTGCTCATTGACTTGGCATGTTATAATGTGAACCCTTAAATATAAAATAGAACATAGCTAGGCACATTAATGGCCTTATATTATTGTAATTATAATGTAAAAATGACATGTAAATGATATGTACATTTATGAATAAATGATCTGAATCTGAATCTGAATCTGAATCTGAATTGGGAAACAAACAGCTTAAAAATTATACATAATATAAAAATTTATGAACTGATACATGAGCCAAAACAGTTTCCACTAATGAAATAACAACAATTGCTCAAAGGGTACCTAAAATACAATTGAAGTGTAAGCTTAAAGGTGCAAAATGTATAAAGAAGAAAAAAAAAAGTAATATTAATGAGGTTAATCAACAAAAGGAAAACAATAACAGATCCTTTACAAATACAATAACATGCAGAGATTTAATACTAGTTGTAACAGAATATACCATTCAACACTACATTTGTATTAAAACACTATTATATTTGTTACTGGGTGTTAATCTTCAGTGAGGCAACGAATTTACCAATTTTCGTACAAAATAAATCTTGCTCAAAGTATTTTGTGTTGTATGTTGAGCATGCTCTCACAAGGTATGAATTTTTGACATATTTAGTACGACAAAATGGAATAGAAAATAGAGCGTTTGATCTGGTTCGAGATGTAGGGCATCTATATGAAATATTACTAATAATATTGTATGGAGTCCTTTCAATTACATGCTCTAATCATAGAACCTCAAAAGCTATCACAAAAAATCAAGTTCAAGTGGTAGGCACCAGGTTTCCGCTATCTAAATCATCCTATACTAGATTATAATGCAGGCAATCAGCACCAAACGCGTATAAATGGACAACATGATACAGCGCGAATATGAGGAGTCTACCAGAATAAAGGACCGAAACTGGAGTTTCTACGATTGCGCGTGACATTTTAAAATATTCATAAAAGCGGCCTCCGTGTACTCGTATGTTAAGTTTCCAGTCATCCTTAAAGATCCCCGAAAGAAACCGAGATCTAAAGAGTCTTACGTGCAACAATGGCCAGCGATTGGTATCTTTTACTACATGAAAGCGACGTAAGCATATTACATGTATACATAAGTCTTGGTGCGAACGATCCTTAAAGATATCAATGTCTAAAGCGTCTTACCTAACACGATGGCTAGCGTTTTCGTGGCCTTCCTCTCTTTCTTAGCCGAGGATTTCTCCCTCTTCTTCTTGCTGGCCTTGTTGGCCTTGTAGATCGTGAACCGGGCCGTAGCCGCGCTGGCCTTCCGCTCCTTCTTGCAGTCTCCGAACTGGCTCACTGTGTCCGGCTCATCTTCCAAATGTAGTGCCAGGGATGTGTTTCTGTGAGACGAACAAATTTGTAAGCACAGATATCCAAATGATTTGCCATCTACCCGATTTGTCTGACTGTCGGTTTATCCTCACTATGTGTTTTCCATAGACAAGTTTAAAAACTTTGGAACCTTTATAACCTAAGGCAAGTAATTAATCAGTATAGCTCAAGTAACTTGGTTAACATAATTTGAATGGTAGATTTCAATATTAATTTTAACAGAATGTAGACGTGTGTTTTGATAGTCACAGAACAGGGGCGCAGACGAGCCGGTCGGAGATTGCACTCTGGTCTGTGTTACCTGGACTCCTCCAGGCCCGGGCGAGTGCCGTTCTTGGCGGGCGCGGGCAAGCCGGGCGGAGACGACGCCGGCACGACGCTGGATGGAACATTGAAACTGTTGCCTTTCAATAGAAGGTAAGACTGGTCTGTGGTACCTGGACTCCTCCAGGCCCGGGCGAGTGCCGTTCTTGGCGGGCGCGGGCGAGGCGGGCAGAGACGATGCTGGCTCCACGCCGGACGGTGCGTACTGTTGCCGTTCAATAGGAGGTGAGACTGATCTGTGGTACCTGGACTCCAGGCCCGGGCGAGTGCCGTTCTTGGCGGGCGCGGGCGAGCCGGGCGGAGACGATGCTGGCTCCACGCCGGACGGTGCATAGACACTGTTGCCGTTCAATAGGATGTAAGACTGATCTGTGGTACCTGGACTCCTCCAGGCCCGGGCGAGTGCCGTTCTTGGCGGGCGCAGGCGAGCCGGGCGGAGACGATGCTGGCTCCACGCCGGACGGTGCATAGACATGTTGCCGTTCAATAGGAGGTAAGACTAATCTGTGGTACCTGGACTCCTCCAGGCCCGGGCGAGTGCCGTTCTTGGCGGGCGCGGGCGAGGCGGGCGGAGACGATGCTGGCTCCACGCCGGACGGTGCATAGACACTATTGCCGTTCAATAGGAGGTAAGACTAATCTGTGGTACCTGGACTCCTCCAGGCCCGGGCGAGTGCCGTTCTTGGCGGGCGCGGGCGAGCTGGGCGGAGACGATGCTGGCTCCACGCCGGACGGTGCATAGACGCTGTTGCCGTTCAATAGGAGGTAAGACTGATCTGTGGTACCTGGACTCCTCCAGGCCCGGGCGAGTGCCGTTCTTGGCGGGCGCGGGCGAGGCTGGCGGAGACGATGCTGGCTCCACGCCGGACAGTCCATGGACACTATTGCCGTTCAATAGGAGGTAAGACTAATCTGTGGTACCTGGACTCCTCCAGGCCCGGGCGAGTGCCGTTCTTGGCGGGCGCGGGCAAGGCTGGCGGAGACGATGCTGGCTCCACGCCGGACAGTCCATGGACACTATTGCCGTTCAATAGGAGGTAAGACTAATCTGTGGTACCTGGACTCCTCCAGGCCCGGGCGAGTGCCGTTCTTGGCGGGCGCGGGCGAGGCGGGCGGAGACGATGCTGGCTCCACGCCGGACAGTGCATAGACACTATTGCCGTTCAATAGGAGGTAAGACTGATCTGTGGTACCTGGACTCCTCCAGGTCCGGGCGAGTGCCGTTCTTGGCGGGCGCGGGCGAGCCGGGCGGAGACGATGCTGGCTCCACGCCGGATGGTGCGTAGACACTGTTGCCGTTCAATAGAAGGTAAGACTGGTCTGTGGTACCTGGACTCCTCCAGGCCCGGGCGAGTGCCGTTCTTGGCGGGCGCGGGCGAGCCGGGCGGAGACGATGCTGGCTCCACGCCGGACGGTGCGTAGACACTGTTGCCGTTCAATAGAAGGTAAGACTGGTCTGTGGTACCTGGACTCCTCCAGGCCCGGGCGAGTGCCGTTCTTGGCGGGCGCGGGCGAGGCGGGCGGAGACGATGCTGGCTCCACGCCGGACGGTGCATAGACACTGTTGCCGTTCAATAGGAGGTGAGACTGATCTGTGGTACCTGGACTCCTCCAGGCCCGGGCGAGTGCCGTTCTTGGCGGGCGCGGGCGAGCCGGGCGGAGACGATGCTGGCTCCACGCCGGACGGTGCATAGACATGTTGCCGTTCAATAGGAGGTAAGACTGATCTGTGGTACCTGGACTCCTCCAGGCCCGGGCGGGTGCCGTTCTTGGCGGGCGCGGGCGAGCCGGGCGGAGACGATGCTGGCTCCACGCCGGACGGTGCATAGACATGTTGCCGTTCAATAGGAGGTAAGACTGATCTGTGGTACCTGGACTCCTCCAGGCCCGGGCGGGTGCCGTTCTTGGCGGGCGCGGGCGAGGCGGGCGGAGACGACGCCGGCTCTACGCTCGACGGCGCGTATCCGCTGTCGTTGTTGCCGTTCGGGTCCGATGTCAGCCTCAACTTTGGTATTCTGGTAAAAATTGTTAATGATAATTATCATCATCATCATCATCATCCTCCTAGCGTTATCCCAGTACATTTGACGACCGGTTTAGCCTAGTGGGTAGTGTACCTGCCTGTGAAGCTGACGGTCCTGGGTTCGAATCCCGGTCAGGGCAAATATTTGTGTGATGAGCATGAATATTTGTTTCTGAGTCTTGGATGTTTTCTATGTATTTAAGTATTTATATCTATTAAATATATCGTCGTCTAGACCCATAACACAAGCCTTCTTGAGCTTACTGTGGGGCTAGTTCGATTTGTGTAAGATTGTCCTCTAATATTTATTTATTTATTTATTTGCATCCTGAAGGTTGTCCGAGGTCCGCTACCTAATACGAAGACATGGCGTAGGCACTAGTTTTTACAGAAGCTACTGCCATCTGACCTTCCAACCCGAGGGGAAACCAGACCTTATTGGAATTAGGCTTTTCAAGTGAGTGGGCAACTTGACTGTTAGAAGTTCTCAAGCCGCCCAAAGGCCTCTAACTTGGCTTAACGACTGCTATCATAGACAGCAGCCGGGATCAACGACTTAACGTGCCTTCCCAAGCACGGGAGCGTTCAGTTAATAACCACTCAAAGCGGTCACCCATCAAAGAACTGACCTGAGCCGACCTTGCTTAACCTCGCATACCGCACGCGGTACGCGGGCGCCGCTGGGCCACGAGCGCTCCTTTTAATGATAATTATCATCCGACTTAAAAACTAGCCTGGCGACCAAGTAACTAGACAAAGTAATCTGTTAGGTATGTGTCCAATCGATATGACATCAGCCATTATGACAAAAATATATCACTTTTATATATTTCGGAAGGTATCGTGGACCTGAGACAAAATATACCTACGTTAAATCAACAAGAATAAGCAGGCAATTTTATTATTTATTTGAGTCTAAATATAATTCTCAATACACATAACTTGGAACAATGTGTATTGAATTGAACGCACAATGTTATTGAGAAAATACATCCCCTCATGTGAGTAATGACACGTCGTACCTATACAATGTATTATGCGTCATATTGTACTTACTGTATTTATAATTCATTTACATGAAACAGTTAAATAAATCACAAAGTTATGTAATGATATGGCGAGTTTACCTATAAAATATTCTAAGATACCATTCGAATTCGACAGTCGAAGGCATCGCGATAAGAATGGCACAATCGAACGGCAATTTTGCCGACAACTTACAGGAAACAATTCATTTTACGGGGCTCTTTTTTGGACACAATTTTTCATCGCCTAAAAACATCGACAATTTTGGATGAAAGCAATTTAAGAGCGCTTTAATAAAACGTAACAGGTCCACTAGCGCCACTCGTAAATAATTGTGATTGTTTAAATTTAACGATAGATATCTAAAAAAGGAGGACGCTACGTACTGTATTTTGTATTTAAGTACGTTTTGAATCCATCAAACTAGTTATTACGTTGCTGGATTCGTCAATCTATGCGTCCAAAGTAAAAACGGCCGTTTTAATTTTGAGCTCATAGAGAGACCAATCTAGCAACGTAAAAATTAGTTTGATGGATTCAAAAAGTACTTAAATACAAACTACAGTACGTAGCGGCCCCCTTTTTTAGTTATATATCATTAAATTTAAATAATTACACTTATTTACGAGTGGCGCTAGTGCACCTGTTACATTTTATTAAAGCGCTCTTAATGTCGAGGGCTTAGAATGTTCTGGAACCATACCGTGTCAATTGGCTGACGATGATGATAATTATAATGTTAGCCAGGCTTAAGTGACATCAGTACCTATAAACTCTCTTTGACGGTAAGGTATCGGATACTGTGGCGAAAGTCCATGTTCAGCGGTATTTCCTTCTCTTTGAGTTAAGCAGTTTTTGCTGATGATTACGATGGTGTTGGCCGTACTTGGATGAAGACAGCATCAACTTAGCGGAAAGGTATCGGACATGGATAGTCTCTATCAAAATCAATCAAAATCAAAACATTTATTCTGCAAATAGGCCTCACGGGCACTTTTACAAGTCAAAATCTATCTATATCAAATAAAAATATTACAATAATCAAAGTATCATTAATTGAATGTAGTGTTACACGTCAAAAATAAGACTAACAAACTAATAACAATCGAGATTTGTTAGAGATGTATAAGTTCTTTAAGCGTCAAGATAAAAGGTAATAAGGTAGGTACACTAATCATGATAAAACATTGTAAGATAAGCGTCAACATGAAAATAATAAAATCTAATAAATAAATATCCTCAGAGATTTATAAGGTCTCCGAGCTCAGTCTAAAAATAAAATCAAATGAGAACAGAGCGAAGTCTCTCATCATGTCTATTCCACTGAACACTAGTACGAAGTTACTATTCCTTGTAAACATGAACAGACCGGACGTCACAAACCAGCAGTCTATTCAGCAGTATGCTGCTGCTGCTAATGATGACCAGTGTTGCCAGGGCCCTTTGGACGAAAATTACGTTTAGTTTCTTGAAAAGTTACATTTTTTATATTTTTCGTAATTACTTATCAAAATGTTTGATTTTAAGAAATGAGTACATGATAAATATACAGCTAGAATTCGGCGAGTTCGGCTGCAGAATTACGCCAGACTGATGGGCGGTATCTCAAATGTCATAGATAGTTGCAACTGACGGGCAGACAGAGTCCTACCATGTAGGTTTCTTTGTCACCTTTTCTGTATGGAAGCCTATAAATTGTCTCGCTTGGTCCCGGTTAGATACAATTGACCTTTCTGTTTAAATAGTTTCATTATTCTCAAAAGTTACGAAAATTTTCTTTACAACAGAAGTTACTTACATGTTACGCAAGCCGGTCAAAAGTTACGAAAAATGTAAGAAATGTAACCATCTGGCAACACTGATGATGACGGAGCTTACATGCGTGTATTACAAATTACTTATCAAGACAAATTAATATCAAGAGGTACTCCACTTGAAAGAGCTTTGTGATTAATGTGATTGCACGTGTGTGTGTGTGTGTGTGTGTGTGTGTGTGTGTGTGTGTGTGTGTGTGTGTGTGTGTGTGTGTGTGTGTGCGTGCGCGCGTGCCTGCGTGCCTGCGTGCGTGCGTGCGTGCGTGCGTGCGTGTGTGTGTGTGTGTGTGTGTGTGTGTGTGCGCGTGTGTGTGTGCTTACTTGGGTGGGTCGTCGCGCGCGGCCAACATGAACTCTGTGGACTTGTCGTTGGGGATGACGTGGCACTCCTCCGCATCCTCCAGCTCCACCGACCGCTTGTCAAAGCTGCACAGACAGACAGACATACACACACCTGTACTATACGCCTAATTGGGTCAATCAACTTTTCTCTGTTGTTATTCTGTCCCTTCAGCGAGGAGACAACAGTAACCGAGTTTCTTAGGAAAATGTTTATAATATGGATTTCAAGCATGTTTGAGAGATGACCCATGTCCAAATGGACAGATAATCATCGCTAAAACTCATGTTTGGTAGATTTAAAGCCTATAAAATCACAGTTTTAAAGAGTGACTCAGGAGACGTAACCATGGTAACGAGCAACAAAGAATAGTTGATCCACCCAATTAACACAATAACGGTAACTCATCGTTACGCCCTGCGACATGTGACGCACGTAATTGAGTAAAATAGCATGTAAGCAATAACTAGCTATAAGTACCGTACGTTTAGTTATACCTTGTTTTTTTCTTAACTTTACCGAGAATACAACATCTTCGGTGTTTTCACTTAGAACCTCCAATCATCCCTCAACCAATCTCAACATATCTCACACCCTTGTAAACCTTCTTCTACTTTTCTATAAGTCTGACCACTTAAGAGAACAACAAAAGACAAATAGAATTTGAAATGCTAAGAATAAGGCCGTGAACACTTAAAATTAATTAAATTCAAGAATTGTATGAAATATAACGTTTATTATTCTCAAGTTATAATTCGTTTTGACAATTAGAATTTTGGAAGTCACGCTACGGGTTTTATATATAAACGACAGAATATCTATAGATAGTGCCGGAAATAGAAAATAGATTTAACGCAAAATTACTGGATAATTTTATATCAGATGCAACATGAGTAATCTATCTAAATAGTGCACCAGCGCAGTGGAGACTGTTTAATGTAAACTAAGCAGGAAAGTAACTAACAGTGATAAAACTAAACTAATAACTATAACAGACGAGTGGAGCTCGCAACTTTAACCGACTACTTCATATTTTCTCATTGTTCGCGACTACAAGAAAATTAACTCCGTAATAACTGAGACAATATAGAAGAAGACATTTTGCAAAACGTATCGGTATGATCACAGCCCTCCAAGGGAAATTGAACCAAAAATCAAAGCTATAAGGTTGGAAATATATTGTGGTGCAAGATTCTCAAAATGAACAGATGATTAGGTCACTCTTGGGAAATTATGATGGAAGATGTTACGAAATTAACGTGATTTTCTTTCGGCGTGTAATAGATTTTCATTAATTATTGGCGCTCAAGCGGACGACAGATATTGCTCGGAAATAATTTATTAGCTTTGGTGATAGGCGATCAACGGTCCATCAAAATGGACAGTGTTACGGAAAATTAATATTTTCCATAACGCTATATGTATAGTCCGGTCTGTTCATGCTTGCTAGGACATAGTGATTACGTTAATACTAGTGTCTTTTTATAGGGGATTGACGAGAGACATCATCCTGTTGTGGATTCGTTTTATTATCAGTGACTTAGAGACCATACATCTCTAACAATATTAAATTAATTTTAATTTTGATGCTCAGAGACCATGTACATCTCTGGGATATTATATTAATTTCATTATACTCCTTGTTTAATCTTGAGACCTTATACATCTCTAATTTTGCTGATGTTGTAATATTTGTAATAGATAACTTTGCAAGTTTATCTTCACTGTATGACATTAATTTTGTTATAATTGTAAACTCGAAATTATTATTCCTTCTTGAACTGTAAATTAATATTTTAACATGAAAAATGTATTACTTATTATAGTCAGGCTTTCTTAAATTGTAAATTAGTATTTTGACATGTAAAAGTGCCCTTGTGGCCTATTTGCAGAATAAATGTTTGATTTTGATTTTGATGTATATTTCCGCCCGTTAAAGGTATTTGTTCGATCTTCAATAAAGTTTCGGATAGTTTTCAATGCGTGGGCGGTATATTAAATTCTGAGTGAAGCAAAAGATTCTACAATAGAATCCTGAGCGTAGCAAGGGATTCTAAAGTAGAATCTTGAGCGTAGCGAGGGATTCAAGTGTTTACGCCCAAGACGAACTAATTTTACTACCGTGTGACACATACTACTTTTCACACCTTCTATGAGGCAAAGAGTCATTGTTGCCCTCAAATGAGGGAAGAAAAGTACATCTTTGATCCCTCATTCGAATGCAACAATAACGCTTTTCTGAATAGCAGGTGTGAAAAATATATTGCTTTAGAACGGTTCACTAAGTGACTTAGGCTGGATTGCACCAACTTACGATTACAGACCGATTAACATTAAATATGGCGCCGACAGCTGTCATCTCATAGAAATTTGTCAAACTTGCCATACAATCAGATTTTCACGAACACGATTACTATCACAGACGTTTTGGTGCAACCTATCCTTATTCTGGTTGTTATTTATGATAGCAGCTGTACTTAAGCTAGTAATTTAAATTACTTGAGAAATTCTAGCTCACAAGTTGTAAAACCAATTTTAACCAGGATATAGTTTTTCCCATGCACTATCTTGTGGCATTAAAATAGGAACCGCATAAAGTTGTGATGAAGTAATTGACCGATTTAAACATATAAGAAGTTTATGTCACTTTTTTTAACAAAGAAAAGCAGGGATCGGATACCGGTATTTTCTCCATAGAAAAATACCGGTATTATTACGGTCACCGGTTCATTATTTCGTTTTTAATGGGACAATCTAATAATACGACGTTGTTACCTAAATACATGGTACAGCCCTACGTAAAGAGCAAAAAATAATCCAAAATATTGGGCTAATTCAGGGTTTTTTAAAAATACCGGTCTGGTGAATAAATACATCAAGTGGGATGTATATGTCTAATATTGGCTACGTAACGTCAAGCCTGTCTCTCCGACTAGCATTTATGTTGAATTTAAATAAATGAAGATTGTTTCTAATAAATGTGGATCATCATCATCATCATCATCATTTCAGCCGAAAGACGTCCACTGCTGAACATAGGCCTCCCCCAAGGCTCGCCATTCAGAATGGTCCTTAAATAAATGTGGATATTTCTAGGATATATAGAGATGGTAGAGTCAAGATTTGGCGACTTATGAAATGCGGTTTGCAAGTGGAAGTTTGTGGAATGTTAATCTGTAAATGAAAGTGGAAGTTTGTGGAATGTTAATTAATCTCTTAAATGAAAGTGGAAGTTTGTGGAATGTTAATCTGTAAATGAAAGTGGAAGTTTGTGGAATGTTAATCTGTAAATGAAAGTGGAAGTTTATGGAATGTTAATCTGTAAATGAAAGTGGATCGGAGGGTGGGCAGCAGCATCCTTCGATCATTACCACCATCAAACTGCGGTCGCCAACCCGCTTGCCAAGCGTGGCGACTATGGCAAATCCCCCCCAAATTGGGGGAGGCCTATGTTCAGCAGTGGACGTCTTTCGGCTGAAATGATGATGATGCTGATGATGAAAGTGGAAGTTTGTGGAATGTTAATCTGTAAATGAAAGTGGAAGTTTGTGGAATGTTAACATGTAAATGAAAGTGGAAGTTTGTGGAATATTAGAAAGAAGACAATTGTGTAATTATAAAGAACTGTCAAGGCCTTTGCGCCACGTTGTCACCACCGGATGGTAGCATCATGTGTTACCTAAATACAAATACAAATACGAAAAGGTTTATTTCTCAAAATTTTACAATGTTCAATCTATAGTAAGTATGGGTATTAAAAATAAGACTGAAAAATCGGTGTGAGCACAGCGCTAAGCTAGTTTTAAGCCCACCCGTAGTCAGTGAGTTGGTTTCACACTAAATAAGGGTTATAAAATTAAATTAATTACAATAACAATATAATTAATTTAAAGTAGGTTGTATGCTATAACATAAGTAAGTTGAAAATGAAATCACGTAACAGTTTTCAGTTTAAAATTATATTTATGTCTACTCTTTGTGGGGCATCGTATATTTTTACGTAGATTTTTCGTTACCTGTCGTGGTCGTCCTCGTTGCTGCCGGACCCCGTGTTGGTGGCGGCGTCCAGCGCCGTCTCCGCGAACCTCCGCGTTTGCGCCACGTTCTCGATGACGACGGCTTGGCTGCCCTCGGGTACGGGAGGTTTTTTCGCCGCTCGCTGCTTCCGAGCTCTTATCCTTAAAGCCTGGTAAAATAAATTTAGCACTCACCATCAAAATTGAAATTTGATTTGTGTGTTCCGGACTAGGTCTACTGACTTATTTTCCATCCCGTTTAGTCGTAAAAAATACGTTAACAACAAGTACATAGCAAGAGCATGTAATATTTATAATAAGAAATATTCACATCTAGATATATTTCAATTAAACCATCACAAGTTTGTTTCTGCAATTAAAGCAAGTATTAAATCTTAAGAGTTTATTTACTCCTTATTAAATATATTAATGGAAACTGCACTAATATTTCTCTAATTGTAATTAAGTCATTTCTTTTTATTTTATTTTATTGTTATTATTAACTGATTGGTTGAATAGATTTGCTTTTACTGCATGTTGTTTATACTCAGAGCAAAAATGTAATTAACTCTTGGTGTAAACTGTTTTGGCATATGTACAAACTACATTTTTACCTTATATGTATGTGTAATATAACGCTGTTTGTTTCCCATTACAATAAATAAAAATAAATAAAAAATAATATGTTTTTCTTCATTTATCGTTTTTGTCATATGTGTGTCTTCTGTGTCTGTGAATAAATGTTTCTTTCTTTCTTTCTTTCTTTCTTTCTTTCCCGTGGCCCCGATTACGTATAGGCAACGGTCCACACTATCAACTAGGCGACAATGACGCTTCGTGCCGCCACCGACCATAGTCATTTGACAACAATACCTACTATGAAAACACCATTGTTACAGGAAACTTAAATTTTGTAGGTAAAATGGCAAAAAAATCACGTTTGTTGTACGGGAGCCCCCTTAAACATTTATTTTATACTATTTTTTAGTATTTGTTGTTATAGCGGCAACACAAATACATCATCTGTGAAGATTTCAAATGTCTAAATATAACGGTTCATGAGATATAGTTTGTCTATCTCATTCTCCCACTCTACACTCAATCCCTCAAAGGTTAGCTGGAAGAGATCCCTCATAGGGATAAGTTCATCTTTGTACTCTAATCTTATGTGACATGTATATTGTTTTAACCTGTTATTGTGTACAATAAAGTGCTTACATACATACATACATCGAGCCTGGTGACGGACGGACGGACGGACAGCGAAGTCTTAGTAATAGGGTCCCGTTTTACCCTTTGGGTATGGAACCCCAAAAACTAAGTATTAACATTATTACACCCAGGGATACAGCTACGCGCAAAGTCAGCCAGATAGAGAGAAGTAGGAACTATACGATTACATAGTTCTTCTCATTGATTTCGATAACGGCGACCCTGACGAATTATGAGATATTCTGAGCTCTGATTTGGCTGGCTAGGCAAGAAAGTCGGGACTAGCTGAGTTTCTTGCTGGACTATTCTCAGCTAGCTAGGTTTACTGAACCGCCAGTAGCTCGATTCCACTCACACCTCAGATTTGATTGAATCCGCTCAACCAATCTCACTGGAGCGCAAACTCTTAGAGTATTCCAGTGTTTTAAACCACCCGCGTGGTCGTGTCGGAGGTTCTCCCCTGGATTTTCCCTAGGCAGCTCTCCAACCGCGCACTCCTATCGCTTTATTGGGCCCGGCCTATAAAGCCACAGTCAGGTTCAAAAAAAGCAACTTGCTCTTGGATACTCTATTGCGTGCGTGAGAGTCGTTAGCCAGACGTGTTATATTGACACACGTAGGAGGGTTTTCTTGATTAGCGTTATTAGGCGATTATTTTCAAAAGACTTTTGATACCGTGGAAGACGGTAGACCGCCAATATGGAACTATACCATTAGGGGGCATCCATAAATTACGTGAGATGTTTAAGGGGGGGAGGGGGTCGAGTCAAATCTCATCTAATCTTACGTTGGAGAGAGGGGGGTTCTCGGCAAATATCACCCAATTTTTTTTCTAATTGAAACAAAAAAATATTATACTATTTTGGTCCATTTAATCGAGATTGTACACGCTTATAAGATTTAATCTTAAGCGTAATCGTAATACGATTAAGATTATTCACTAATTCGTTCGAAAGAGAACAATTTCATTCATACTTCGACGTTAACTCTCAGCAATATTGATTACTAGTCTTAACTAGTCGTAAATAAAAGCACGAAGCAATTTTTCTTTTCTTTTTACAATAACAATCCAACGCGTTTACGTAAGAAACCCACATTTTAAAAAATCTCACGTGAGATTGGGGGTTGGGGGAGGGGGTTGAATAAAATCTCACGACCTCTCACCAGGGGGGGAGGGAGGGACAGAAAATTTAAAAAAAAAACACCTCACGTAATTTATGGACGCCCCCTTACTAGGGATACGAACAGAACAAGTTCAAAAGAAACATTTAAACTCTGGCGTTTTGTTGATGTAACTTATAAGATTTCTTTAAATCTTTTGCGATATTTATGTATTTACCTTTTGTACCCATATCTTCGTTGACAGCTTACTGAGATGACAGTTCTGCCACGAACGTGACCAGAAGGCCTAATTCGAATTTAGAAATCCAAATTTCGTATCGTAACGTCCCTTTCACTCATATACTCAAACTCAAAATATTCTTTATTCAAATAGGCCTAGCAACAAGCACTTTTAAATCGTCAGTTATATATATTACATAAATTGAATCTAGTTATTCAGAGCAATTTATTGATGCATATGAAACGTTAAAAATTACATGAATTACTGTAATAAATGTCAAAAGAGAGTATAATAAATTCACAAAAAGATCGTCAATATGTAAAATAAAAATATAAAAAATAGTATAATCTAGACAGTTTCTAGAATAAAATCTGAATGTCAAGAGGAAAATTTAAAGTCAACATCTAATGTCATAGTTATGAAAATAGTCATTAAGATGTAATGTCATAATTATTAAAATATAATTAGTATTTCAACCACGATTATACCCACGGTGTTTTATCATTCAGTCTTTTGTGCTATAATATGCTTCCGATATGAGGTTACGCTTTACATAAGTCTTGAATTTATTAATAGATATAGTAAATTACTTACCAAGGGCGGTAAAACAAAGAATGTCTCAGATCGCAGGTATTTGACGCCCGAGCCGAAGGCAAGGGCGATAATTATGCGATCTGAGGCTTTCTTAATTACCGCCCGAAGTAAGTTCAAAATTTTATGTCACCCCCTGGCCAGGAAGTGGGATTTTCCGCGCGCGGAGCGTGCGGTAATTGCCACTTTATGGCCAGGTGAGACATAAAATTAGTTACTTAGTATAGTGTATAACACGAGAGCGAAAGGGACGGCACGAAGTTCGGATTTCTAAGTTCGGAATAGGCCTTCAGTGCAACAAGCGTCGAAACGTCGGTAATAAAGGTAACATCGGTAACATAAATATCGCGTTAGATCGGTTTCAACAAATATTGTAAGGCAAGGCCATTCCATTGCAAATGACCCTCCCTAACACCCGCTCTCTACGGAAACTTTGCGCGTAATTTCGTAAATATTTCATCATGATCATTTCAGCCGAAAGACGTCCACTGCTGAACATAGGCCTCCCCCAAGGCTCGCCATTTAGACCCGTCCTGTGCCGTTCGTTTCCACCGGATTCCCGCGACCTTCACCAGGTCATCACTCCACCTTGTCGGAGGCCTACCGACAGCTCGTCTTCCGGTGCGTGGATGCCACTCAAGCAGTTTCTGGCCCCATCGACCGTCAGTCCTGCGAGCAATGTGCCCTGCCCACTGCCACTTAAGTCTCGCAATTTTGAAGGCTATGTCGGTGACCCCAGTTCTGTTCGTAAATATTTAGTACATTTTAATTGATTTTTGGAACACTGGATTACTTATGAAAAATCTATCCGATTATTTTGTTAGTACGATAAAAAAGCTACCTTTTTTGTAATAAAAACATATTATTGTAATTGATAATTACGAAACCTGCAGCATTAAAATTTATACATTACTTCTTCATACTAGAAGATCAGACTTCAGTATTTTCGTCAGATCTCTGAATGGGCATTGCCTTAACCCGTCGTCTACCGTTCCCTGGGATCCCCGGGCTCATTAAAAAAGAATGCTATTGTTTATTTTTTTGCCGGGAGAGGACGGCTAAGTAAGTTCTAAAGAAGCTCACCTTAAAAATACTATAATACAGGAACATCATCATGATGCAGGGAATGTAGAAGGAGCCAAGCGAGGAGTAGATGACGTAGTTCTGGCTGTTGAAGAGGCACTCGTCGTAGTTACGGTCGGGGGTGTCGTTGAGCCCCAGCACCACGGGCGTGCCGATAGCCGCCGAGATCAGCCACACCAGCACGATGGTGAACCACACGCGCCGGTTGTTCTTATGCTTGGCGTACTTTATTGGCTGCGTTACTGCTATGTACCTGTATAATTGGAAACAGTCAAATTTAGCGTTTAACCGGCCGTTTGTGAACCTTACTGCAACAAATACAAATACAAATACTTTATTAATAACGCCAAGTTACAGGTCAGGGTTAAGTACTAACACGTCAGTATATTATATTATTGAATTATTAATTAAATACAGTTTTTCACTTGTAATCTGACTAGGTATATTAATGTATATAAGCATAAACTCATTGAATGGGGAGCTCATAGAACTCATCTATAGAGTAAAATGTATTTTCAAGGAGCCACTTTCGCAATCTTAACCTAAATACCACCAAGGAAGTTGCATCTTTTTTTATAGTGTCCGGCAGCCTGTTATATACTGACGGGCCCATGATATAAACCGACCTCTCCGACTTGCGCAGCTTGTGTGAGGGCGTGACGAGGAGATGGGCGAGTTTGTTGCTGCGCATCATATGTGATGCATTGACGCCTCGTTGGCGAAACACATCCAAGTTGTTGTGTGTGAACGAGACAAGGACTTTAATTGAACAAGAGGCTGACCGGTACGGCGTAGCGTCGTTGGTGCACACACTACGTACCTTAGGTACCTAGTTATTGATAGATTTGTTAGTCTGTCATTAGCATTGCATGATTTAGTTTATAGGAAAGAAGTAGGTGTAAGTTCCAAACCTGTAAATGAGAGAGCGCAACACTCGCCAACAAACTGCATATACAGTTTGGCGAGGTAAAATCATATGCCTACTTGTAAGTTATATTTTTGAGTTAAATAAATAAAATAGAATGAAGGAAATATTGAAAAATTTAGGCACCGAGCAGGATTCGAACCTGCGACCTCCCGGCACTCGCAGCCAGTCGCTCTAGCCAACCGAGCTATAGGTGCAATCGCTACCCAGTTCCAAATTCATCAACCGTTCCTTCGTATTAAGCAGTGCGGCTGCTAACGTAAACTATTTTTTATACAAACGCCTTAAGGGAGGCGTACAGTGACATCCTACCAGAAGACTCATGCTTCATTAACGGCACTAACGTCTCAAATCATATTGAGAATCGTCAGTTACGATGCGCCATCCCATACCCAAATTTAGAATGAAGGAAAAATTGAAAAATTTAGGCACCGAGCAGGATTCGAACCTGCGACCTCCCGGCACTCGCGGCCAGTCACTCTAGCCAACTGAGCTATAGGTGCAATCGCTACCCAGTTCCAAAAAAAAAATAGAAACAGCCAAGTTGCCCTCTTGACAAGGGGGGTCGAAGTTGCACCACGTCCGTAGGGAGTACCCACCGCGACCCTACACGTGACCCCTGGGTGGTGCTAAAAGTGCAACAAAACTGGCAACCCAGAGATTGCCTCAAGGAAATTTTTCCGCCCTTTGTACTTATATTGTTGTATAGTATAATAGAAAACTGGTCATGAAAGTATACTGGTATACTTTATTTGCTCAAAACTTGATATACAATGAATTTTTAGCCTGAATTAACATATAGGATACTTTCTATTCCGAAAGTCATTCCTCGAAGTGATGAAATATAGAGTGGAATTTTACGCGGACGAAGCTGCGGTCCGACCCAGGTCGGGCCTGGCTGAGTTTCGTGCTGGACTCTTCTCAGCTAGGCTAGGTTTAGTGAACCAGTGACAAAATTCCCAGTAGCTCGATTCCACTCACCTCAGTTTCGGTTGCAACCGCTCAACCAATCTCACTGGAGTGCAAACTCTTAGAGTATAAGATTTCAAGCTCACATGGTCATTTACATTAGAATTACGATTTGAAACGGGATATTTACCATATATATTTGTATTTGTGAGTTCCCGATATTTCGGCACTGTTGCAAGCGCTATTATCGAGGCTTAACTGACGTGCTGCGAGTTTTAGTTGTGGTCTACCCACACACCATAGCGATCTACCCTCTTCCTGGTTCGCTTTTTTCGCATATTGTCACCGTCACTACCACCGTCCGCCTTATCACTTGAAACTCGATTACGGTCACCGGTCTCGGTAATATCGGGAACTCACAAATATACATGGTAAATATCCCGTTTCAAATCGTAATTATAAATTCTTAGAGTATTCCAGTGTTCCATGTCGGTTTTCCCCTGGATTTTCCCCAGGCCACTCTCCAACCGCGCACTCCTATCGCTTTATTGGGCCCGGCCTATAAAGCCACAGTCAGGTTCAAAAAAAATCAGCAGTGGACAAAAAGTAGTAGTTCGTAATGGAAACTTTTGAGCGGCTGCGGTTCGCGGCAGTCCTATTTAGTTAATACATTAAGGTTAATTGACGAAGCCTGAACATAGTTTTGAAGTTCAGCAAATATCTGGCTAGCTTTACGGCGGGGGACGCTGTCAGCATATTTGGCACATTTCCACCCGCCGTTCTGAGGTTTTATTAAAAATTGTCCCTTATCCCTAATCCTCCTTATTCCTAATCTAATTGTCCTTATGCTTAATTGTCCTTTTTGTAATCTTTATTGTTGAGTACATACAGCTTGACACATGGAATCCTAGCTCAGGACCCAAAGACTTGTATTCTTTTTTAATATGTTTTTGGCAATAAATATTAAATTTCTGTCTCATGTCACAGATTGTATACATTTGCAAATTTGAACGAAGATTGTTGTTTTACTTATATATTCCAATACCTAGTTTTTATTTTTGCACTACCCACTGAATACGTGTGTTTAGTTCTCTCCGCTACCCAAAGGTTGTCTGGAAGAGATCGCTCTTTAGCGATAAGACCGCCTGTTGTCTACCTCTGCTTATATCTCGCTATGTTATGTTTCTGACCTGCTTTGTATTTTTATTGAGGTGTGCAATAAAGAGTATTTGTATTGTATTGTATTGTTGTTGGATTGCAGGATTTTCTTTTTAAAAGAAAATGGAACTTATTTTATGAAAACATGGGGTTTTAATTATTGTTTCTTCAGTTACATTACATTATGAGACTTAGGGTCGGTTAGCATACGATCACAGGCCGGTCATCGTCAAATATGGCGCCGGCGGCTGTCATCCCATAGAAACTTGTCAAACTTTTCATACAATCATATTTTAACGAACACCGCTTACGATTACAGACGGTTTGGTGCAACCCACCCTTAATAGTATATTTAATATAATTTCGGTAAAATTACAGGAAATCTATGTTTGTGGTATAAAAAGAAAAGACGATAATTTTAATTTTAGCAAGTTTGACGTCAGTATACCTTTTTACAGCTGTTTGAGACACAGTTTAAATCGTGCATGCATATAACGCTCGAATAATTGTATAGTAGATTGTGTCTCAAAGGAGCAAAATGATATATTTACGGCGAGGGCGGTATATTGAATTCTGAGTGAAGCGAAAGATTCTACAATAGAATGCTGAGCGCAGCGAGGGATTCTAAAGTACAATCTTGAGCGTAGCGAGGGATTCAAGTGTTTACGCCCAAGACGGAAATAATTTTGCTACCGCGTGACACATACTGCTTTTCAAACCGTCTATGAGGCCCGCTGCTAAAAACATGAAATATCTTACAAATGATTTTACTACAGAGTGTCACATACTGTTTTTCACGCCTTCTATGAGGAAAAGAGTCATTGTTGCCCTCAAATGAGGGAAGGAAAGTACATATTTGATCCCTCATTCGAAGGCAACAATAACTCTTTTCTGAATAGCAGCTGTGAAAATTATATGTGTCATTCACGACTAATTACTAAATCTTTTCCTATTAGACATTTTTTAAAGATATGTTCGGTTCGGTCTGTGAGTACGGTCGCCAAAAAACCTAATATCTATTTTACTACTCGCTTATAACACTCGCTAGCGACTGCGTAAAAATTTATATGACCAAAAGTGCAGCGCCTCTGGCGGTTACGCAATAAAACTAAAAATGGGCGTACTAAGACTCGGTTTTATAAAAGTCCGTTAGACCTTATGTCGGTTTGTTATGTCAAAAAATGTACTGATATACTAAAATTTGATCTGACATTTGGTCTAAGGGATCTTTATAAAACCCGGCCTAAATCGTTTACGCATTCGCTAACGAGTACGGTCATGCAAACTCACGGTAAGGGCACAGGAACACAACACCCACACACCTATACAGTAGGTGGCGGTTTTATTATGACTGAGTTTTTCTATAATGTGGAAGTACTTCCCCTGCTGGGCTCCAAATATGAGCGAGATATTCCGTTGTGCCCTGTCTTCAACTCACCTGTCGATAGAAATGGCGACGAGGTTGAATATGCTCGACGTGGAGGACGTGACGTCCATGGCGATGTAGATGTCGCACACGAACGCGGGCAGCCCCCACGACCCGTTTACCTGCAACAAATAAACGATCTTGTTAATAGAGCCATAGAGCTTCTTTTCGACGTCTATCAGTGGTAAAGTTATGAAAAGAAATGAAACCAGTTGAGAACAAATATTCAACTTTATTTTTTATATACTTACCACAAATATCTATTTTACGTGTCTCGAACGGACATATGCAATGTCAATTACATATATATGATAAGATGCAAAATGTAGTGAGTACAGTTGGAATTGTTATTTTAAGAACTTACATTTTACTTAAAGAAATCTATGAGTCATCAATTAATGCATTAGGCATTATTATTACATATATTACTTATTCAATATCTCAAAGAGTATATTGAAATTAACATAATTATCAATAAAAAATAATACTTACCCGCTTATTCATAAAACTTAACAAACCTCTGCTAACTAAATCGTTCGTTGTCCCATTTTCACAAACGTCAATGTCAAAGTGACAAATAAGGACAAACGAACTTTAGCGGCTAGTTAACTAATATAGGTTTGATAGACGTTTATGAATAAGGGGGTTAGGTGTTAATTGCTGCGTCGATTTTTTCTGCATAAGAAGTGATTATTATAAAATAATCGAGTCTGAAGTCTTCAGGCGCTTAACTATACTCCTAGCGTTATCTTAATCTTGAATCTTCTTACAGCTATAAAAAAACTGGCAAAGTGCGAGTCGCGCACAGAAGAGTTCCGTACCATTATCTATAAAAACTCAAAAAAATCATGTAATAATATAATCATATATGTATATGTATGTAAAAAGTTAACATTATTTTAGTTCAATTATTATTATAAATATAAATTACAGTGCAAACAGAGTATTGTTGTTAATTATTACAATGTACAATGTCTGTTGTATGGGAGCCCCACTTAAATATTTGTTTTATTTTAATTTAATTATTCAATTAAATATAAAATTAAATATTCTGTGAGTATTTCAAACGTCTACCTGTTGCAGTTATCAATATCGAGGAAAAACGAGCAATAAAACCACGTTTGTTGTATGGAAGCCCCCTTAAATATTTGTTTTATTCTGTTTTTTAGTATTTATTGTTATAGCAGCAACAAAAATACGTCAGAGTTAATATTTTATTTAATTGTAGTACTGTGTTATGCCATGTATGTTGTGGATATGAATAAAGAGTTTATCTATCATCTGTGAAAATTTCAGCTGTCCAACTATCACGGTTCATGAGATACAGCCTAGTGACAGACGGACAGACACATGTATTTCAAATGTATTGATAAATTTACATTAACAAGATAAATATAACACAAACAGAAGAAGGACGACCGCTTTAGCCTAATTGGTAGTGACCCTGCCTTCGAAGCTGGAGGTCCCGGGTTCGAATCCCGGTCAGGGCATTTATTTGTGTGGTGAACACAAATCCTGAGTCATGGATGTTTTCTATGTATTTAAGTATGTATTTATCTATATAAGTATGTATATCGTCACTTAGTACCCATAGTACAAGCTTTGCTTAGTTTGGGGCTAGGTTGATTTGTGTAAGATTGTCCATAAATATTTATTTTATTTTTATTTATAAGTGGTAACGTCAGTGACTAACCGACCCCTATTAAAATCTAAAAAATTCTACTTACAAATCTTTTACCAACTCCAAATCCGACAAAAAGGTACAGAGCAAAGCTCAAAACTCATTTTATTAGGTACGTTACATTAAACAGTAAACGTATTAACGTAACAAGTCGGAAAATAATACTCAAACCCGCTTTAAGAGGCCTTATAAGTTTCAAAATGATTTGATTTCAAATTATGACAAAAGTATTGATAATATCAATAAAGTGATTAAAGGATACGATGATTTTATTAAAATTTTAGATAGTAACATAGCCATTTTTTGATTTTATTGTGTATAGTAGAATTTAGGCGGAAAATAAAAGTTTTTAGCTTGAAAATGGTCGATTTGGAGTGATGTTTGAAACGATAATTCTTAATGAAAAATCTAAAAAATACATTTAAAGTTTATGACATAAGCGGGGTAATCACGTAACTTTTGTACTACCGTTAGGTAGATTTTTATGTCAAATTTTAATTGTCAGCTCATACATTTATCCTTCAAATTTGAAAGTAAAATCTATTTACCGTTAGTACATAAAGTTACGTGATTCGCCTGAAGGTCGCAATAGTCCTGTTCTTGATAGTAATATTGAGAAAATGTCAAGATGCGTGTCAATTCAAACAGAAAATGGCGCAATAGATGAGCGTTTTTTAACTGATAAGGACCCTTAAAGCCAGCTCGGGTAAAATCCAAATCAAATTCACCCCGGGAATACGTTACCCTAAAACATGTCTAAAATATAAGCAGGTTATTTAGGAGTCGATCACTGATCCGTGGCAGGATATTGGCTCGGTATCTGAACATCAGTGTTGCCAGATGGTTACATTTCTTACATTTCTCGTAACTTTTGACCGGCGGGGTTATCACGTAACTTTTGTACTATCGTTAGGTAGATTTTCATGTCAAATTTTAATTGTCAGCTCATATATTTATACTTCAAAATTGACAGTAAAATCTATCTACCGTTAGTACATAAAGTTACGTGATTCACCTGCAGCTCGCGTAACATGTAAGTAACTTCTGTTGTAAACGAAATTTTCGTAACTTTGGAGAATAATGAAACTCTATTTAAAAAAAATGTCACAGTTGTATCTAACCGCTACAATTTATAAGCTTCCATACAGAAAAGGTGACAAAAGAACCCACATGGTATAAATAATAAATAAATAAATAAATAAATATTAGACGACAATCTTACACAAATCGAACTAGCCCCACAGTAAGCTCAAGAAGGCTTGTGTTATGGGTACTAGACGACGATATATTTAATAGATATAAATACTTAAATACATTACATAGAAAACATCCAAGACTCAGAAACAAATATTCATGCTCATCACACAAATATTTGCCCTGACCGGGATTCGAACCCAGGACCGTCAGCTTCACAGGCAGGTGCACTACCCACTAGGCTAAACCGGTCGTCAAAATATAATAGGTATGATTTGCCTGCCCGTCTCTTGCAACTATGTATGGCATTTGAGATATCCCCCATCAGCCCGACTTAATTCTGTGGCCGAACTCGCCGAATTCTAGCTGTATGTGGCTACTCATTTCTTAAAATCGACCGTTTTGATTGGTAATTATGAAAAATACAAAAAAAAAAATTATAATATGAATTTATTATATGTTATAGTTGTTATATATATATTTGGTTTTGGTTTTAGCTATAAGTTTCCTTCTTGAAAAGTTTTAGTACACTGTGTAAGTTTGTCTATCTCATTCTCCCACTATACACTCAATCCCTCAATGGTTAGCTGGAAGAGATCCCTCATAGGGATAAGTTCGCCTTTGTACTCTAATCTTATGTGACATGTATATTGTTTTAACCTGTTATTGTGTACAATAAAGTGCTTACATACATACATACATACAAAAAAAGGAATTTTTGCATCAAAAATGTAACTTTTCAAGAAACGAAACGTAATTTACGTCCCAAGGGCCCTGGCAACACTGCTGATCATATGGGTACCCGGGTGTAGCCGGGTATGGCGCCCGGTATGCGGGTTACGTCACTGCTTTGTTTCAGTAGATTAGGCCGGCGGCTCGTAAATTGGGAAAAAATGGTAATTCTCCGGTTAGTATCATTATTGGGTTTAGGTTTATTTTTATCGTATACATATTCGTGTATTCACATTGTATGTAATATAAATATATTATGTAGTTTGTTTGATCAAGGTACCAAAATGCATGCAAGGATATCTGATGGATAGGTTGAGGCCGGGTTTTATAAAGATCCGTAAGACCAAATTTCAGTAACTCAGTACATTTTTTGACATAACAAAGCGACATAATATCTAACGGATCTTTATAAAACCGAGCCTGAAACGTCATAATAATATATCCATTATCGAATAGATCTTTTTTTAAATACTACGGCATGTCAATGAAAATTTATAATAAAATAACCAATAACATTAAAGCCATTGACTATTACTTATGATTTAAAAATGTAATAAAATTATGCCTTACATAGCTTATTATACACGAGATGATTTTTTTTTAATGATGAGAATGAAGAGTGGATGTAATTATAATGGTAATTAAAATGAATTACTATTAATTAATTATTGTGATATTTTAAAGTTTATGATTTAATTTGCAAATGTTTGAAATTTTATATTTTTATCAGTTATACATTTTTAACATTACTTTGCGTAAGAAATATAAAAATAGATGAGTAACTATTATTATAAAGTATTATCTAAATTATTATTTAAAAGTTATTTCATTGCTGTGCCCTTACAGGATTTATGTAGAACTGTAATTAATAACTGTAGAACTGTATACTAACACGAGTGCAATAAACGATTTTGATTTAATTTGATTTGGAAATGGTTTACGTTAAAATATAATAGGCTTAGTTAACGATGGGGCAGCCTAGAACACGAATAACGTGGCAGAACAATTAATTTGCAGTTGGAGCCACGTATCGCAAGCAAATTGCTGAGAAAAAACAAAAAGATATCCATCCAAAACCAATCGCGGTTGCCAAACGAGAATCCACCTAAAAAGTATAATTGTATAGTACACTTTTAAAAAATCTTCATTTAGCACCGATCGAACGTTTCTTGTTAAGCTATAATCCGCCTTAAATGCATAGGTTATACAGTTCACTTTTAAATTAATGTAGTCGATTTTTACCACCAGCCGGAGGAAACATCCGTTTCGGCGGACTTCCGGCGACGTGAGGCCATTGTCCGCCATCTTTTTGTGCTTTTGGTTTTTATTAGTTTCCTTGAAATAATGAATTGAACTTGTACGTGCCTGTTTCGGCGTCAAACAACGTCCATAGCTATACATTGGAAGGAAAATGTTGGTAAAATACAGGCACGACTACACAGGGCGTCCCACGGCTATGCCACATGGGGGGAAAGTACCTTAAATATTGTAGATGGAGCATTTTAATGAATGAAGACATTATTTGAATTTAAAAAATATTGTAAACTACATTCACAGATATTTAAATATTTTTATGGTTGAACCGGGAATCGAACCCGTTACACGTGATAAACTGATTAATTTTGTATTAAAAATGTTATAATTCATGGTCTTCCTTTTAGTTCTGATACTATGTTATTTAGCAAAAAATAATCCATATGATGAAGCCTTTCGATTGGTATGATAAAGCTACAGGGTAATTATTTTTCTTGTGTAACGGGTTCAATTCCCGGTTCACGGTTTAATTATTATTTAAATATCTGTGAATGCAGTTTAAATTGTTTTTAAAATTAAAATAATGTCTTCTTTCAGTAAAATGTTCCATCTACAATATTCAAGGTACTTTACCTCCATGTGGCATAGCCGTGGGACACCCTGTATATAAAAATAGGCAAATTATTGATCGCCTGTTTATAGTCTTTGTTACTCAAATTTTGGCCGATCCAATTAATGAAAACAATGCTTTTGTTGGAGTAACCGCAAAAAAAACTAATAAACGCGTTGCAAAAAGTCTTAAAAATCGCCTTGAATATCAATTGATTATCGACACGAGAAAAACACAAATACTATATTTATATTTCTCTAGTATCCAATTCATTGTCCTATTGTGAAAAATTAAAAAAACAAAGACTATATTCGCTGCCTCGCTAGCGGGCGCTCTGCTCGTAGACGCGTAGCCGATACCATGCGTTCCTCCGTATCTAGAGGAAATTGCGTAGCGCTACGCAAAGCTTAGCAGCGAAAGTGTTAATTCGCACGGTAATTGAGCGGCGCGCTGCGTAAGTGGAGAGACGTTAAAGTAGCAGTCAGGGAAGCGGGAAGGGACCGGTATCAGTCACTGTCAATTATCGGTATTGCCAATAGTTATTTTTTTTATACATATAAAATTTGAGGATGCAACTGTGTTGACAGCAGAAGGAACACGTTTAGGTCCCTCGCTCTCAACACATTGCATCCTCGGGAGCTCTGGCAACCTTGCTCACCTCCAGGAATACAACACTACATACTTGTATAGTAGACTTCAGGATTGTCACGAAAACCTAAACTATGCTATTTGACAACGCCGTTTTTATTAACAATACTCTTTTATCTCATAGTTTCTTAGCTGAATTAACAAGCAGTCACCAGCATGTAGTCTTGAGGCCTTAATACATATTTTATATAAAGCAAAACTTTTTTTACTTATATTTTAATTATCTTACTGAATTAATTTAATAGACTGACTCACTTTGAAATCTTGATTTTGATATCGCATGAATTTATTATTACTTTATGTATTACAGTAATAGTATGTGATAATAATGATTTTCTAAATTTTTGACATAATTATGATGATTAAGATGTTATATTTAAATTCAATAGTTTTGTTTGTACACCTGAAAAGGTAGAGTCTTGTTGAAACTCTATGTGTAAAATTGTTTATTATACCTGCAATGTAACCCAATTCTCCCTAACAATAAATACTTTTGACTTTGACTTTGACTTTGAAACTAATCAAAATTGCATGATGAAGTTCTCGTACCATGTAAATTGGCCTTTACAGCTGGCCGCTCCTCACTTTGAGGATGTAACTAAACGTCACTAAGCCTCATGTTTCTCCGGTTTATTCACGCGGTCAGTATACAGGTAACTCTTGTCAGGTTAATCTCTGAAGTTCTGCTAGTTATCATATGTGTTACCGTTTTTAGGGTTCCGTAGTAAACAAGGAACCCTTATAGTTTCGCCATGTCCGTTCGTCCGTCCCCCGCTTTTCTCAGTAACCGTTAGTACTATAAATCTGTAATTTGGCATGAGTATACATATCAATGACGCCGACAAAATGGTAGAAAAAAATCATAAAAAAAAATTTTTTAGGGTACCTCCCCTACAGTAAAGTGGTGGTGCATTTTTTTTTCTTCCAAACCCCATCGTGTGGGGTATCGTTGGATAGCTCTTTCAAAAATATTATAAGGTTTGTAAAATCATTTTTTGATTCAAGAATCGGCGTGATATTAAGCTTTGAAGTGATAATTTTTGCTATGGTCAAGTGTCCCTCCCCCCCCCCCCTGCCAGCTAAACGGTGGCTACTAGGCATTTGAAAAAAATCATGGTAGTAGTATATTCGATGAATTTAAAAAAAAAACTATCACAGCTAAGTAGACATTACCGTAAAGGACAAAATTGTGTATACAACACAACATCTCAAAAAAGTACATCATCAGTACTAAGATCAGTAAAAACCCTTCCGCGGGTCCGTAATTCCTCATATGACCGGTGACGTGGTGCACGTAGATGGTAGAACATAAGCAGCTCTGTATTTATTATGACATCTTATGTAACTATGTTCTTGCAATAAATGATTGATTGATTGATTGCTTGCTAAGCAAAGAGAAATAGAGGGAGATAGTTATGGAGCTCTTTTTTTATATTCCGACGGTGCGTGACCAAGCGGGGTCAAAAACAAACCAATTCAAAACCAACTTTAAGCCAAATAGATCACCTTATTACGTAGGTGTATTGGAAGGATGCGTGCTCTGTGTATAATTATGTTATGTCGACATGTTAAATGTATTATCTAAATATGGGCATTGTTGCATATAAAACCGGATAAGTGCGAGTCGGACTCACGCACGAAGGGTTCAAAAATCACGTTTGTTGTATGGGGGCCTCCTTAATTATTTATTTTGTTCTTTTTTTTAGTATTTTTGTTATAGCGGTAACAGAAATACATCATCTATCAAAATTTCAACTATCTAACTATCACGGCTCATCAGATAGAGCCTGGTGACAGACGGACAGACAGACGGACAGTTGAGTCTTAGTAAGTAGGTCGATTTGCGTTAGATTATCCCCTAATATTTATAATATACTAGCAGCGCCCTGCGGTGTTACCCGCGGATAAAAGCTAGCCTATCCAGGGTATAAACTACCTCCATTCTAAATTTCAGCCAAACCGGTTTTTGAGATTGAAAGGAACGTCTATCCATCCATACATCGGCACAATCTTTCACATTTCATAATCGGCCACAAGGACACTTTTACATGTCAATATATTCATTTACAATATAAGAAAGACTGACTATAATAATACACTTTTCAAAATAATAATTTACAGTTCAAGAAAGAATAATAAATTTCCAGTTTACAATTATAACAAAATTAATGTCATACAGTGAAGATGAACTTGCAAAGTTATCTATTACAAATATTACGACATCAGTAAATTTAGGGTGTCTATTATTTTATCGAAATATGTTACATCGATTTTCATTTCACCGAAAACTGTTCAACGAATTTCATTAGGTTTTTTTTTCTAATCACATAATCATCAATTTATTACATTTTATATAATCGAACCACTTTTCATAGTTAATCGTTTCGAATGCGTCTCTAGTCGTAGCGTAACGGTACATCGAATTTACCTTTCATAGAAATATTCGTTATTCATAGTATTAATTTAATGAAACTTGATTCACAGATAGTACGTTCCATATAGTATTCTTTCCACGAACAATGTTTCATCGAACAACCAAGCAAGCATGATTTTTCAAGGCGCATAATCTTTCTGGGCTTATATAAAAAAAATAACCTCGAAGATTAAGACGGGAGCAAAGCTACCTCGACCTATCCACATTAAAGTCGGTTTTAACCTAACAGGTCTTTTGTACATTTTAGGTTTTGGGTATTTTTGTTTTTGAGCACTTTTACACAGTACACCAAGAATCTGGGAGATTTTTAATTTTAGTCGTATTATCAAGAATAATAAACAGTGGTGAAATGATGTTCTAGGTAATAAGAATTTTGGGAACTGAAACCTTCGTTAAACCACAATTATACTAAAGGCCATTCGATGAACGACTACGTCGATGAACAAATAAAATACTGAATTAAAATTCGATGAGTTGTTTCTTGTGTAAAAGGTAATTCGAGCCAATGTTTGAGCGATCTAACGAAGTCGATGAATGATTCCTAAGTGATAACAAAATTCTGCAAATAGTGTTATAGGAAACGATAATCGATGTAACGATTTTCGGTAAAATGATGGATTCCCGGTCTCAATATTAAACAATTTATAATATTCTTAGGATTTAATTTAACTCTCTGTGCAAACTCGAATAGCTTTACAAACCTGCAAAGTTGCCAGCCTTATTAAAATCCCCGCATTTATCTTTCTTAAAAACTAAAAGAATTTAATTAAAAGCAAAAGTACATTGGAGTTGTAAACTGCTGCGGCGGCCCAATATTCAAATAGTCTTTATTGTGGCCAATCTGAAACTTTGCCGCAAGATCGCCCAACTCTCGATAAACACCGTTTAAAGTCCGATATTTGGACTATGCGGGGATATTTAAGAGTCCTTATCAGTTAAAAAACTCGCTACGAGTATTCAATCAGCGCCGGCCCCGACATATGTCATGATAAAAAATTAAATTAAATTAAATTTAAACTGTTTATTTCATTGAATTCACAATAAAGTTACATTTTTTTCTATACTTAACTACTAATCTTAATTATAAAAGATTTTTTGAGTTAAGGAGCCTTCTTACATAATCATTAAGTTAAACTATTACATATATCTTCTATAGTTGGTTTTCGTTTCGCAGCATATGCTGTTTGACAATGGTTCTTGTTTGACTACAGGTTTTACCCTCAATTTATTGTCATTCGGACTCAATTGCAGACAGACTTCTATTTTTTATCGTTGTGTTTTGGTATAGTTTGGCGATATAAATTGAAAGGCATCAATGTGAAAATTTGGAATATTGATAAGGGAAGGATAGTTGAAAAAACAAATGCCGTATTTCCTATAATAAAGAATCCTTATCAGTTAAAAAAACGCTCATCTATTTAGGCCTTTTCTGTTTCAATTGACACGTAGCTTGCCATTTTCTCAGTGTTACTATCTAGAACAGAACTTGCGAGCTTAGGACATAAAGTTTAGATGTATTTTTTGGATTTTTCATTTAGAAACATCGTTTAAAACGTCACTCCAAATCGACCATTTTCAAGCTAAAACCTTATTTTTTCCGCTTAAATTCTACTACACACAATAAAATCGTAAAATGGCTACTTTACTATCTAAAACTTTAATATAATCATCGTAGCCTTTAATCACTTTATTGATATTATCAATACTTTTGCCATAATTTGAAATCAAGACATTTTAAAACTTATAAGGCCTCTTAAACCGTATTTTGGTGTTTCGAGAGGTTCAGGTCGTTTTAAATGTTTTGTTAAACCGTGTCGCATACTTTGAGATTGAGTTTTGATTCGGTGTTGCATGCAGAATTTTACCTTCTGTATAAACTACAAAGAGAAGTATATGATTTTCAACCCTGATACAATGCAATAAGGCAGAAAGTGGACTTATCACTGTAGTAAATGTAGGTGCGAAAATAGTAAATACGTTCGTACAAAACAAGTTAATTTAGTTAAACGGTCTATGAGCATGAAAGCGAAGTTTTTACATGAAGGTCAATGTAATATACAAAACGCTTTGAAGTTGCTGAAAACACAAATGAAAGTCAGAGAATTAACATGAAAGTCTACGGTCAAAGTGTTTCGAATAAAAGGGAATATATAAACGTTATTGCGAGCTGCGAGTCGCCGCAAGATCTTCTTTGAATATCTTGAATACATTAAACTCCATTGATAGTAGTAATAAATAAGGTATTACTGACACCGCCAAAATTCTAATACTTAAATCTATAACGAATACCAAGATTTATATATTTCAAATTGAAATTGTTTATTGCAAAAGTCACATTACTAGTGGCTCTGTGAGCTGTACAAATACAAATACAAATACAAACATTTATTCTGCAAATAGGCCACAAGGGCACTTTTACATGTCAAAATATTAATTTACAATTTCAGAAAGTCTGACTATAATAAGTAATACATTTTTCATGTCAAAATATTAATTTAAAGATAAACTTGCAAAGTTATCTATTACAAATATTACAACATCAGTAAAGTTAGAGATGTATAAGGTCTCAAGATTAAACAAGGAGTATAATGAAATTAATATAATATCCCAGAGATGTACATGGTTTCTGAGCGTCAAAATTAAAATTAATTTAATATTGTTAGAGATGTATATAGTCTCTAAGTCACTGATAATAAAAACGAATCCACAACAGGATGATGTCTCTCGTCAATCCCCTATAAAAAGACACTAGTATTAACGTAGTCACTATGTCCTAGCAAGCATGAACAGACCGGACTCCACAAACAGCACCCGATCACGAGTATGACGCGTATCTCAGCCAGACCTCGTGAGTGAGGTTTTTTATCATTTCCAAAATCTGACATTATAAAAAAGATCAATTATGAATATCGAACCTGCTAACAAAATTTCACGAGAAGCGGTTGAGAAATGCAACCTGTTCCTTTACCATGAGTTTACATGACCGTAATCGCTAGCGACTGCGTAAAAATTTGTATTGGCAAAAGTACAGCACCTCTGGCGGATACGCAATAGAACTAAGAATCTGCATACTAAATCGTTTACGCAGTCGCTAGCGAGTACAGTCATGCATGGAAGGAGTGGATACAGGCTGGACCAGAAAACTTTGGAAATACAGCAGAAAGCAACTCAGGATGATAACTGGGGTGTTTACAGGTCACTTCGGGGTCAAAGGAACCTTGGCCAAGATGGGACTAGCAGACGACACAGAATGTAGGATGTGTGGCGAGGATGACGAGACAATGGAACACTTACTGTGTGAATGTCACGCCCTTGCCAGACAAAGAATGAATGACTTTGGCAATGGTTATCCTGAACCAAAGGAATTTAGACTACTCCCGCTGAACTCCATCATTCGGTTTGTGGAAGTGCTGGAGAGCAGCTTGGAGTAGGCATAAAGGAGGGGGCAATTGCACAAAAGATCCCACTGGGTCGAAGTGCATCCGCTAGGGCCCTCATCTAAATAAGATAAGATAAGACAGTCATGCAAACTCATGGTAAAGGCACTGTAGACGAGAACAAACGGAAATCCGGACATACAAAAGCATTTTTGTCGAAACTGAAGCAGAGACCTTCGTTTCACTCGGTCAATTATAGGTGGAACAAGAATACAAATATAGGTACAATATGACGCCCTACAAGGGCACAGCAACAGTACTTAGGACTAACATCCTTGGAATTTAACTTTTTTTAAAAGGGAGGGAGGGAAACTACTATCAAAATTGCTCATTGTATTTGTCGTTATAAATACTCATTTAATTTGTAAAAGTATTTGTTAATTAAGAATTTTTTTATTCATGAAACCGTTAAATTTATTATTAGAAAGTTATAAAAATAAAAATTATTACAGAATAAAATAAATAACTAACTTAATCAATGACTACATAAAACAAAAACTTTGTTTTTAACTGATTTTTCTTTAGATGTTTTTTGGAAAAGTGTAATTTTTTCTTATTTTTAATAGATTTCGGTACCGAGCAGACATGAAAAACTATAAATTATTTTCTTATCGCGATTTGTAAATATAACCTAATTTCCTAACCTTTGATATTCACCTAAATGAAAATTATTCGGAATCCAAATTCAATAAACATTACAGGATAATTTAATTTTATGGATATTCAAAGTATTTACTGAATCAAACAAAACCGGCTAAAGGGATTGTCGACATTCATGATTGATTATTCGATTGCCGCAAAATTAAATGTGACCCAAAATACTTGGGGAAAATTTAATACTACACAAAGAAATCACTGAAGCCTACCTATAGCTTAGGACCGAAAGGAAAAGTCGTGAGTAATCCGGTCGATTCCCAACGATGTCTAATTTTCCTTCTGTGTTGGAAGATCAGATGGAATTCGCTTTCGTAAAACTAGTGCTTACGCCAGATCTTGGGGGTAAATGTCACAGCAGACCGCGGGCTCTTTGATACACCTCGGGAAAACGCTACGAGCATGTTACAAAACACATACTTATACAGGATGTCCCATTGTCCCACGGCTATGCCACATGGAGGGAAAGTACCTAGAATATTGTAGGTGGAGCATTTTACTGAAAGAAGACATTATATGAACTTAAAAAACAATTTAAACTGCAGTCACTGATATTAAAATATTTTTATGGTTGAACCGGGATCGAACCAGTTACACGAGACAATTTCACATCAAATGTTAAAATTCATGGTCTTCCTTTTATTTCTGACACTATGACAAACAATAATCCTTATGATGAACCCTTTCGATCGGTATGATAAATCTACAGGGTAATTATTTTTCTAGTGTAACGGGTTCGAGACCCCGGTATAAACATAAGATTATTTAAATATGTGTGAATGCAGTTTAAATCGATTTTTAAATTCTAATAATGTCTTCTTTCAGTAAAATTTTCCATCTACAATTTTCAAGGTACTTTCCCTCCATGTGGCATAGCCGTGGGACACCCTGTATTGGTATTATTACTAAAGCTTCGTATTATTTGACTGGCTAAAAATCAAGGATTCTGAGTTACTTATGTTCAGTTTTTTTTTATATACAACGCCGGTGGCAAAACAAGCTTACGGTCCACCTGATGGTAAGCGGTCACCGCAGCCTATAGACGCCCGCAACTTCAATGGAGTCACGTACGCGTTGCCGACCCTTTACAAGATTTGAGGATGCACTGTGTTGACAACAGAAGGGACTTTAGGTCCCTCGCTCTCAACACAGTGCATCCTCGGGAGCTCTGGCAACCTTGCTCGCCTCCAGAAACACAACACTACATACTTGTATAGTAGATAATGTTATTATGGCTGTGGTCTTCTGCAACGCGGAGGTACTTTTACTTAAAATAAAAAAATAAATAAAATAAAAAAGCCTTTTATTTCTTGCTAGTCAATGCAATGTCAATAATATTAGGTTTAAATATCAATATTATTATTAAATTTCTAGTTTGTATATATGTTATTCTTAAAAATATTCAGTGCAATGTCAACAATATTAGGTTTAAGTATCAATATTATTGTTAAATGTCTAGTTTGTATACATTATCAGAATCAGAATCAGAATCAGAATATATTTTATTGCCTCAAATTACAAATTACAAAATACGAAATCTTTACAGACTAAACATAAACAGTAATACTTAATATCTATAGTTAAAATTTAAAACAAAACATTGGTTGGGCAAAGGGTTCCAGTCTCAGCTTGTGCCAAGCACAGGGCCTGACGCTATGTTATTTTTAAATTTAATAGTCAGTACAATGTCAACAATATTAGCTTTAAATGTCAATAATATTATTAAGTGTCTAGTTTGTTTACATATGTTATTCTTAAATACCTAATTACATCGATTTTTTTATGACGCAAGAACCCCTTCTCGGGTGGCCTCCTCCAGAGTAAGCCAGTTAGTTCTGTCTTGTGCTTCATGTATCCAGTTTGGTACTTTTACTTGGGCTGCTCTAAATTCGAGCAAGATGACATTTTGATGTGCCCACTCTTAAAAGTAACACCCCACCCTAGGCCCACGCTCGTACATCACGCGCGGCTGTCACCCTCGCTACGAGTATTCAATCAGCGCCGGCCTCGACACATGTCATGATTTATTGTCATTCGGACTCAATTGCTGACAGACTTCTATTTTTCATCGTTGTATTTTGGTATCGTTTGGCGATATAAATTGTAAGGCATCAATGTGAAAATCTGGAATATTGATGAGGGAAGGATAGTTTAAAAACAAATGCCGTATTTCGTATAAAGAATGCTTATCAGTTAAAAAACGCTTATCTATTTAGGCCATTTTCTTTTTCAAGTGACACGTTGACGTCTTGACATTTTCTCATTGTTTCTATCTAGAACACGACTAATGCGACCTTATGACATTTATGTATGTTTAATGTATTTTTTGGATTTTTCATTAAGAGATATCGTTTCAATCATCACTCCAAATCGACAATTTTCAACCTAAAAACTAGTTATTTCCGCTTAAATTCTACTACACGCAATAAAATAAAAAAATAGCTGTTACTATCTAAAACATTAATAAAATCATCAGGCTTAAAAAAAATTTTACAAATTAAATTTTTGGCCTTTGTATGGACAGTTGGCTGACTTGTACGACCTGCCCCATGGAAAAAAAAATATTAGCGTCAAAAAAAATTTTTTTTTCTACTTCTGTCGTCGCTTAGTACCCATATTACAACTTTACTCAATTTGGGACTAGGCCGATTTATTTCTATTGGAGTATTACTTTTTAAACTCGTTGACTTGGTCAAATCCGGTTCCTCAATTGAAATTGCTGTTGAAAAGTAACACTGAAATGAAATCATTTATTCTTCAATTTAGGCATGTTACATGCACTTATGAATGTCAAAAAACTACCACCGGTTCATAAAATAAACCTCTGCCTCGAGAAGAACCGGCGTAAGAAACTCGACGACGTGTCATTTTTTCAAAACAATATACAATGTATATAAAATATCAGTATCATAATACTGCAGAATTCAAATGCTACAATATAAACATACATACATGTTTTTTAATAGTAAGGACGAAATATTTCTGTGTTAGATTACTTGTGCGGGACGCTATCAGAAAGAAAGAAAGAAAGAAAGAAACATTTATTCACAGACACAGAAGACACACATATTACAAAAAAAAACAACAACAGAAGAAAACAAACCACAACATGTGTGTCCCCGCGGCAGTGAAACGGACACTGGCTCAGCATTATGCTGAGGTGTCAGACACCTACAGCGCTGATTTTCAGCCAGTACCGTCGGTGACTCACGGACCGCCATACACTAAATAATAGCCAAAAGAAAAATAATTAAATATGACTTCAAAAGAAAAAATAATACATTAGAGAAAAATAATAATAATATCCACTTACTACTTACATACAGATATCTAGAGTAGAAACAAAAGAGAACTAAAATTTTGAAATAGTATTTAACCGGTTGGTATATTTGTTGCTGCTATAGTGCTGGATTAGGATTGGGATTTTTGGAGCGTCAACAAATAGCTTTTAAGCTTACGCTTAAAGGTATACCTGCTAGGCGCCCCTTGGATAGGAGGTGGGAGGTCATTCCAGCACTTAGACGCCGCAAACCTGAAACTGCCTATAGCATCTCAACTCTGCCTATAGCTATCACTGCCTATAGCATCTCAACATCTTATTGATTTTTTTTATAGTAATAATCGTCTACGTTAATGAAATATTTTCGGTCTCGAGGACTGTTTAAGATCGCTAGTGCAAAAGTTGGAAGTTGCAAAACTTCGCAGCTACATTATAATATACATTGTGGACCTTATCATCATATCACGTAGACATTACCTCACCATCTAACCTCGTTAAGGCTCGAGGAAAAATGGCCGCATCAGGCGAATTCACACTTAACTTAAACTAGGCTGTAAAGTGGAGCCATTACATGATAACTGAGGATAATGGGCTCTCGTGCCAACCGCTCGAATCGTTACCGTTTTCCGCTGATGTGCTGCCTAGAAATTATTCACTCAATAATATCTGATAATGTCGTTCAATCCAACATTAAAATTCAATTAAAGCAAACGTTTGGCGTTTGCGTTTGTGTTTCCGAGCTCATATAACCTAGACGTTTTTAAGGCACGAGTGAATAGGCACCTTCTGGGTGAGCTCGCTTCATCGTCGGTCTCATCTTTGCCCCCTGGCTAGATGCTGGCCAAGAGCGATCCCATTTTTAATAAAAAAAAAAAAAACGGACAAGTCATTGTTAATGGAGTATGTAGCATAGGTGACGAAACGTTTTGTGGATGATTCTTTGTAGCATAAATTGACGAAACCTGTGGTGGATACTTTTTGTTTGTTATAATTAGTTTACATATAATATCAGTAGTCTATATTAAATCAACAGTTTTTTTTTAGAAATATTTTTTTTTCTGTAATTAAATAAAGAATTTACACAGAAAATTAAAGCAAAATATGATTACATTAGATTATATTTATTTCTTTCTGATTTACACGGTATTTTATAAAAATGACAATTGGTAAAATATCATGGCTTCACAAAAAGATCGTCAGAGTGTATATCAATTACGAATAATAATAAAATAATAATACAGTCTAACTCAAAAGAAGAATAAAAAAATTTGCAATACAAAACAATTCAATAATAAGAAGATGGTACAATGGCAAATATATAAGATATAATTAAAATGTCAAAAAAAACATGTGATCAATATGTGTGATGAAACTAATATTTTACATAAATTAATTTAGAAATAAAGGAAAAATTGAAAAATTTAAGCACCGAGCAGGATTTGAACCTGCGACCTCCCAGCACTCGCGGCCAGTCGCTCTAGCAAACTGAGCTATAGGTACAACCCATGTGGTTTAATTACTGGTGCTTAATTTTTTCAATTTTTCCTTTATTTCTAAATTTGTAATATTTTACATGTTTAATCTTTAATCTTGTTTCCAATGTATTTTCTGGTGAACAATAAAGAATATTTGTATTGTATTGTATTTTGTTCCTGAGGCCTGAGAGTTTATAGGTAAATATCTGTATTTTGAGCTGACCTCACGCGTCATATCGATATACCCGTGATATTAATGCTTCACGATCGCTATTAGTTTGGGAATCGAATAAGCTGTCAATTCACGTATATGTTGACGAGAAGAGTATGGAAAAAATTACACGTCTAATCTAGGTAGGTAGTGTATTTATTTATTTATTTATTTAATCTTTATTGCACAAAAGAAACCTTATCGTACAAAAGGCGGACTTAATGCCGTATGGCATTCTCTACCAGTCAACCTTAAGGCGAAGCAGAAAGATTTGTTGGCGGTGCAACTAACAACTAACGAAACTCAAAATTAATATTTTATATAATTATTTTATATATAATTATTTGTGTAATGCAACAAAACGAGTAAATGTACGTAATGTACGTATGTAATGCAACAAAACGAGTAGTGTACTTACGAGTAAAAAATACGCTAAGGGGAAGCTCATTATTAAAATTGAGTTTGAACCCAATTTTAATAATGAGCTTCCCCTGATTTGAGTGATTGATCACTTAATTTTCAAAACAGTTTTAACTCAATATTAGTAAAAGTGACTTGACCGCGTATAATTTAATTTAATCTTGACTCTTTGTGTTGAAGTCGACGTTGCTATTAATTCCAGACTACCTACTAAAAAAATTCGTGATAATTATGAAAATACTGTAGCAGGATGGCTTGGAATTGCCCCCAAATCTTGGAGTTTGAAACTATAAAATCGAAATCAAAATCAAAATCAAACATTTAGTTTAGTTTTTAGTTTAGTTTATTTTAAGCTTAGTTTATATTCTATTTTATTCTATCGCACTTATAATAATGTATACTCCTGTATTTAAAGAAATACAGAACATACAACATTTATTCTGCAAATAGGCCACAAGGGCACTTTTACATGTCAAAATATTAATTTACAATTTAAGAAAGTCTGACTATAATAAGTAATACATTTTTCATGTTAAAATATTAATTGACAGTTCAAGAAGGAATAATAATTTCGAGTTTATAATTATAACAAAATTAATGTCATACAGTGAAGATAAACTTGCAAAGTTATCTATTACAAGTAGTTAGCCAAACGATGCCTTAAGGATATAGTGCCATGCATATATTTTCAACCCCCTTACTCTTTCTGCATTGTTCCTGTATTTATTACTCCTTATCACCACTGCAATTCCATACCCAGTTCTTTCACCGTGCAGCTATTCGACTGTGGAAAGCTCTCCACCATACCGTTCGACAGGCTCAGGGTAATTTTTTTTTTAAATTTATTTAGGCAACAAACAATCAAATACAAAAATGATATTTTAACTTATTGCGGTAAAAGACCTTGAGTGCCATATCTTAAGATTACATAAACATTTTAACTTAAAGTAGCTTATTGTAGAAGCGGTAAGAAGCGAAACAATTTGCAAAAGAGTGCATTATTGGGTATTTGCTATACAAGTGAATTTTTAAATATGGGTTAGAAGACTACATGGCTAATTACTAATACAGACAGTTTCTAACTGTGAGGTTATAGTTTCGATTTTAAGTGACAAATAATTTGATTATATGATTTTAAAAACCTTGACAATAAGTATCTAATTCGAAAAATAAATGGAAAAATATTAATACAGAGAAGTTTCAAACTGTGAGATTATGATTTCGATTTTAAGCGCAAGTTGCGCGAACATCTACTTCGAAACTCTCGAGACTAAGGCTCTTCACAGTTTTAGAAACAGTTATTGTATGTATATTATGTATTTATGTTGTATTAATTATATTATGTAAATTATATTACTTAAATGGGTCGTTGTTAGTTGTAAAAACAAAAGTTGTCCCGATGGTCAATGGTTAACGGCTTATGTACATATAAGTTATGTTTTTATTACATAGATTTGTAGTTATGGAAACACCGTTTATGCGGGTTACTAGACCAATCCAAAATTAAGCTTAGTGGCCCTTAACTTTTGTTATGTCCACCGAAAAGACGCGAACCTAAATCTGACAATGACCCAAATAAGCATTAATTTGATATAGTCAGTATTGATTTCTGTGTTGTAGTGTTATCCCGCACCTAATATAATTATTTCTGTTTGGCCTGAAGGTTGACTGGTAGAGAATGCATTGTGGCATTAACTTCACCTATTAAGTATTTTTTATTGCGCAATATATTATTATTATTATTTTTGTGATTTCGCACGTCATGTACTTTACGCAGCTTTCTACCTGTGGAAACTTGTAGTTGGCTTACTGTTTCTATGTCGTGACCTACTTTGTTACTTTAGCTGTAAGTTTTCCTATGAAATAAAATAAAATAAAATAAAAATAAAGTTTAAAAACTCTGACACACATGTCCGTCAACCCAGTGGACTTGTGCATCGAGGGCCATTGTCGTCCCGCTCACTCCGTAAGTAAATAACGGAAAAGTGCTCGCGTGCACAAAGTTCATGTTTTACTTCGGAGGCTCGACGCTTCAGGGTAATGGTTGGCTGCAAGAGTTCGCTCGAATCGAAAGCAATTCATGAAAATGGCGGCTTCAATGTGCTTTCAATATAATGGTAAGGAAGGAGGTTATTGGGCACCATTTGGGCACTTTTGATTCATGATATTGTATCTTTTATTAACCCTTTCGAGGCAACGACGTGAAACAAATGATACATCCTGTAGCAGTCGACTGTATTTCACATACCATGTACATCTCTGGGATATTATATTAATTTCATTATACTCCTTGTTTAATCTTGAGACCTTATACATCTATAACTTTACTGATGTTGTAATATTTATAATAGATAGGTAACTTTGCAAGTTTATCTTCACTGTATGACATTAATTTTGTTATAATTGTAAACTCGAAATTATTATTCCTTCTTGAACTGTAAATTAATATTTTGACATGAAAAATGTATTACTTATTATAGTCAGACTTTCTTAAATTGTAAATTAATATTTGATTAGTTTTCTTTTGTTAATTTTTTTTTAAATTATTATTATATTGTATCTTAAATTAAAAAGATTTTTGTGTTAAGGAGTCTGTTATTGTTTATAATAATAATTCATAGTAATATTGGTAATTTGATAATGTTCGGTACTTAATTCTGTAATAATAAAATAATAAATAAAAATAATTTATTCAGTAAAAAAATTAATATTTTGACATGTAAAAGTGCCCTTGTGGCCTATTTGCAGAATAAATATTTGATTTTGATTTTGATACAGCTATGCAGATTTTAGCAGATTTTTGCCTGCTTTAGCTTTCCAGTTAAAGAAAATGCCTTGAGAAACCCGGTTAATACCAAAATCGAGACTTAAAGGCAGGTATTGCTACAAAACAGGAAATGCTAGCAGAAAATAGCAGTATCGTGCCAAAATTTCAAATAGATTCCACCAAACTTAGTGGAACTGTGCTTCGAATCCCAGATTCTTTAAGCAAGTTCACAAGATTGGCTTGTCGAATATTCAAGTGTGAATGGCAAACGAAGGCATTCAAGTCAGAGTTCTTGTTGGCTCGCCGACCGACTCCCGGCGGCCTCAGTTGGCGCTGCGTCATAAGCAATTCACTTCGGAATATCAAGCGCAGTTTATCCACTTAAAATGTAAACGATAGAGCTAAACTTGCTACAACTTACAGTTTAATACTAGTAACATGAATAGGTTTTAACTTTCAAACAGTGTTTAAGATAGTAATATCCTAATTTTGAAACAAAAACTGATAGCCTCGTAGCTTAACTGCTTTGCATGAAAACATTGAAATGAAATCAAAATCAAAAAATCAAAATCAAAATCAAAACATTTATTCTGCAAATAGGCCTCAAGGGCACTTTTACAAGTCAAAATCTATCTAGGTACATCAAATAAAAATAATACAATAATCAAAGTATCATTAATTAAATGTCAAAAATAACTAATAACAATCGAGATTTGTTAGAGATGTATAAGGTCTCTAAGCGTCAAGATAGTCTCTAAACGTCAATGAAATCATTTATTCTTCAATTTAGGCATGTTACATGCACTTATGAATGTCAAAAAACTACCACCGGTTCATAAAATAAACCTCTGCCTCGAGAAGAACCGGCGTAAGGAACTCGGCGAGGTGTAATTTTTTCAAAACAATATACAATGTATATAAAATAACAGTATCATAATACTACAGAATTCAATTGCTACAATACAAACATACATACATATTATAAGGACAAAATATTTCTGTGTTAGATTACTTGTGCGGGACCCTATCACTGCCAAACATCCCTATCCATGATATAATCGTTTATCTTATAATATGCTTTTGAAATAAGTGTCTTTTTCACGACAGACTTAAATTCAGTAAAGTGTCTTGGAATTTTATTGTAGAATTTTATACAATTTCCTAAAAACGACTTTTAATCTAAAACATTAATCAGTACTTTATTCTTTCCTTAGCATTGCGCAGGTAAAAAAATGCTTCAAACTTTTTAAACCAATAATATTTACGATATAATAATAATCCTTGTTTTCGCCATAGCCCTTGCACGTAGCGGGTGCTGTCTCTGTATCTCCTCAATAGTGCAGGCAGAGATAGTATCCGCTAGGTGTACACATCCCAATACATTATCGTATCTCAAAGGGGCCTCTTCGTGTTGGATCTGTATCCCCATGAACGCGTTCCAAAAGGGCCGGACATAGTGCCCTGATAACCGAAAGGAGGGATACAAAACAATAATAATAATTAATGAAGTGCCGTACTTTAAGTATACACCTGCGCCAGTTCTCGAAAATGGTCGTGCCACGCTCTATTGGGATCGATCTGTCATCACGGACAGGACTATTGTAGCCAACAAACCTGATATCGTGCTGACAGATCGATCGAAGCGCCAGGCAGTGCTCGTTGACATCACCATCCCCCATGACGAGAACCTCGTGAAGGCCGAGAAGGACAAAGTCAGCAAGTACCTAGACTTGGCCCACGAGGCGACCGCCATGTGGGATGTTGATTCAACGATCATTGTCCCGATAGTCGTCTCTGCGAACGGTCTAATAGCGAAGAGTCTCGACCAACACCTCAAGAGACTCTCGCTAGATGGCTGGGTCAAGGGTCAGATACAGAAGGCGGTACTCCTGGACACGGTGCCGATAGTCAGGAGGTTCCTCTCTCTGTCGCCCTAACCACCGGTAGCTTAGGCCCCGCCTCGATGCCGGCGGCACACTAGGTTAGGTTTTTATAATGATTTTATGTTTTGTAAATATTGTTTTATATTTTACTTTTTATGTAATTATTATAAAATCTAACCTAAGACCTAAAATAAATAAAGAGAATAATAATGAATGAATAATAATAATAATAGCGAATGGGTTCTAGCAGGTGTACTTCAGCACAGTAAACTTCTTCTCTATCTATCTTTTTTAAACCCGAGATTTTTAAAAGGAGATTCATAATAATAATAATTTTTAATTACCAAAAAAGAGTTCATCATATTAAATAAACAATGACTTCCACACTAGGCACAGCCTGTATCGTGGGAGTCGGATCAAACACGACAAATACTAATAGCATGCGGCTTTTGACTATTTTTAAGCAAAAGTAAAACAAGCTTTAACACTGTATTTAAACACTAAGAAAAAAATCTACAATTTGAAGGGTGCTGGTTTGTGTGAGTGAATGAAGTAGAGTGTGCGTGATGATTTGATGAATGTGTGGAAGAGTGTGCAGGAGAGGATGCGAGTAATTTACTTCAATGCTTCTTCAGGCTGGTCGTAAGTCCAAGACATCAAGAGCTCCCGTACTCAGTTACTCTATAGATGAGTTCTATGAGCTCCCCATTCAATGAGTTTATGCTTATATACATTAATATACCTAGTCAAATTACAAGTGAAAAACTGTATTTAATTAATAATTCAATAATATAATATACTGACGTGTTAGTACTTAACCCTGACCTGTAACTTGGCGTTATTAATAAAGCATTTGTACTCACTTTTTAGCTGCGGCCACTCGGCAAAGTTTTATGTCACAGACTTTTAAGATATAATTATATTTAAGATGTAATTATGACGACCGCTTTAGCCTAGTTGGTAGTGACCCTGCCTTCGAAGCTGGAGGTCCCGGGTTCGAATCCCGGTCAGGGCAATGTATTTGTGTGATGAACACGAATATTTGTTCTTGAGTCTTGGATGTTTCTATGTATTTTAAGTATCTATTTATCTATATAAGTATGTATATCGTCACTTGGTACCCATAGTACAAGCTTTGCTTAGTTTGGGACTAGGTTGATTTGTGTAAGATTATCCAAAAATATTTATTTATATTTATTTATTTATTTATAAACGCGAGGAATAACACATGTTTTAAAGCGTTTTGCAAATGCAGTTTTGGCTGAAGGTACAAGGACTTTAAACACTCTTTTCTTTAGCAGGTCAGGATAGGATGGAAGTTGTAGAGTTGTCCTGTGAGTGAACATAGTGGCTCGGTACTAAAATAGTTTACGCACGCTTAAAACTTCAGCTTCTTTATAAAGGTCTATAGTAGGAAAACGCCGCGGTCTACGGAGGGCCACCTTCAATACTGCCCTTTGAGCTCTTTCTAACATAATCAGTAAAGATTTAGAACATCCACCCCAAGCTAGAATACAGTAATCTAGGATAGATTGACATAGGGCCAGATATTATATCCCCCCTTCTGCTGTTTTTCCCCATGTTTATTTTAGGCTTTAAGTAATTTGGTGATCTTATTAACAATTCGCACCCATTGCGTAAACTCATAATCGAATTGGCTATCTACGGGACAGGCTGTGCCTAGTGTAGGGGCCAGTGTTTCTCCTATGAATGTTTGCGCATGTACACAATATCAATTTAGACCTAAGTCCTAATAGGTTAAGTGTAAAATTTGTACTTATCCGGAACCTAATTGTATATTTGTGTAATAAAGATTTATGACTATGATTATATCAGTTTCAATAGCTTTTTATCAGCACAGTTTCTTAAATATCATAGTATATATGAATTTGCGTATATATTTTATATCACTGGAGTTGCAGACATCTAAAGGCTGCAGTAACAGCTTGCCACTAGATGGGTCGTACGCTTTTATGCTGTAGTGTGTGCAACGCTGCACGCACACACGCAGCGTAGCCTTAGTATATAAGCTGACATGTAACCATGTTTAGAGAGCATACATCATACTTCCAACGCTATCGGTTGTCTGATTACGCCCATCCTTACATGGCGATCCTGCCAGGAATGCTATTGACAGCATAAACAAAACGTATTCAAATTTATTTACTTACCTAACTCTGTTTTGTCAGCTTTATTCATACTTAAAGAGATCCGGCTAAATAAAATTACACGTTCTATAGATGCAACCTTATTTCTCGAAGGGTTTGTCTGACAATTTCACCCCTCATATCCCGGGGCCGACAGCTGCCGAGTTTGGGACGGTCTAATGCACACTCTCCTATAATACCTTAAGAAGCGAAATACGTACTTAAACTGAGAGTGAAATATGTTGCGTATACGTATTTAAACTTGGAGTCAAATGGTGCTTGAAATGTAATTGAATTAAAGCAGAAAACACCTACACCTAAGGTTAGGTATATTGTTACACTATTGTAACACTATTGTTACACTATTGTAACAATATACCTAAACTTAAGCCAAAAGTAAGACCCACCCGCCTGCGTAACTTATCTGATCTCCCAACCTATGAAGTAGGCAAAAACAATAATGAATATGGAGGGTATGGAATTGTATTCTCCCTTCAATACTATTAATGAATATGAGCAGAAGGTATAATTGTATTCTACCTTCAATATTAAATAGATATTCTAGTAACCTAATACTAAAAATTGAGGGTAAAACCTGTAGTCAAATAAGAACCATAGTCAAACAGCATATGCTGCAAAACAAAAAATAAGCTATAGAAGATATATGTACTAGTTTAACTTAATGATTATGTAAGGTTTCTTAACTCAAAAAATCTTTTATAATCAAGATTAGTATTGAAGTCTAGAAAAAATGTAAGTTTATTATTAATTCGCAGAAAACCAGCGTCGGGACACCTTTTGTGACCCGGCACATGCTGAGTGGGCCCCTTTTTCGCAACTGTTTTTAGTTTTAAGTATTTTAATTGTAATTCTAGTTCTTCTGTTGTCGAAAAAAGATTTTTCTATTCTATTCTATTCTAATTAAATGAAATAAACAGTTTAAACTAAAAAAAAATTAAACCTTCACTGCGGCCTAACTATTCGTCGCACTACATAGTTGTTTTTTTTTTAATTATTATATATCACGTACAATACGAGATATATAATAATCATAGTGAAAGTATGTCAATAATCTTATATTTGGAAACATACAAATACAAATACAAATACATTTATTACCATAACACAAACAAAATACAAAAACAAAAGGTATGCAACGTAATACACACATACACACACATACATATTAATAACACATCATTAAATATCGGTCATATATATCTGATCGGGCTTTAATAGATTACCGGTTGGTGTTGGTACATAGAGATATTTTTTTTTTGTCTGCCTGTTATTTCTCCCCTTATGTATAAAAAAGGCAATGGTAGAATTTTTATTTTTTTGATTAAAGAGATATAACTGTCATTTATCCATGGGGAAAGATGATTTTTCATTCCAAAATTTGCATTCGCATTGTTGTGTGTCGCATAATTTAATTTTATTTGGACTGTACTTAGATTTTAATAGATAAAACTGCTATACCCTGACAGTGTTACCATGTACTGTATATATGCTATAATAACACCTTGTAAACCCATGGTATTGCAATAAATAAATAAATAAATTTGTCATTTTCTTAATTTGTCCTTACCGGGCCCAGATGGTTAACGACTCGTGAGTCATTATTTCTGACTTTATTTTAACAGTTAGGGATCCAGATATAGAGTAAACTGGAGTCAATAATAAGTTTAAATTGCACTCTGATTTCTTTAACTCTCACTTAACGATCGGACCGGTAAGGACATCAATTAACTTTAAGATGAGAATCACCCGAAAGTGTGCGCTATTGATGGCCCTAGAACATCATATTATAAGTGACGACCGGTTTAGCCTAGTGGGTAGTGCACCTGCCTGTGAAGCTGACGGTCCTGGGTTCGAATCCCGGTCAAGGCAAATATTTGTGTGATGAGCATGAATATTTGTTTCTGAGTCTTGGATGTTTTCTATGTATTTAAGCATTTATATCTATTAAATATATCGTCGTCTATTACCCATGACACAAGCCTTCTTGAGCTTACTGTGGGGCTAGTTCGATTTGTGTAAGATTGTCCTCTAATATTCCTAGAATTTGTAATTCGTAGAGAATTCCATTTAAGTTCAACCATAAAGTTTGTGGAATCGTTATCAACCAAACATATCCTTCTGGCTTCTCCCACTTCATGAACTTGAAATATAAGGGTGCAATAAGAGTAGGTACTAAGCACTCAACATGGCGGTCGTCGTTCGACTCCCAGGGGCTTACCCGCCCCGCTAAACATCTTAACTTACCGAAGTTTATGACGGGAATATGGTATGTATACCTACAGCGACTTATCTACTTTACACTAGGGTCAATGCCCTAACATATGCGTATTCACAAGTAATGTATTGGCTGAAATTAAAGTACAGATTTCAATTATAAGAGCTGTCTCAATCGGGATCGGAGAGGCTCAAGAACACAATATAAGAATATGAATAAGAATAAGAATGTTTTTATTTGCCATTAAGAAAAACAGATACAATTGAGTGAGACAAACAAGGTACTTAAAGAAAAAAACAATTATGAAACAGAGAGAAAAAAAAACTTAACTTAACTAATACGAAAAACTTTGAGTGTAAGATGGCAAATGGGTCCCAGTTTCAGCATGTGCCAAGCTTAGTAGCCCAGCGCTGGTTTTCAAACTGGTCCCTGAAAGAGGTCGCTAGTCCAGAAATTTAAGCTGTTTTTGTGCTCGAGGGATAATTATAAATAAATAAATTACGTTCATGGCCGATGTGTGTGCAGAATTGTGTATGTTGTCTGTGTGTTTGGTTCGTATGTTGTTTTTAATATGATTTAATTATATTATATTATATCCCATTTGTATGTGAAGAGGGAGCAACAATCTTATGAAAATTGAAGACACAAATTATAGACTTCATTCAGATGCCAAATATGTGCTGCGTGTGACTATTTATATTCAGTTTTGTTCCATTTCGTTTAAAACTATGTACTTAGTTTATTATTATGATACACTGTTCTTGAACATGTGAGCGCCCGTGGCGCCGCGCCACCCGCTTACCGGTATGTGAGGTTAAGCAACGTCGGCCCAGGTCAGTTACTGGATGGATGACCGCTTTGAGTAGTTATTAACTGAGCGCTCCCGTGCTTTGGAAGGCACGTTAAGCCGTTGCTCCCGGCTGCTGTCTATGATAGCAGTCGTTAAGCCAAGTTAGAGGCCTTCGGGCGGCTCGAGAACTTCTAACAGTAAAATTGCCAACTCACTTGACAAGCCAATTCGAATAAGTTCTGGTTTTCCCTCGGGTTGGAAGGTCAGATGGCAGTAGGTTAGTGCTTACGCCAACTCTTGGGATTAGGTAGCGGACCCCGGGCATCCTTTAGGATGCAACTGTACCGGGATAACGCTGCGATGATGATGATGATGATGACACTGTTCTTGAAGTTTTCTAATAATGAAAAAAAACTAACCCTGCAGAAGTACATAACGTTAATTAAAATATACATAGTATCAAACAGAAACAAAAGAATTAAATGTATATAACCGACTTTTACCGATCTTTTTCGGATCGACTTTATATGACGACCGTTGATGAGTGTATTCATTAAAATAAATTGGAATTCGTTTCGGCTCAGTGATGAGCGATATATCGAGTTACAGAGTGTAAAAAACACATACAAATCTTCTTTTTGGAAGAAGATTTAAAGGATTATTTTGTCCCGTAAGAGGTTTAACCGCAGGGTCGGTATCACAGTGAACCAATGGCGTTTTACATCCTGTCAGACGACCGCTTTAGCCTAGTTGGTAGTGACCCTGCCTTCGAAGCTGGAGGTCCCGGGTTCGAATCTCGGTCAGGGCATTTATTTGTGTGATGAACACGAAATTTGTTCCTGAGTCTTGGATGTTGTCTATGTATTTAAGTATCTATTTACCTATATAAGTATGTATATCGTCACTTGGTACCCATAGTACAAGCTTTGCTTAGTTTGGGACTAGGTTGATTTGTGTAGATTTGTCCACAAATATTTATTTATTTATTTGTCTTCAGTCAGTTATGCTTTTGTCAGCTCACCGCTATTCCCAAGAGGCTTATTATATTTGTCTTCACGGTGTAAGCCAAAAACTAGTCTAAAATTCGGCTCTATTATTAGGTCATTAAGGTTCAAAAGTAGTTCACTCTCTTGGCTAACTGAACTGGGACGTCCCAACGCCAACAAAACGCGTCACACAGAATCGGTGACGTTTCAGCATCACGTCTCAGCCCGCTTCAGAAAGTCTTAGCAGGTTGCCATTTTGGGGCTTTCGTCATAAATTATGAATAAATTAACCCCACTTAAGGTAAGGGGCTACAGAGAACGACACGCCATATTACAGACTTGGCTGCAACTATCTTGGCTGACATTAATGCTGTTGTAGTACCCAAATGCTAAAATCGAGCCTCTCCTCACGCCCCCGTCCCACCCCTCGATACAATGGCGATACAACAGCGCCACGTAAGAAGTGGCGATTTAAATGAACTAACAGAACACTGATTTATAAAACGTATTATTAAAGACTGAATAAAAGCATGCTGGATCTCATAGATGGCGTTATAGTCAATCTATAATATTCATAATAAAATACAGACGTGATCCGGTGAGGCGTTAAAGTTAAATTGGAATAATAAAATAAAACATAGTGTAAATTAAATAGTAATTTTAATGAAGTCAACTCTTATGCGAAAACATTTAATTATAAGGGTAAATAACGACAGAAAAATATTATATCTGCAAGTACTTACAGTTTCTACTTAAAAAGCTAAAGCTGCGCCACAAGCGCTCAAGATATTTTAGTTAACAAATGGCGTGATAAGTTTTACGAATAAGTCTCGCTAATTTTAGCGAACCCGGCTAATGAATCCTCCGATGAGAGATAAATGTCAAATGTTGTTAGCGCACGAGTTGTCAAATTACGCCCCTGTTATATTAAAATAACAATCTTGGTTATACCCATTGCGGTCGCCTTTCGTCCGGGGGCTGTCGTGTATTCCCGGCACGCGCGTGACGGTATTATTTCAAATTCAAAGGGTAAAAAGCTGAATGCTCCTCCGATCGAAACAGCCTACACACGGTCCTCGTGCTTAAACCTTTACGACGTTTCGGTTTTGGGTTTCGGTATTAAAGAGGATGGCGGTTTGTAATGGACGCTCACGCGGCGACTCTACTTCACTGGGATTGGCGGCCGCGCCGGGAATACACCTCCACCATCTTAGTACATGTCATCTGAAGAAACTTTATCTAGTTGGTATAAGGTTGAGATTTGTCTCAACCAAAGATAATTGTAGTTTGGTAAAACAATACGCTTTGAAACTAACCAATGCTGAATACGAAAAACGCTTAAGTGATATAGTGTTTGCGGGTGAGCTGGCAGGGCTTTTTATTTTGAGGTCGTGACTGCGAGTCCGCGCAACCTCTGCACAAAAAATCTAGATATGTAGAATGGGAAAGTATCTTATGTCGTTTATCTTTTGAAAGATATAAAGTGTATACTTTTTGTTTCTTTAAATACAACTACTACGGTAATCTATCTCACCGGGAAAGTTTTATAGTTTCATCTTCGGAGTTTGGAGTTTATTGGTGTGGGATTTGTTTCGCTGTTCGAGCAACTGGAGAAAGTTTCGCTTATCGCGTTTGGAAGTGCTCTTTTTTTGACCTTTTATCGCAGACTTTCGATACATAGAAATGTAACCGGGTGCTTCAAAAGAATATACTCATAACAAAAAAAATAACAGTTTAAGTTCTCTAGTAAAACAAACCCAGAAGTCAAATGAAAACTTCAATAAAAACATAGGTATTTATAAAGCATAACTTTTTTTTTGTTTTGAACCTGACTGTGGCTTTATATGCCCAATAAAGCGATAGGAGTGCGCGGTTTGAGAGTAGCCTGGGGAAAATCCAGGGGAAAACCTCCGACACGACCACGCGTGTGGTTTGGAACACTGGAATACTCTAAGAGTTTGCGCTCTAGTGAGATTGGTTGAGCGGTTTCAACTGAATCTGAGGTGTGAGTAGAATCGAGCTAGTTCACTAAACCTAGCCTAGCTGAGAAAAGTCCAGCAAGAAACTCAGCTAGGCCCGACCTGGGTTGGACTGACTCTACCCGGTGTACGGCGGTACCGGGACGAATAGGGACTGTATGTGTCAGTGTTGTCGCGATCGCGCGGTGGACGTCCCCGCCGGCGGGAATGCCTAAGTGTACAATGCATAACGAACTAGGACAATGCTGATACGTAATTTCGCACTCTAATTTTATTTCAGTATGCTTCGAATTCCGTTAGCTCCGTCTCAGTGAAATAAATGAAACTGTGTAATAACAAAATTTATAATAAAGGAAAAAATTTAAAAATTTAGACACCGAGCAGGATTCGAACCTGCGACCTCCCGGCACTCGCGGCCAGTCGCTCTAGCCAACTGAGCTATAGGTGCAACCGCCACCCAGTCCCAAATTCATCAACCGTTCCGTCGTATAAAGCAGTACCGCTGCTAACGTAAACTATATTTAATACAAACGCCTTAAGGGAGGGAGGAAGGAGGGGGGGGGAGGGAGGGTTACGGTTTGATGGATTCAAAAAGTACTTAAATACAAACTACAGTACGTAGCGGTCCCCTTTTTTAGTTATATATCATTAAATTTAAATAATTACAATTATTTACGAGTGGCGCTAGTGGACCTGTTACATTTTATTAAAGCGCTCTTAATTACAGCCAACACTTGTCCGACCACTTATTGGCTCGAGTTGTAGAGAGAGGGTTAAAGGACTCGAGCGGATACCCCCTTTGCTATCGAACCCGGAGAGTTGTAAGTAAAGTATAAGTACTTCAGTTTGTTTAAATTTTTTATGAAGTGCCGATGAATATTTAATGGGGGCTATCGTTTTTGTGCTCACCCCGTTGGCACCACTGTCGAGTAAGGTCCAGCTGTCAAAAAATATTGGTTATTATGGACATGAGAACGAAGTTTACATTTAAATCATATTCAATACCTTAAAACTGTACCGTAAAAATATCGAACATATTACCGCATTGTAGCGCGGTCCCATTTTGTTCGGAAAAAAGGAGGAAATAAGTTTCTGAAAGACAAAACTGTCTCAAAGCCCTGACAGTCATTGACCCTTAACTCATATTTGCCATAATCAAGCTCAGGTATTGCAAAATAGTCATCATATTGTTCCAATTAGATATTAACCCGCGTAGCGCAACCACAAATAGTGACATTTGACGTTTCGGAGACCCCATGCTACACTAGCGCCTCTAGCGGCGAATTCATACGCGATAGCCCTCATTGACTTCTTAAACAAGAAAGAAAAAAAGTGGCAAGTCATTATATTAGATTAGATTTATTTATTTCTTTCTGAAAATTTACATGGTATTTTATAAAAATGTCAATTGGTAAAATATCATGGATTCACAAAAAGATCGTCAGATTGTATATGAATTAATAATAATAAAATAGTAATACAGTCTAACACAAAATAATAATATTTTTTAAACAATACAAAATAATTCAATAATAATTATATGGTACAATGGCAAATATATAAGGTGTAATTAAAATGTCAAAAAACAATAATTCAATAATTATTAGTAGTCAGAAGCATTATCGCAGCTTATGGACGCCTGTTACTCCACCGTTTCTGACCCTTCATTGAATAATATTAATACTGCACGAATAATAATAGATACTTATTTACCATTCACAGCAGTAATTTTACATCGCAGTATTTGACAACAATTATTAATGTAAAAAAGCTCAGAAGTGAGTAAACATCATTAATACGTGCACACACGAAACGGGGCGCTTTCGGATTGATTGCCGTCATTACTGCGGCTCCCGCGTCGCTCCCGAGTCCCGAGCCCCGAGTCCCGAGCCCCGAGTCCCGAGTCCCGAGTCCCGAGTCCCGAGTCCCGAGTCCCGAGTCCCGAGCCGCGTCTGGATCAACCGTAGTGTCGGAAAACACTCGAACGCAAAACTCATGACGCTTTAGACTTGATTTGTAGTGTTTTAAAATTCAGGGGAGAATTTATTTATTTATTTAAGCAAAAATATTTGATCTCTTTCATTTACATTTCAATCAGCAACCCCCACACTTTGTTGAATTTTGAATGTTTTATTCACTTTAAACATATGGTACAAGTATAGATGTTACAATTAATCTTAGGTTCCTTAATATGTTCAGCCTAGACAGGCATGTGAAAGTTGGCATCACATTTGATGTATTGTCAAATGCATGCAAGATAATTATATATATTAAAATGTCATGACAAGATGTCACAATTTATAATAATAATAGAAACATTAAACATTTAAAAATATGGTAGTAATTAAAGACATCACACGAGAATAATCAAATTGTCATTATTAAGTAACATGCGCAAATTACCTGACGAATAGCGGCTTAAAGGGTAACAGAGTATTTAAAGAAAAAGTATAAGTGCATGCATACATTATGATTGAAAAAAACAAAAAAAAAGAGAATTTTTTTTTTTTTCACAAAGGTTCGAGCGATGAGGTGTCGGTTACTTTAAATCTTTTTATACGGAGCTGAGATAGATGCTGATAATGTACCGTGACAAGATTAATCCAGAGGAAATGTGGTGTTGGAGACCAAGAAGATGTATAGGTTTGCTTAGAATCCAGTGGGTCGCACACTGAAACAATTGACCCTGAAAAAAGTCAACTTTTTTTTGTTTTAAACCTGACTGTGGCTGAAAATTTCGGCTTCAATGTGCTTTCGATATAATGGTAAGGAAGGAGGTTCTTGGGCACCATTTGGATTTGATTCATATATTAAGTAATAAATTATAGAAACAGTAGACTACAAATATTGTTTTTTATTTAACCTGGCTGTGGCTTTATAGGCCGGGACCAGGCGATAGGAGTGCACGGTTGGAGAGTAGCCTGGGGAAAATCCAGCGGAAAACCTCCGACACGACCACGCGTGTGGTTTGGAACACTGGAATACTCTAAGAGTTTGCGCTCCAGTGAGATTGGTTGAGCGGTTTCAACCGAATCTGAGGTGTGAGTGGAAAAGAACTCAACATGAAAGATATATTATCGAGTAGTCCGTACAAGAACTCCATTGAAAGATTGGTGGAGTTCTAATATACTTGCACGGAAAAAGTAATCAAAACTATGTGTTCACTACTTCGTTTTGTAGCATAAAAGTGGACGGATATTTTTAAACTTTCGGGGATGTGCACGTATCCATGAACTAGACTGTAATAAAAAACACTAGATTACATTGTCACAAAGCAAAATCTGAACTAGAAAAGAAAAATCTAAATTTAACACGAAAGTGCCTAATTGCAACTCGTAAGATCGTAATTGAAGACAGATCATCATCATGAATGGACCATATCGTCTATATATTTATGAAAAAGCAATAAGAAGAGAGGTAGGGCACAGCAAAATGTCACCTTGCTCGAATTTGGAGCAGGCTAACTGGGGAAGTACCTCCGCCTTGCAGAAGACCACAGCCATAATAACATTATCTACTATACAAGTATATAGTGTTGTGTTCCTGGAGGTGAGCAAGGTTGCCAGAGCTCCCGAGGATGCACTGTGTTGAGAGCGAGGTACTTCAATTTGTCTCTTCTGTTGTCAACACAGTGCATCCTCAAATTTTATAAAGGGTCGGCAACGCGTACGTGATTCTTTTGGAGTTGCGGGCATCTATAGGCTGCGTTGGCCGCTTACCATCAGATGGACCGTTAGCTTGTTTGCCACCGGCGTTATATATAAAAAAAAAATAAGAAGACGGGCACAATCCCGGAAACAACTCGAGACTACATTTGATATTATAGGCCGCCAGCTAGGTTTATACCTGGCTGGCCTCCTATAATATCAAGTAAAGTCTCGAGTCGTTTCCATCAAACTCAAACTCAAACTCAAAATATTCTTTATTCAAATAGGCCTAGCAACAAGCACTTTTGAATCGTCAGTTATATATTACATAAATCTAATTATTCAGAGCAATTTATTGATGCATATGAAATTTAAAAAAAGACATGAATTACTGTAATGTATCTCAAAAGAGAGTATAATAAATTCACAAAAGATCGTCAATATGTAAAATAAAAACATAAAAAATAGTATAATCTAGACAGTTTCTAGAATAATATCTGAATGTCAAGAGGATTTAACGTCAACATCAATGTCATAGTTATGAAAATAGTCATTAAGATGTAATGTCATAATTATTAAAATATAATTAGTATTTCAACCACAATTATACCCACGGTGTTTTATCATTCATGTAGTCTTTTGTGCTATAATATGCTTTCAATATAAGTTTACGCTTTACATAAGTCTTGAATTTACAATAATAAATAGAAATAAAAATAGCCTTTATTCTTGACTTAAATTAATTCCATAAAGGAATACAATGAACAGCCAATATGAAATTGTTGATTATTGTTAAATTGTATTTCTGTTATTTATTTCGTTTAATTCTTGACATTACCATATTATTTATTATTTTGACATTGTATTGATATTTGACCATATTTGGAATCGAGCGTTTATATTGTTTTTATTTCTATTATTTTAAATTTGACTAATTACATTGCCTAGGATATTCTAGCCGTGTATACAAATTTGACATTTCTATTGTTTTTTACCTTTGACATTATTTGATTTCAATTATTTTTCTTTCATTATTATTATTATACCTATTGACGATCCTTTTGTGAATTTATCTTGTTTTAAAAATGTAAACCATTGTAACGATCCCCCCCCCCCTACTAAATAAATATATTAATTAACTAAATTGAGAGGTGTTATTTTATTTAAACTAACTAATACTACGAATTGGCCAAAGTGAATCATCTAGGGTAGAACCCCTGAAGAATTGTGAACCATAAAACCCATTATCTTTTATGTGAATTCATGTCAAGGATTGGATTTCTCTTTCTAGTTACTGAAATCTAGCTTGAATGAATTAATTAACTTGTTATCAAAAATCTAGAACTTATATTATCATTTTTAATCTCCTAAATATCTCTCTAATAAGAATGTTTTTGTTTTGTGGTAAAACAACCCCTACCAGGACCTACCGATGATCCGTTACCGTCACAGTAGTGATCCTAAACTTAACGAAGAACAGAATAATATTTCCTACATTAACAATTACTTTATTTAAACCAGTCCTAGCTAGCTAATTCAATTATTCTGTTCCAAACATACACACTTACTTCACTACTATTGACGCCTGGATGGGGGAAATCAAAGTAGCTATCGAATATCTATTTTATTGTGTTTAATTTGTAATAGATATTATTCCATAAAATCTACCAGTGTTTCGGAACCTAGTTTTCTGAAGAGAAGAAACACCAAGAAACTCTCCAGTCTGTGTTATGCGTATAACCTAGGAAAACTATATTTTAATTCTATTTCCAGAATTCAATTGTTTTAAGATAAATCTAAGATTTGCTAGATTAATGAACTGCTCAGCTTGTCATTAAACCTTAGTGAACTGCTCAGCTCGTCACTATGTAATCTTTATTTAGTAAACCGCTCAGCTCGTCACTAAATAGATTAAACCAATGAACTGCTCTGTTTGTCACTTGGTATAATCATACAAATGAACTGCTCTGCTTGTCACTTGGCACAAAATGAACTGCTCAGCTAGTCACCAATAATAGCTTTAATGATTTATTCCAATTCTATTTAAAATCCCAGTAACCAAATTACTAATTACCCTTTCAATTTAAACTGAAATTTGAGACGCCTCAGTTTGTCACCGTTATGAAAACCTACTAACGTACAAATTAGCGACTCAAGAAAATACCATAATATCCTGAACCTATTCAGCATTCCCAGAATGAACATATCAAATCAGTGTATGAAGTTAACCTATCACTATCCCAAATAGATCTAAACTGTAGAAACTAAACTCTTACCAGATTTAGTTTCTAAGAATGCGTATTCCCTAACTAAGCTTTGAAAGTTCAGTCGGCTAAACTGAGATTTGCAATGCTAAAGCCTGTGTAAGTTGTCTCTCCCCACTGGTCCGCAGACAGGGTACAGTGAGTAAGACGCCCTATTGTGTATATAAAGATGATATATAGATATATTTAACAAGACCGTTCTCCAAATACTGCACAATTTCAACGAGCGAGGAATATCCCTCTATGCTGACCCAAACTATGGCAGCCTCGTTTATGTTGCCAGCTGGGCATTGTGAGAACGTGAAGGATAGATCGTCTCCTGTGTTGGTAAAAAGGAGACGTCAGGCCACCTTCAGACCTGATAGCTAAGACTCTGAATCATGCCCATTTGACACCGTTAGGCGGGAATGACTCCTCAGGTATACTGTAAACCTGGACAAAGTTCTGGCTTTTTAGTTTTACTGAAAATAACTCAAAATCCCCAAAATTATCAAATAATTAGTCAAAAAGTGATCCCTCATGATGAAGAGAATCTCCTCAGATGACGAACCACCCTTATGTCAATAAAATCACCCACCAAGAGTTTTATATTAAGCAAGCCAGAGACCTTGACAGTCTGAATGACGAATTCTAAGTGCCCACCTTGTAGCCTCTCCATCCTTTTATAGCCCAATATCCGAGACATTAAGGACAGACTTTCCGAGACTTCGAAGACAAAATCCGAGACATCACAGACACATTTCAAAGACTTCAAAGACATTCGGCACATCCGGGACATTATCCGAGACATCACAGACGCATTTCAAAGACTTCAGCGACATCCGAGACATCAGAGACTTTATCCGAGACATTACAGACGCAATTCAGGGCCTTCGGCGACATTCGAAACATCCGATACATTATCCGAGACATCACAGACAAAATCCGAGACATCAGGGACCGATTTCTAACCTGCTCAGTTCTGATATAATATTTAAATAGTGAACGTAATCTCCCGGTTTTCAGTGAATTTACCATGAAGACATACTCCACAGGAGTCTATTCACTAAGAACAGCTCAGTCAAACGTTTGAACGATGACTCCTTTTAAAACTAGCTGAATCAGAGTGATTTTAAGTGTGTATTCCGTGGTTTTAAGTGTATAAAAAATAACTTCTATACTATAATTTCAGTATGAAATTGTGAACAACGTTGACTGTCGTGCAGAACAGGCTAAGACTTCAAAGGTTAGTGACCCTCATCATATTAGTAGAAAGCAGTGCCTTCATAGTATTGTTCTTTGCATAAACTTACGCTACCAAAATCCCTTTTAACCCTACTTCATACTGAATGTGACTAAGGCTTAGAACTGCGTTCCGTTACAGCTGCCCTCGATGAATTTTATAGATAAGATCTCTCAGATCACGTCTGTAAAAATCATCTTAAAATAAAGTGCTAAAGCACTTATAATTAACAATAACTAGCTTTGCTTTTGTTAAAATTTATGCATATAAAACTTAAATTTATTTTTAAGTTTAACCTCTTTTCTTTATTAACACATGAAGTCTTTATCCAATACTCATTATTCAGTTGGTGTAAAATGTAATCCATTGAATTTCACAATGATCCATGACCATCTTTTCCCCAAATTTCCCCATTTAACTGAGGTATCAGGTTGTGAGGCTGATAGATTGTAAAATCAGATTTTGCAGTATCAAACTTGAATGTCTAGATCTGGCTGGGCATCTATCGATTCTGTTCACATTGTTCGAACGAATGATACCCCAAAACCTCCCCACGTAATTAAGAAATTCTTTATATAAGTACTGAGATGTTCATTTCTCATTTAATCAATTTATGGACTAAAACCGTTCTTTAATAACGTTTAATTCACTTAAATAATTAAAGCGCTAACTTTATATTTATAAATAACTTGAAAAGTTTCAATTTAAAGATATATCAATCTCTCCATTACAAGTGATTTTAATGTGGTGAATATTTAAACCAATAACAATGGCAGCGACTATTTGAAAAGTGAAAATGAATCATTAAACCTTAATAAGATTCATGACAACTTTTTCCTCATGCATATCCGCTTTGCTAAAGAAACCAGGTTGTGAAGCTGATCGGCCCTAATGACCCGATTACAAAGATTTACCCCGGGATTATGTCTACATTGTTCAGACGGCATCCCTAGAAAACATTGTCCTTTCTATAAATAAATCTCACATAATCGCCCCATACAAAACAGATAAGCCTTTGGAGTAAGTACTAAAGCGTTCAATCATCAGAATCAAGGTTCGACTCACCCTCAATCATCAAAACACCCGCCGCCTATCTTAATTGGTGTATGTATCACTCGAACAAGATAACTGTTCAAAACTCTTTTACCATAACATGTAAAATCATTTTCTATTTCAAAAAACCCACTTCGTTGAGCATAAAATATGAAATATTACTTTATGAACTTTTACTTCTTAACTCAAATGCATCTATGAGCCTTTTATTTATTATAAAAATAAACTTATTACATTAGCATATTTTAATTGATTACGCATATAAATTAAACAAAATCTATTTAAATACCATTAAACTCTTGTATAGCATTATAGATTTCGGTATTATATTAAAAATATGTTTCAATTATCTCATTCGAAGTGAGGTGTGTATAATCATAGAATTTAGTATTAAACCCTTGTAGAGTCTGTGTCCACACAGTAAGTCTCATAAGGACCTTGTCATATTATGACTTTAACCTAGCACCTATTACTGTGGTAACACAATGTGTATACATTTGGAGAAATCAAATATCATTAAATCTAGGTTGCACTGAAAATCTTGTCCAATTAGAAGAAACTCATTCATACCTCTCGTAATACTTTCAAAGTCATCCTAATAATCAACCTTTTGTGACGATACTTCCTTCAACTTCAAAACAATACAAACTAATCATCCGTACTACCCCTTCTCTAACGCTCAGCCTCTACCAATCAAACAAAAATACTTAAGTGCAACCACAACATAATTGTTGCTCTTTTCTAGTTTTATTTCTTTGAGAAATGACAGTAATGTTAAATTTACTAGATCTTTATGAATACTTAAAATCAAGTAAAAATAATATTGTGACTTTAATTGCACCCTAAATTAAATTTAAATCCCTGCCCTCCGCTTTTACAACTTTGATTTGTTTTGAACGTTGTTTAATTTCTATTTACACCTTTTGTAGTCTACTTTCTACGTAAAAATGAGATAAATTGTTTGAATTAATTTTAGTCTATCATATTACGAATTCTTAATTTTAATTTTAAATGGCAAATCTCCTTATTTTTCTGACGGTCTTTAAATGAAATATAATCCCTGCCCTCCGTATTAACAACTTAAATCGTTTAAGACTTATGTAGCTCTAAATGTTGTAGAATAACAAACCTGGAACTCTCTTTTAAAATGATCTCTTTTGCCAAAATAAAACATGTTTCTTTTACTCTAAATTAAATAACGAATTTGAAATTCATTACCCTAGGATTAGACGGAACCGATTTTTCACAAAGTAGTATTAAATTCAAAATAAATACCAAATTTGAGATCCTTACCCCATTTAGTCAGAATCGAGTCCATTTTTCAAAAAAATATATAACGAGATTACAAAAGAGATAAGATTTGAAATCCTCATTCAAAAATATGTTTAGTCCGAACTGCCCTCCAACTCTTATTTTATGTTCCCTTATAAATAATTTATTTCCCTTTAGATCTAGTTACAAAATACCTAAATGAAGAATTCCGTAGCTTGTGTCTACTTGTAGTAATGAAAAGAGGAAAATCCAAAACCTTGACAAGATCACACTCCGTTTTCACAGCAACAAAATGTAGCCTACAAAAGGCTACTAAAATATTAAATACAAAATTAATCTAGTAATAACTTGTCACACCGTTCGCTCAATTAAAGCCTAAGGCTTAATTTATCCTATTTATCCTATTTATCCTGTTTATCCTAGTTATCCTGTTTATCCTGGTCACGGCACCAAAATGTAACGATCCCCCCCCCCTACTAAATAAATATATTAATTAACTAAATTGAGAGGTGTTATTTTATTTAAACTAACTAATACTACGAATTGGCCAAAGTGAATCATCTAGGGTAGAACCCCTGAAGAATTGTGAACCATAAAACCCATTATCTTTTATGTGAATTCATGTCAAGGATTGGATTTCTCTTTCTAGTTACTGAAATCTAGCTTGAATGAATTAATTAACTTGTTATCAAAAATCTAGAACTTATATTATCATTTTTAATCTCCTAAATATCTCTCTAATAAGAATGTTTTTGTTTTGTGGTAAAACAACCCCTACCAGGACCTACCGATGATCCGTTACCGTCACAGTAGTGATCCTAAACTTAACGAAGAACAGAATAATATTTCCTACATTAACAATTACTTTATTATAAACCAGTCCTAGCTAGCTAATTCAATTATTCTGTTCCAAACATACACACTTACTTCACTACTATTGACGCCTGGATGGGGGAAATCAAAGTAGCTATCGAATATCTATTTTATTGTGTTTAATTTGTAATAGATATTATTCCATAAAATCTACCAGTGTTTCGGAACCTAGTTTTCTGAAGAGAAGAAACACCAAGAAACTCTCCAGTCTGTGTTATGCGTATAACCTAGGAAAACTATATTTTAATTCTATTTCCAGAATTCAATTGTTTTAAGATAAATCTAAGATTTGCTAGATTAATGAACTGCTCAGCTTGTCATTAAACCTTAGTGAACTGCTCAGCTCGTCACTATGTAATCTTTATTTAGTAAACCGCTCAGCTCGTCACTAAATAGATTAAACCAATGAACTGCTCTGTTTGTCACTTGGTATAATCATACAAATGAACTGCTCTGCTTGTCACTTGGCACAAAATGAACTGCTCAGCTAGTCACCAATAATAGCTTTAATGATTTATTCCAATTCTATTTAAAATCCCAGTAACCAAATTACTAATTACCCTTTCAATTTAAACTGAAATTTGAGACGCCTCAGTTTGTCACCGTTATGAAAACCTACTAACGTACAAATTAGCGACTCAAGAAAATACCATAATATCCTGAACCTATTCAGCATTCCCAGAATGAACATATCAAATCAGTGTATGAAGTTAACCTATCACTATCCCAAATAGATCTAAACTGTAGAAACTAAACTCTTACCAGATTTAGTTTCTAAGAATGCGTATTCCCTAACTAAGCTTTGAAAGTTCAGTCGGCTAAACTGAGATTTGCAATGCTAAAGCCTGTGTAAGTTGTCTCTCCCCACTGGTCCGCAGACAGGGTACAGTGAGTAAGACGCCCTATTGTGTATATAAAGATGATATATAGATATATTTAACAAGACCGTTCTCCAAATACTGCACAATTTCAACGAGCGAGGAATATCCCTCTATGCTGACCCAAACTATGGCAGCCTCGTTTATGTTGCCAGCTGGGCATTGTGAGAACGTGAAGGATAGATCGTCTCCTGTGTTGGTAAAAAGGAGACGTCAGGCCACCTTCAGACCTGATAGCTAAGACTCTGAATCATGCCCATTTGACACCGTTAGGCGGGAATGACTCCTCAGGTATACTGTAAACCTGGACAAAGTTCTGGCTTTTTAGTTTTACTGAAAATAACTCAAAATCCCCAAAATTATCAAATAATTAGTCAAAAAGTGATCCCTCATGATGAAGAGAATCTCCTCAGATGACGAACCACCCTTATGTCAATAAAATCACCCACCAAGAGTTTTATATTAAGCAAGCCAGAGACCTTGACAGTCTGAATGACGAATTCTAAGTGCCCACCTTGTAGCCTCTCCATCCTTTTATAGCCCAATATCCGAGACATTAAGGACAGACTTTCCGAGACTTCGAAGACAAAATCCGAGACATCACAGACACATTTCAAAGACTTCAAAGACATTCGGCACATCCGGGACATTATCCGAGACATCACAGACGCATTTCAAAGACTTCAGCGACATCCGAGACATCAGAGACTTTATCCGAGACATTACAGACGCAATTCAGGGCCTTCGGCGACATTCGAAACATCCGATACATTATCCGAGACATCACAGACAAAATCCGAGACATCAGGGACCGATTTCTAACCTGCTCAGTTCTGATATAATATTTAAATAGTGAACGTAATCTCCCGGTTTTCAGTGAATTTACCATGAAGACATACTCCACAGGAGTCTATTCACTAAGAACAGCTCAGTCAAACGTTTGAACGATGACTCCTTTTAAAACTAGCTGAATCAGAGTGATTTTAAGTGTGTATTCCGTGGTTTTAAGTGTATAAAAAATAACTTCTATACTATAATTTCAGTATGAAATTGTGAACAACGTTGACTGTCGTGCAGAACAGGCTAAGACTTCAAAGGTTAGTGACCCTCATCATATTAGTAGAAAGCAGTGCCTTCATAGTATTGTTCTTTGCATAAACTTACGCTACCAAAATCCCT